>CAUYUJ010017924.1:35000-155000 GCA_963575745.1 Prorocentrum cordatum
AAACGGGGGTCAGCCAGGGCGCCAGACCTGCAGGATCCTGCTAAGACCCCCTCTGGCTGACCCGGGTTAGCTAACCGCTCGTGGCCGCGAGGCGGCCGCGCGTATTGGCACACCCGGGTTTGCGAAGATCTGCGTTGCAGTTTTTTTTTCTTGCATTGCAGTTCTTGGTCTCCTGCTGACCCGGGTCTGGATTGACCCGGGTCAGAAGATCCCCGAAATTGAGACCACGCGGGCTGTACACGCGCGCAAGCCGAATACACTCATCGTCCATCTCGCGGGCCACGCGCGCGAGCCTCCGCGCGAGAAGCTCGAGCGCCCTGCCAGCATCAACAGCGCTCTAAGCATGTCAGCACCGACGTGTTCACCCACAGACGCAACCCAATGGCTTTATTTGCAACCAAGGATGAACGCAGGCATTATGACGTTCTGCGCGCGTGTACCATCGTCATCAGCACCATCGGTATCGTCATCGCCAGCATCTTCAGTGCTACCGTCGTCCTCATCATCATCATTGTCATTGTCGTCGTCATCATCACCACCGTCGGCATCACCGTCATCGTTGATGTCGCCCTTGTCAAATTCCGTACGCGCGCACTTCTTCATCATCTCCACAAGCGCCATCGTCGCATTCATCGCTAGTGTTATCATGGCCACCGTTTTATTATTCATTGCCATCACCATCGTCGTCGTCGTCGTTATCGCCCCCCTCCGTCGGTTTGAACGTTATATCGTAATTGGTGTTGTCGGCGCCCCGGTGAGTTGTGCCAACAAGTTGCGGGTGGGTGGGAGGGATGTTTGCACAAACGTTTGAGGCGGTGTCGTTCGGATGCGGGTTCATCACATTTAATTTACTCCATATCCACCGCGTATATGGCATCCGTCAAATTGTTACACATCGCCTGCAACACATAATTAACCATTGAGACTTCAACCCTCACTGTCTGGGGGGGGCACGCGGGTAAACATAGGTTAGAGAGAGAGAGAGAGAGTCAGAGAGAGAGAGAGAGAATAGTCTCCCTGTGAGGTAACATTCAGGGAACCTCCTCGTACTCCTCCTTTCCTTTTTTCCCATCCTCCCTCATTTTTTTTTTTTTTTTTTTTTTTTTCTCTTTTCTCTCCTCCCTTTTTCTCGTTCTCTGGCCTTTTCCTCACTCCCTCCTCCCCCGTTCCAGAGGTGATGATCTGGGAGCTCACCCCAGAGGGCGAGTACGTCGGCTACGCCCGCAGGGCCGCCCCCGCTCGCGACCCTGCCCCCTCTCTTCCCCTCCCCTCCCCTGCCTCCCTCGTCGCTTGCTCGCTCGCTCGTTGTCGGACCGTCGTCGTCGTCGTCGTCGTCGTCGTCGTCGTCATCGTCGTCGTTTGCGTCGTCGTCGTCGTCGTTTGCGTCGTCGTCGTCCTTCTTCTCCTTACCCACCCTTTCCTCCTCCCCCTCCTCCTCCTCCCTCATGCCCTCCCTCCCTCCCTTTTCTTCCTCCTCCCTCCTGCCTCCTCAGGCCCGAACCGTAGCCGCAGCCGTGTTGCCCCCTTCCGCTCACAGCTCACTCTCCGTTCCCGCTGGGGCCCTCGTGCGTCGTCCGCCTCTGGCAGGGCTCGGCCTCTGCCTCGATGGGTCGCCCCTGCGCCCTCTCCCGGCCGTCTGCTCGCGTCAGTTCGAGCAGAGGGTTCCCCCCGGCAGGCCTCGTGCTGCGCAAGCAGCTCAGGTCAGCCGATCCCCGTGCTCGCCGCCGCGGCCCTGGGATCGCCCGGGAGGGAGCCCGCGTGGTGCGAAGACGGTATCGAGAGGATCCGTGGATGGGCCATGCCAGTGAAGAACGAGGCAAGTGCTCTGTTCGGTTGTGTGTTGCGCGACTCGCTCTTCGGCCGGGGATTGCTCCCAGAGTGCTTCGGAAGATCCAGCGAGCGCTCCCGAAAGCCCGAGGAGAGTGTGGAGGCCGCCCAAATGGGGTCGAAGTAAATGGGGTCAGAGGATGGCATCGCATCGCCGATGCATCGGCGACGTCAGCGATGCATCGGCGATGTCGGCGTGGAGGAAATAAGGCTTCACGTCGGGCTGCATCGCCGATGCATCGGTGATGCGGCCCGATCCACCGATTTTATCTACTTCGACCCCGTCGTGGCCGCCTGGCCCAAGAGGGTGCCAAGATGGCACGGGACTGCCCCAAGAGGGCCCCAGGCGGCGTCCAGGGGAGCCCGCGACGGCCCACGAACTCTCCCAAAACGGCCTCCAAGATAGCGCGGGAGATGTCCCAACTCAACAGGGCTGCAAGACTCCGGGCCTCCCAAATAGGATCTGGATAGACGGTGTCGGAGGATCGCGCCGAGTCGCCGATGCATCGGCGATGCGGCCCAGTCTGAAACCCAGTTTTCCCCACGCCGACGGCGCCGATACGTCGCCCGCCGATGCGTCGGCGATGCGAGACTGTTTACTGGGACTGCATTTGGGAGGCTTTCTTCAAGAGACGGCTAGAGAGCTCAATGTGGTTGCAATTCTTGACGCTTCGCGCGTTCCCACCAGCCTATGCAGAAACTATGCCCAGGCGAGTAAGCTTGATCAGGGACGTTGGTCGGGATCAGCCCGAGCAGGCGCAGGAGTGAAACATGAATTCTTGACGCTTCGCGTATCCCCACCAGCCCATCCAGAAACGACGCCCAGGCGAGTAGAGGTGATCATGGAAGCGGGGCAGCATACAGAGGAACAAGGGGCTGGGGAGGCCGTCGTACCCCAAGGGGGGGGGATGGAGGAGGAGTCGGAGGCGGAAGAGGAGGAGGATGATGAGGGTGGGGAGGGAGGAATGAGGAAGAGGAGGAGGAATAGGCGGATGATGATGTTGATTTTGATATTGATGATGCTGATGATGACGATGATGGTGGTGGTCTTGACGATGGTGATGGTGATGGTGATGGTGATGGTGATGGTGATGGTGATGGTGATGGTGATGGTGATGGTGATGATGATGATGATGATGATGATGATGCTGATGATGATGATGATGATGATGATGATGCTGATGCTGATGCTAATGCTGATGATGATGATGATGATGATGATGATGATGATGAGGATGAGGATGGGGATGGTGATGATGAGGGGGAGGAGGAGGAGGATACGGGCGATCAGAAGAGTCAAAGGCCTCTTGAATGCCTCGCGGAGTCTCTTGGGATGTCTCTTGGGATACTCTTTGAGGTCTCTTGGGGCGTCTTGGGGGCCTCTTGGCGGTCCTGGGAGCTTCTTGGACCGTCTTGGGTGCCTCGGGGGAGCCTCTTGGGGCCTCTTGGGGCCTCTTGGGGGTATTTTGGGGGACTCTTGGAGACCTCTTGGGGCCTCCTGGGCGCCTCTTGAGGCCCTCTTGGGGCGCTCTTGGGAGCCTTGGGAGCGCTCTTGGGGCCATCTTGGAGGTGATCGATCAAAGGAAGGGGGTCCCTCAATTAGCACCCCCCCTCGAGAGCCTCTAAAATCTGCCAAAACCTTAGTAAAACCGATGATTTTGGCTTCCTCGCCGAGGCCGTTTTGGACGCTCCAACTACCAGCGAAACCTCCCGTCCAGGTCCAGGGGAGGGGGTTAGGGGGAGGGGTAAACCCCTCCCCGAAGGGGATGAAGGAGGTTGGAAGAGGAAACTCCCGGAACCACCTACGCCCAGAGGGCTGGTGGGATTCCTTCACGGATCTCTCGATATGGGAGATGCCACGCAATGTCAAGCAATGCGAAGCAATGCAACGTAATGCCAAGCAATGCCGAACAATGCTAAGCAATGCCAAGCAATGCCAGGCAATGCCGAGCAACGCCAGACAACCCCAGACAACGCCAGGCAATGTCATTCAATGCCAAGCAATGCTACGCAATGCAATGCAAAGCCAAGCAACGCCAAGCAGTCTGAGCACTGCCAGGCAATGCCAGAAAATGCCAAGCAATGCCAGACAATGCCAGGCACTGCAATGATACACAGATTTTTGCTACGCAGAGTTACGCAAACCAATGCCAAGCAACGCACAGCAAGACAGCAAAGCAAATCAATGCCAGGCAATGCCAGGTACTGCCAGGCAATGCCAGGCACCGCCAGGCAATGCGTGGCAATGCCACGTAATGCCAGGCAGCGCCAGGCAGTACGAAGGACTGCCAAGCAAAGCAGTGTGCCAGGCAGTGCCAAGCAACGCAATCCGGTTGCTTTCTCAGGAAGCCTCCTCCCCCCCAAAGGGGGCGCCGCGCCGAGCTCACCTTTGTGCCTGGCCGCGGGCGGCGGGCCACCGTCGCCACACACACACAGACACACAGACGCACACCCACGCACACCCACGCACGCGCCCGAGAGGCTGGCCAGGGCTGGCGCTCGGGGTCCGAGGCGGGGTCTGAGCAGAGCATCGCCGCCCGGAGGAGCTGTGCTCCCGGGTGCCCTGACGCGTTGTGCTCCTGGGAGCCTGCCGCCGTGGCTAGTCACGGGGTGAAAATGGGCTCAGGGGAAGGGGGGGGAGCATGCTGCTTCGCACGAGCTCGATGCCAACTTGTATGGAAGATGACTTGGATTCGTCGGTGGAGCAGTCTTGTGCACTGACGTAGAAGCTATGCTACTTTCTCTTGCTAGGGGGGCAGCGTTACTGGGGGGGGACAGGCTCCGGGCCGGCGGGCTCCGAGGGGCTCCCTGGCCGAAGCCCTGCTCGCGCCAGGCAGGGGCTGGTCGAGAGCTCGGGGGCAACGCCAGGGGTCGACAGGCTCGGGCGGGGATGCGTCGACCCCCTAATCTGCCCATGCATCGCCGATAGGGGCCCGATTGCCCATCTAGACCAGGAACGGGCAGATTCGCTACCGGGGGCCTATCGAGGACCCGTCGGCGATGCATCGCCGAGTACAGATGGGCACCCGCACCACGCCGAAGGCTGGCCGTGCCGAGGCGCGGCCTTCAAAGCCCACCACCACGCGCCCTAGGCGTCAGAGGCGGCAGAGGGAGGACATCCCGATCGCCGCCAAGCTGCGCTCCCTGCCGTCCGTCGTGGACGGCAGCATGAACGTCACGCAGACCCAGGTCATCTCCAAGCTTCGGGAGGTCATCTCGACCTTCACTCCGGGAGCATCGCCCTCGGCGCGGGACGCGCCCGAGGCTCCCCAAGAGAAAGAGCCGCCCCAGGTCAGGGCGCGTCTTTTTCAGGACCCCTGGGGACAGGCCAAGATCGTCACTTCCAGCGCGGTCCGGGCCTCCCTGGAGCAGTCCATCGAGCCCATGGTGATCCTGGCGGCCACCCGCGCGGAGTACGAGCAGTGCGAGCGCGCGAGGAAGGCCCTCGGGAACCGCCAGAACATCGCCTACGTCGTCTTGGACAGCAACGGCCCCGACTCGGTCCTCCTCGAGGGCCAGCGCGGCCCCCGCTCCGCCAAGGCCAACATCACCTACCTCAGCGAGTCCGCGCCGAAGTGTGCTGGGCTCCACGCGGCTATGAAGGACGACGAGCCCGTCCCAGACACCAAGCTGAAGCTGGTCAATTTTCGGATCACGATCTCCGCGGAGTTCGCCGACGAGGCCCCTCTTCCACGTCGCCTCTGCGGAGCCGCAGACCACCCCCGCCTTTGTCCTCGGGGACGTCCTCGCGGAGCGCGTGCTGCGTACCCGAGGTGCCATCGCCTACGACGCGGAGGTCACATGCATCGTCTCGACGACCGAGGCCAACCCTGCCGATTTCCGGACAGCAGTCCCACCGAGAGGTGCCTTCATCATGCAGCAGGACGCCCCCATCGCCCCGCGATGGCTCTCCCGGAGGGCCGACGAGGAGGACGAGGAAGGCACCCGCAAGTACTACGACCGGGTCTGCCAGCTTGCCCAGCAGCGGCAGGGCCACATGTTGTACCGCCCTCACGGAAAAACCCAACTGGGAGTCGCTGGCGCGGCGGGGGTACATCCTGGAGAGGCTGATGCCATCAAATGGCATGTGCGGAATGCACCCGCACACATGGTCACTGCCCAAGAATTCACCACCTGGGCCACGGAACGCGGCTTCCAGAACGTCGCCAACGCAGCCAGAGCAGGCGCCCGTGCGTGGACCTTCTTCGGGGACACGCCGGCGGGCGTCGTAGCCACAGTCCACACCTTCAAGTCCGGAGCCGTCGTGTCCCGGGCTTTCTCGAAGAACGGCGCCCCCGCCAAGGCCGCCCGCCAAGCGACCAGCAAGGAGGCCCGCCAACGCTGGGGAGCTCCCAAGGCTTCGCCCCAGTACGACGCCGCTGTCGCCCCCCCGCCTGCCGAGGAGAGGGCCGCCGCCCCCGCGGACGCCCCCTCGGGCGCCGCTGCCGCCGCCGCCGCCGCCGAGGGCGACCCTGCGGGCGGAGCTCGCAAAGCTGGGGCCGCCCCGCACGAGGCGGCGCCCCCGAACAAGCACGCCAAGGTCCCGGCTGGCCCGTCCGCCCCGCCTTTCACGAAATTTTTCAACGTCCGAGCCTGTGGCGGCGGTGGGGACTGCATGTACATCGCCGTCGCAAAGGGCCTGGCCGCCATCACGCCGTCCAAGAGCATCCCGACCGCCGACGACTTCGAGCCCGGCGGCCGGCTCCAGGGCAATCTCCGCCTCGCTGCGCAGGAGGAGGCCCTCAAGAAGACGTTCAAGGCGACCACGGCGGACGCCGACAAGATCGGCACTACAGGAACGCCTGCCTCCTCCCTGGCCGTCCGGCTGCTCGCAAAGCGGCTGAACGTCGACATCTACGTGTGGTCCCGTGCACCGGGCGCGGAGCAGTGGGTGCTCTACGGCCGGGAGCGCGGCGGGAAACTACGGAAGAAAGAGCTGTGGTTGAAGTTGGAGGACCACCACTACGAGTGGCTCCAGCCGAAGCCGGACCAGCAGGAGACGACCGAGTACCGCCAGACCCTCGATTGCTGGCGCGAGAAGGCCCTGGGCTACCCGACCAGCGGCCTGCAGGGAAAGGGCCGCTCGCTCGATCCCGACGCCGCGTCCATCCTGGGCATTCCGGCCCCATCCAGCAGGGCCGCCTCAAGCCGCGCGCCGGCGCCGCGTCTCGACCCCCAGGCCATGTCCATCCTGGGCATTCCCGCCCCTCCAAGCACGGCAGCCGCCAGCCGTGCCCCTACGCGCCGCCCCGCGGCTGCCTCCTCCAGGGGAGCCCGAAGCATCCTCGGCATCCCCGCCGACGACCCAGACGATGAGATGCCAGTTGCCTACGCCAAAGGCGACTACCTCAAGTGCCCCTGCGGCCAGTGGGCGCCACCCGCCCCCCCTGCCCACCTCTTGGGGAACCAAGCCTCAGCCTGGCAGTACAACAAGGCCACCGTCCACTGGCGGGAGTGCCAGGGTGCCGTCCCCCCCAGGCTGAAAGACCAGCCCGGCAGCGTCAGCCGCCGCGCCATTCAAGCAAGCTTCTGGGCCCGGCCTGCCTTTCGCGAGGCCCGCCGCGCGAAGCTTTTTGCAGCACGCTTGAAATGGAAGGCGGCCTTGCCGGCGAGCGTCCAGCCGGGTGCGTGCAGCCCCGATGAGCGTACGGTGTCCTCCAAGGTCCTCAAGGGCGGGGGCATCCAGCACCACTACACGTGTTCTACATGCAGCAAAAGTACTCACCTGACCCAGTTCAGGTACTACCCATGCAGGGCCCAGCCTGCCACCATGACGCGCCTCTCCATGCTCACTGCGATGCGCGGAGAGGAGGCCGCCAACAGGGCCCACCAGGCGGAGAGTGCAAGCCGCAAGCGGTTTGCCAAGACCTACGCTACCAGGCGGAAGGAGCTTTACAAGATTCGCTACGCCGACCCCGAGCAGCGGAAAACGAAGCAGCTGAAGGACAAGATCCGCTTCGCGAAGTACCGCGCCGACCAGAAGCACATCGCCCCCCCAAAAGCGCCTGAGCCAGGAGCACCGCGCGGCGAAGATCGCCAAGAAGCGGCCCGCCGCGGCTCGCTGAAGGTGCCCACCTGCCGTAGACCCCCTGGACGGCGGGGGTGGCGAGAAGGGGACGACGGAGCTGCAGGTTGCCACCCTCAATGTCACGAGCCTCCGGGCGGACCGCTTGGAGGAGATCTTTACGTTTCCTGCGCTTCGTCACGCACATGTTTTATGTCTTCAGGAGGTCCGGCTAGCCTCCGCCAAGCCCGCGTGGGTCACCAGACTCGCGCTCAAGTATGGTTGGCGCGTGGTGTGCTCCACGCCTCCACCCAGGAACGCCAAGCGTGCCGTTCAGTAGGGCGGCGCTGCCATTTTCTGGCGCCCATCTCTTGGGCGTGTTGCTGTTCATCGAGCCGCTTCCCATCGTGAAGTTGCTATTCGTACCAAGCTGGGAGTTTTTACATCTGGGTATGGGCCAGCTGCAGTGCGCTCCGACCCCTGGACGGAGGAAGTCGTCAATTCTTTACGCTTCGCGTATCCCCACCAGCCCATCTCACAGCAGCAACTCTTGCGAAGCATGCCGTCAGTCGTGTTTTTTCAGGCGTATGTCCGCTTGGCCCCGCATATCTCCCCTGTTCCTCCTTCCTCCCGCCTCCTTGTACATCCTCCTTGTGGGGGGAGCGGGAGAAGGACGAGGCGGAGGAGGAGAGAGAGAAAGCGCTCCTCGTGATTTGAGTCGTTTGGGGTTTCTCGTCCTGGTGTGAGTCGTTCGGGCCCTTCTTCCTGGTGTGAGTCGTTCGGGCGCTTCGTGGTGTGAGTCGTTCGGGCTCTTCGTCCTGGTGTGAGTCGTTCGGGCTTCTCGTGGTGTGAGTTGTTCGGACCCCTCATCTTGCGTGTGAGTCGTTCGGGCTCCTCCTCGTGGTGTGAGTCGTTCGGGCCGCTCGTCCTGGTGTGCGTCGCTCGGGCCCCTCCTGGTGTGTGAGTCGTTGGGGCCCCTCGTCCTGGGGTGAGTCGTTCGGGCTCCTCCTTGTTGGTGTGACTCGTTCGGGCTCCTCGTGGTGTGAGTCGTTCGGGGTCTTTCGTCCTGGTGTGAGTCGTTCGGGCTCCTCGTGGGGCCTCTTGGGGGCCTCTTGGAGCTCTTGGGGCGTCTGGGGGGCCTCTTGGGGGCCTCTTGGGGGCCTCTTGGGGGCCTCTTGGGGCCTCTTGGGGCCTCTTGGGGCCTCTTGGGGGCCTCGTGGGAGCCTCGAGGGGGCCTCTTGGGGCCTCTTGGGGGGCCTCTTGGGGGCCTCCTGGAGACCTCTTGGGAGCCTCCTGGGGGCCTCTTGGGGCTATCTTGGGGTCTCTGGCGACCTCCTCAGAAGCGCAAGTGAGCGCTGGCCCCTGAGAAGGACAAAATGAGCCCAAAACCTTCGTAAAATCAATGGTTCTGCTAAGAAGGACGAGGAACGCGGCCCCCTCAGAAGGCCAAAGTGGGGCCAAAACCGTAGTCAAATCAATGTTCTTTACTTCGACGACGAGTTCAGGGACCAAACTCCCTCCCCCCCCTCGGGGCCAGAATCCTCGTGAGGGTTGTCGTTTTTTGGCCTTCCCAAGAGTCGAAAAAAAAACCCTCCAACGACCCGCGGGGCGCCCCCTCCACGTCCAGGGGGAGGGGGTATGGGGAGGGGTAAACCCCTCCCCGAAGGGGAAGAAGGGGGGGTTGAGGACAGAGAGAGCTTTCTAAACCACTCACGCCCAAAGGGCTGGTGGGATTTCACATCCACCGTGGCTCGTGGTACTCCGCCGGTGCCGTGGTGCATCGCTGGCGACCTGAACTGGCGCCTCTCTTACGTCAGCGCGCTGCCGACGCACGCCGTCCTGTATGCCGCAACTACGCCTACGACCCTAGCAGGGACCTCTCCTACGCGAGCCGTGGGGGCCGGCATCGAGCTGAAGCTTGAGAGTGTCGCCTTCCTCCCGCTCATTCCTCATCACGGGCTGGTGATCTTCTCTGCGCAGGTCGCCGCCCCGTCGGCGCAGGCTACGCGAATGCGCCGCACTACACGGTTCACGCTCGACCCGGGGACCATCCTGCTGGTGAGCGACACCGAGGAGCTGCAGAGCCACATGGATGCCACCCTGCCGGCCTGCCCAGCCGCCGCCCCTCTCCCGGAGAGGTGGGGGCGATGGCACGCCCGGGCCGAGGGGGCGCTGACGGCAGCTGCCCACCAAGGGTGGGTATTACAAGACGGGGCCGCTGAACGCCCCAAGGGATCCCTCCCTACCTCGCGCAGGGTGGCCACGACTCCGGCGGCGCGGCCCGCCGAGCCGATGGAGCTGGTACGCCTGAAACGCCTTGGTCGCCGCGTTGCCCACCAGCTCCGCGACCATGCAGACGAGCTCATCGCTGGCCCTCTTCTGCGCCAGTACGTGGACTCGGCCCTCCGGGGCCGGTTGACAGCTGGCCCGAAAGGCCGGCCGACACACGCAGAGGCACACGGCAAGATCTCGAAGGCCATCTCCGCGATCCAGCGGGACCTGCTCAGAGATCGCCGCTCCGAGTGGCGCCGCCTCTTCCAGCACTTCACGACGGACACGTGGAGGGCAGCCACTGCAGAGGTTCATGGGCCCTCCGAGTGTCCCAGTTTCAATGCCGAGGACATGACGGAGGAGTGGAAGCGAGTGTGGGTCCCGTCAGACCCCAACTACGACGAGCAGAGGTGCGCGGCCAGGTGGGAACAGTACGCCGCGGAGGCGCACGAGCCCTTGCCGAAGACCGCCAACGCCTACGACGAGGAGTGGTGCCCCTCCTACGCCGACTTCCGGGTCGCCGTGCGCAAGGCCAAAGGCAGCGCAGGGTATGACGGTTGGCACTGTAGCGAGCTCGAGCTGATCTCCGAGCATTTCGAGTTCTTGCTTTTCGAACTCTACACGCTATGGCGGGACACCTGCGAGACCCTCCTGGTCGAGAGGCCCACCACCGAGCTCCAGCACTTCCTCTTCGCCTGGCGGGTTGTTGGGGTGCCAAAGAAAGACCCGACGCAGTCCCAGCCTATAGGGGTGGGCTCCGTGCTCCTCAGGGCCTGGCTCACCGCTTGCGAGCCCAGCCTGCCCACGCCACAGGACGCTCAGTTCGCCTGCAAAGCGGGCTCCACGGTGGTCCACGCCTGCTGCTTGTGGCTGCACGCCTGCCAGCACGGCTCGTGCGGACTGGAGCGTGACCTGTCCAAGTGCTACGACAACGTGCCGCATGCGGTGGCAGACGCGGCGTTCCGCAACGCCCAGACGCCACGCCGAGTGCGGGCGGTGACTAACGCTGCCTGGCGGGGCCCTCGGAGGTGCCAGGTGGCGGGAGAGCTGGCCAGTGAGACACTCTGGCCTACGCGCAGCCTCGCTCAAGGGGGCAGCACGGCGCCGAAGGTCCTGTGCCACGTACTTTCCCCCTGGGAGATCAACGGCACCAAGTTCCTTTTCATGGACGACAGGTCCGCCGTCTTCGACTCCGTCCCGCAGATGGAGTCAGACGTGCAGGCCACCAGCGCCTTCGACTCAGGCACGGGCGCTATCGAGAACGTCGGGAAGCGCCAGGTCTGGAAGCGAGGGGACAGGACGCAGATCGAGCACATCGGCATCCTCGCTGTCCCTGATGCTCCGGATGAGCCGATTACGCCTGCCGGGGGCTGGACCAAGCTCCGCGAGTGCTTGCACGCCATTCGAGGCCTCCCGGGAGGCAGCGAAGCCAGGGCCACGGCGGTCCGGGCCTACGCTAAACCGTTGTGGACTTGGTGTTCCCCGGTTTTCTCTCTGCCACCGCCCGACGTCGTCCCAGCAGCGATGTCAGCGGTGCTTTCGACGAGGTGCACTTGGTGGTGACGAGGCCGTTTCTGGGCCTCGAATATCGACCTGCACCCCATCTTCAGCGCGGTGCTCACGGCCATTGACCGCATCACCACCTGGGACCTCCGCTGGAGTACATTCCTCGAGGTGAATTTCACGACGTTCTTCGATGCCATAGGTTTCGAGTTCCTGCGGTACGACCCAGAGCGCGGAGTGCAGTTCCGACGCTCGGTGGACGAGCCTGATGTCCGAGTTCGCCGATTGTGCGGGCGCAGACACATCTTCTGGAGCGACGAAGAGATGGTGCCGCACCTCCTTCGCCAAGTATGCCGGGCGAGAGCTCTTGCCCACGCATCCGCGTCTCGCCACGACTCGGAGGGGGTCGACCAGATCGACCTTGAAGCCTCCTCGGCACGAGCGTGGTCCACTTTCCGGGACTCGCTGACCCTGGAGGACAGGATCCACTTGAAGATCTTTCGCTGCGGAGCGACGCACAGCCCGACGAGAAGATGGAGCACCACCAGGCCCGATCTCACGGCGGCCTGCCCGTCCTGCGGGGGTCCCCATCGACCGAGTGCGCGCCACTACGTGGCCGAGTGCGCCGCCCTGGCGGGTTTCCGGCAGGAGCTGAACGACGCGTGCCACATCCCACCTGGCTGGTGGGCACGCCAGCCGCGGGCGACGCTGAAGACGGGATGGGTCACTTTCCCGGCTCACGCGTCCGCGGCCCGCAGAGCGGAACTCCAGGTGGCCGTCTGCCGCATGGGGCTCGTTGCCATGGCGCAGATGGCAGAGGATTGCGAGGTGTTGAAGAGAGCCTAGGGCATCCGAGCGATTTCGTCCCGATGTTCGACGTTTACGGCCTGTTTTTCGACCTCCTCCTCTCCACGTTCACGTTTCCCCCAGGTTCTAACTTTCGTTCAGTTGCTCCTGATGTACAACCCGCCCCCTCGCCGAGTACAGCTCGGTGTGCCGCCCCCCCCCCCCCCCCCACTGAGCTCCCCCCCCTAACGTTCCCCCTCGTGTCACCGTGGAACAGTCCACTTGGAGCCAGCGCATGTCGAAGAACAAAAAACGCCCCAAACAGAAAATTTTGGAGCTCCGCGCGGATTTCTTGGATCGGCGCCTGGGCCCCCCCAGTGGCGCCTCCGGCGCCGCCCCTGGCGCGCTCCGCGCGCCAGGTAGGGGGCCCCAGCGCAGATCTAAGAAATCCACGCGGAGCGCCAAGAGTTTATGTTTATGGCGTTTTTTTTTCTCCCCCCCCTCCTCGTGTCGCCGTGGAGCAGCCCGCCTGGAGCAAGCGCGAGGAGCACGAACTGCCGGCAGCAGCAGGCCACGGCGAGGGAATGTGCGCGCGCCACCGCGGGGCCTTTCGCCTGTCGACCCCGCGCACAGGGGGGGTAGGGGGAGGGGGGAGGCTTCTTAGAAGCACCCCTGCTTCCTGGAATGCGCGGGCCGTCTCTTCTCTACTGATGGAAGGCCCGCGGCTTCTAAGCCGCAGCCTCCTCCTAAGAAGCGCCTTCCCCCCTCCCCCTACCCCTCTGGTGCGCGCCACCAAGCTCGGCGGACCTCACGGCCGGTGCGCCCTCGACCCGTCGGCTGTGCGGCGGCGCTTGTCGAGCCATATCGGGCCGTGACAGCGGGCCCTGGGGCTCACTATTTTTACGTCGGGCCTGTCCCTCTACAGGAGGAGTATTCAGAGAAAGTTAAATAATAGTATCGGGAGTTTTTGTTTTTTTGTGGAACAACTTATAAAACATACATTTCCCATTTCGCATGGCTTATACATATATATATATATGTATGTATATACACATATATATGTATATATATATATATATATATATATATATATATGTATGTATATATATATATATGTGTATATATATATGTATATATATATATATATATATATGTGTACACATTTGAACATGTACGGACACATGGTTATTTCGTCGTCCAGCATCCGCCGGTAGGAGGACATGCCCGACCTGAGACTACTTACCAAACCACCCCGGCCTAAACCTGAGGTCCCAGGCCCACCCAAGTTCCGGGTTGGGATGTGTGTGTAGTCAGGTGCCGGACACCAGGGCGGAGGCGCGCGTCGCGCGTTGCCACCGCGCCACGAGCTGAGCCAGCGCCCCCTCTTACCTCCGTGAGGCCCGCGCGACGCACGCTCGCCCAGGGAGAGACGAGGGAGCCCATCGGTCGGAAGAAGTGGGTAGGAACACGAGGTACAGTCGGGGCACTGAAGAAGGAACCCTGTTCGTCCGAGAGGGGCTCGGCGTTCCTTGATTGTTCTGCAGTTTGCCTTCAGTTTTCCTGAGGTTTTCCCTGGGAAATCGAAGTTCAACGTATGGGAGAAAGGGGCCCCGTTCCTTGCTTAGGGTTCCTTAGGTAAACGCCCCGACTGTAGGGAGGCGGTGAACGCAGATTGTGTTGGAAGCTGGGCGAGGGCCGGCGAATCCGTGGTTGCTAAACTGGCCTCCCCGGAAGAGAAAACATATTCCCGGAATCAAGCTCAGCGCACTAAATAGTTCGGCTAGACGTAAGAGTGACCTTTCGCCGGAGTGACCTTTGGTGCGGGCCCAAATGGGTCCCCCAATCGCCGAACGCGCTGCGATATGAGCGGCTTGCGCGCTTGGGTTTGGCTCACCGCGCCCCCCTAATGCCGCGCACCAAAGGTCACTCTTACTTAGGGCCACTCTTGCGTGTAGCCGAATAGTAAACGGGCTGCTTCCCGGAAGAAAGCAACCCATTTTCTGGAGCTCCGTTTTAGCAGCCACGGGTTCGCCAGCCGTCGCCCGGCTTCTGAAATGGGGCTTCCGCCCGCCCCCGGAGGAGGCGGGATGAAAGAAAGCCACTCGATCATTGAAGTAGGAGGGCGCCCCAAATAGATTGGGATCTGCGAGTGCAGAAATACCTAGTTTCAACGACGGGCGTGTAAGAGTACCCATAAGCCTATGGGACGGGACCTAAGTTACGAGGGGTTGGGTGCATTCGGGGTGAGGGGGTCTCTTCTGCAGGTGTATCGGACCAAGCCGCCCAGATGTACGATCCCTTGTGCGAAGACGGGGGCCTCAGTGAGGCCACGATTTCGTTGTGTTATTGGGATTCGGGGCGCCTCGGTTCTCGATGACTCTCGAGGCTCGAGGCTGTCGGCCGCTTGCGTCGGCCCTCGGCGGCTTCCCGGCCTCGGGATGCCCTCCAGCAGCGGCGCCTCGCTGAGGGCGCTCCAGGGGTGCCCGGGATGAGGAGGAGGAGGAGGAGGAGGAGGAGGAGGAGGAGGAGGAGGAGGAGGAGGAGGAGGAGGAGGAGGAGGAGGAGGAGGAGGAGGGAGGAGGAGGAGGAGGAGGAGGAGGAGGAGGAGGAGGAGGAGAGGGAGGCGGACCTGCCCAGCCTCGCCCCCAGCGGCCGCCGGCGAGCCGACGTGCGGCCTGAAGGCCTGGCTCTCCTCCCCTGCACGGACCCTGGCCAGGCCCCTCCTGGGCCAGCCACAGCTTGGGGAGCCTGTGGTCCTCACCCCCCCGGGGGGCCCATCGATGTCGACACCCCTCTCGAGAGGTCGTCGATGCGATGGGTTCCTCCAGGGGGGTGAGGACCACGGCTCCCCCAGTTTATGGCTGGTCGGCTTCCTGGGCCCAGGGTCGGCGCATACTTACGTCGGGCCTGTCCCCCTACAGGGGGATTTTCGACGAAAAATAAAGAATACCTCAAAAATATAAAAAGTACTTCAAAAATAGTCTGGGGACCATTTTTTGAATAGTTTTTGACCTCTTTGGGGTATTTTTGGTGTACTTTTTATTTTTCGGCGAACATCCCCCTGTAGGGGGACACGCCCGACACAAGCGTATACGCCCTCCTGGCGCCCGCGCTGCCCGAGGGGGCGCGGCAGCCCTGAGATCCAAGGCCAGGAGAGCCCTGCACGCCCTCCTCCCCCGCGATCCTTCAGGAGGGGAAAAAACACACAGACGCAATTAATCGTCGATCCCCCAGAAAATATGGGAAAGTATGGGAAGTGGGGGGGAAGACGTAAACCCAGAACATGGTGGAAAATATGGGGGATCTTTTTATTTGTGTGTATCTATTTGTGTGTCCTGGGGCCCCTTCAATCCTGGCGGCGCTGTCTGCTCGAGCTGGGCGCTGCCGCCCCCTGTCGGGCCCCTTGCCGCCGACCGAGGGCCGGCCGGGGCGCCGAGGTGGCCCAGCACCGGCTCTGGCCAGCAGAAGAGGGGGGGAGAAAGGTAAGGGGGCCACATGCGAACCCTACCCCTACCCCCCACGATTTCTGAGGGGGAGGGTGGGGTTCACTTCGTTCGGGAGCTCCCGAGCGAAGTAAACCCCACCCTCCCCCTCAGAAATCGTGGGGGGTAGGGGTAGGGTTCGCATGTGGCCCCCTAAAAGGCCCGATCGTCGTCGCCACGGCTGGACAGGGCCGGACCTAAGCGCTGTTCTGCTGGACTTCGGCCGTGTTTTGTTTTTTTCGTTTTGGCAGGGAGAACAAGAAGAAAAACACCGTTTGGGTCCAGCCCTGCGCCTAGACGCGGCTGGAGCATTTGGCCCGTTCCGACCCCTGGAGGGGCCCAGGGACCGATCTTGAGCGGATCATCTGCCCTCGCTCTCCGCTATGTGAGTGCCTCTGGCCCAAGGCGCCCCACCCTCCTCCTCCTCCTCCTCCTCCTCCTCCTCCTCCTCCTCCTCCTCCAGGCCTCCCCAAGGAGGCCCACACGGCCTCCCTCCTGCGCGCCCCTCCTGGACGAGGCCCAGGGAGGGCCTGGGGGGCTCGAAGATGGCGCGACACGCGGGGGGCACCTTGGGCCAGGGATATACCTTCCCAGACATCCGGCTGCTCCAACTTTTTCGGCGCGCGTCGGCCCCAGAGGTCCGGACCCTTTCCCCGGGGCCGGCTTTTCGTCTGGAGTATTTTTTTGACGTTCCCGAGGCCCAGCGAGGGCCCCCGAAGGCCGAAAATGGCCAAACGCCGCCCGCTCCAATTTTTTGCGAGCGTCGGATCTCTGGGTTGGGCCAGGGACACCTTTCGCAACCCCCGACCTCGTGGTCGCCCCTCCCACGGCCAGCGCCCCCGCCTCTGGCCGTACGTCGCGGGGCCTCTTCCCTGGGTGAGCCGCCCGCCGCCGCTCTCGTCCCCGCGGGCGGGCCCCGCGAGAGGCCCTCTCCGGGCACTCCGAGCCCGTGTCCAGCGTGGTCCTCTCCTCCGACGGCCAGTTCGCCCTCTCCGGCTCCTGGGACCGCACCATGCGGTTCCGCCGCCCCTCGGAGGAGGGCAGGGTGTATACCCGACCTCGAAGAAGAAGAAACGCCATAAGCATGAACTTTTGGCGCTCCGCGCGGACTTCTTGGATCCTCGATTGGGCCCCCCTGGCGGCGCCTCCGGCGCCCCTCCCTGGCGCGCGCTCCGCGCGCCAGGGAGGGGGGTCCAGCGCAGATCCAGGAAACCCGCGCGAAGCGCCAAGAGTTAATGTCTGTGGCGCTTCTTCTTCTTTTTCTTCTTCTTCCTCCTCTTCTTCTTCTTCTTCTACCACCGCCTACCCTTCCGTCGCTTTCGGCTCCTCGGGCCTCCTGGGAGGTGCCCGTCGCCATCGCCGCACTCGCCCCGAGGTCCAGCTCCGAGCGCGCCCCTGGGAGAGGTCCGGGGAGCGGCGGCGGTCGTCGGTGCCTCTCGGTCTCCCCGGCCCCCGGGTGCCGCGGGCCAGGGGGGCGGGCTGCCGGAGGTGCCCCCCGGCCCAGGGTGTCCCAGGGGCTGCCCCCAGCGAGGCTGCAGAATTCGAAGACGCAAAGACGGCATGATCATTTTTGTTGTTGTTGTTGTTGTTGTTGTTGTTGTTGTTGTTGTTGTTGTTGTTGTTGTTGAACATTATTCCTTCGAAAGAATTATTATTGTTGGGACCCCTGGTGCGCGACCTCTGCGCCGCGCCTAGGCCGCAGCTACATTTTCATCATTTTTTCGCGAAAGCTTCAGAAAAGTGGATGAGCTCCGGATCCGGTTTTTTGTTGACGCTCGTTTTCCCTTGCAAAAAACAATAGAAAATGAAAATTCTTGTTTTTACTTGATCAAATTGCAAGAATCCCTTGCAAAAAATAAGGTAAAGTGGACATTCGTGCGCGCAAGACGAAATCCTTCCAAAACCTTAGGTTTCGTAGCGATTTTAACATAAAAACATCAAAAACCCAATGGTTTTCTCAGAAAAAATTGTCAAAATGTCCTTCCGCGCGCTCTTGCGGATTCCTAGGAAACCCACCAGATTTTAAACATTTCTGTTAAAAGGGCCTTTGCGAGGAACCTTTTCAGGTGCTTCGACCTTCTGCAACAACGGTTGCGAGCCTACGAGGGCCACCATCCCTTGCGAATCTCTTTCTATCTCTCTCTCCACTGGCTCTCTGTCTTGCTCTCTCTCTCTCTCTCTGTCTCTCTGTACTATGTATGTCATACGCAACAAATGCACCATGCGGGGCACATGCGGGGCCCAAACAAGTGATCAACCTCTGCGGGTGTGTACTCCACGCCAGTGTAGTATCCACGATCGTCCGCGCGCCACGAAGTGAAGTGTCCTGACGTCATAGGGCGGGAAGCTGGGTGTGGGTGGTTCCCGAGAGTCGTGTGGATGTTTGGTAGAGCTTGCATTGCCCCCCCACGAAGTGGGGGTATTGGCTGGCGTCGCATGAAAACCCTGGCACTGGGGAGAACACTGAGCGTTCGGGTAAAATGATTGTTGTTGTTGTTGTTGTTGTTGTTGTTATTGTTGTTGTTGTTGTTGTTGTTGTTGTTGTTGTTGTTGTTGTTGTTGTTGTTGTTGTTGTTGTTGTTGTTTTTGTGTCTTGTTATATATACATATATATATAAAATGAAATGCAGGCTTGCGCAGCTCCGACTGTTTATGTTTTTTTTGTTGTGCAGTGTCTCCCATAAGAAACGGCGCGCCAGCCGGGGTCGCCTCGGGTCAGTGAGTGGTACTTTTGTCGACGCCCGAGCCAGGGGAGCGCCCGATCGAGGGCTTTGACGTGCTCGCGCTCCTTCTCTTTCCTCTTGGAACTTGTCATCATGACTCTTACTATGTTTCGTATTGCTTTCCTTTTGCTTCTGGAGCAACTCTTCTGGGCGGCCTCGCACGACATGAATATGCCTTCCTCTTTTGACGTGTAGTAGCCGTTGCCTTAGCCGTGGTCGCAGTCTATGTCGTACTACAACCTTTTTGGACACTTCTATCTAGTACTCTTGCGCCTAGGGCTGCGGTTACGACGACGACGGCAACTACTACTACTACTACTACTACTACTACTACCATTAGCATTACTTCCACTACTACTTCTATCATTACTACTAAGACTACTACTTCTACTACTACTACTTCCACTACTGCTACTACTATTAGTACTTCTACTACGACTACTATTACTGCAAGTACTACGCCTACTACTTCTAGTACTACTACGGCTACTGCCACTGTTATTGCTACTGCTACGGCTACTGTTACTGCTACCACTACTACTACTACTACTACTACTACTACTACTACTACTACTACTACTACCACTACTACTACTACTACTACTACTACTACGACTACTACTACTACGACTATTACTACTACTACTACAACTACTACTATTTTTACTACTACTACTATTACTACTACCACCACTAGTACCACCGCTGCGACGACGCCATAAACGACGACTACTATTACTACTATCACTATTCAGACAACTCCTAACACAACTGCCACTACTTCGGCTACTACTACTCCTAGTGCTACCTTCTTTGACTGCTGGTAGTACTTCTGCTACTGCTCTTTTTATTACTACTACTACTACTACTTCTTCTTCTACTACTACTACTACGACGACTGATACTACTACTACTACTACTACTACTACTTCTACTACTACTACTACTACTACTACTGCTACTACTGCTACTACTACTACTACTACTGCTACTACTGCTGCTACTACTACTACTACGACTACTACTACTACTGCTACTACTCTACTACAATTACTATTACTTTAAGTTCCAGCACTCTTACTACTACGCTGTATTCCCAGTACTACCGTGATTCGTACGACTGCCACTGCTCTTCTTGTTTGTTACTACTGTCAGTAATACGATTAGTATTATTGCGATTTCTAGTACTACTGTCTTCACTACCACTACTACCGCTGCTACTACTACTGCTGCTGCTACTACTACTACTACCCCTACTACTACTACTGCTACTACTACTGCTACTACTGCTACTACTACTGCTACTACTACTACTACTACTTCGAATACTACTACTACTACTACTCCTACTACTACTACTACTACTGCTACTACTACTACTGTTACTGTTACTGCGACTGCGACGACTACTATTACTACTACTAGCACTGCCGTCGTCTACTGCGGCCACTACGCCCACTATTATCATTATTATGACTGTCAGTATCACTACGACAAACACTACCACGACAAGTGCCATTCTCACCACCACGACCGCTACCTCTACCCTTGCCAAACTACCATGGTGGCCACCACCACTATTAGTAGTACTCGTAATACCACCGCTACTGCCAACGTAGCTGCGATTTCGATTATGTCGCCATTCTGACAAACACTATCTCAACTCCCACTGCTTCGGCTCTTACTGCTTTACTACTACACTTAGTATGACTACTACTACTACTACTACTACTACTACGACTAGTACTAGTACTAGTACTAGTACTAGTACTAGTACTAGTACCAGTACCAGTACTAGTACTATTACTAGTACTACGACTACTACTTCTACCACCACCTCGGCTACTGATACTTCTCGTGCTACCTCTTATTTTGCTACCGTTGCGACTGCTGCTGCTTTTATTCCAGGTACTTCTACTACCACACCTACGGCGACTACTAGTGTTACTATTGTTGCCGTTATCCCTACTGCAGCTTCTACGACTACCACTACTACTACTACTGCTACTACCACTAGCACTGCCATTACTAGCACTACTACTACGACGACAACTACTACTGCGATTCCAGCTGCTACTTCTTCTACTACTATCACTATTATAGCACTGCCGTCGTCTACTACGGCCACTACATCCACTTTTGTCACTACCAAGACTAGCAAGACTATCACTACCACTATAACGAACACTACAACGACAGTTGCCAGTATCACCACCACGGCCACCACCTCTACCCTAATCAAACCCCCCCCTCGTCTTCGTCGTTCTCCTGGGTACCTCTTTGCTCATTGAAGGGCTGTTTACTGCGTTCTCCCGTAGCGCTTTCGGATTAAGTCCTACCCGCAACCGTCGCCCAACCCTCGTTATCTCATCGCGAGCTTGGATTCTTGAGAACCTCAGCGCGGGCGAACCGCGCGCAATGGTTTTTGTATGTTTGTGTGTTTAGACACAATTTAGGCTTTGTGTGTAGTGTAGATATTTACACAGTTATAGGCGTAGTTGTGCATGTGTGTGTGTATGTGTGTACGTATGTGTGTATGTTCATTTCGCATGCGTGTATATATGTATGCATGCCTGTATGCATATATTGCAGCGTGATGCAATGTCGTCTAGTGTAGTGCGGTGCTCTGCATGTAGTGTTATGTAATGTAGTACAATGTATTGTAAGGTACTGTGAGGTAATTTAATGCGTTGCATTGTAAAGTATACTATCATATAGGATTATGATGTTGATTTTGATATATGCATGGGTCTATGCATGTTTGCATTCATATCTGGGTGCATGCACGTATGTATGCATGGCTGTATGGATGTACGAGTATGTATGTAAGTAGTGCAATGTAATTTGATGTAACCGAATATGTTGGAATACATTGTATTGCGATATCATGTGATGTAGCATGTTGTAGTGTAATGTATGCATGTATGCATGAATGCATACATGCAATCATACATGTATGTACGTAGGGACGTACGTATATACATACGTATGTACGTCGTACGCATATATGTATGTGTGCACATATATATATATATACACATGTGTATATGTATATATCTATCTGTGTGTATATATATATATATACATATGTATATATGTGAAAGAGAGGGTTTCTGTTGTCGCTTGGAGGGGGGGGGGTGGAACCGGACCCCCCCCTCCTGGATGGATGGGGGGGGGAGGGGGGAGGGTTCGAACCCCCCACCCCCCCACCAGGGATGGAACGAGGGGGGGGTTCGAACCCCCCCCCATTCCCTTCCCTGCTTCCCCTCTCCTCGGGCCGGCGCTTGCGTCGGCGGCGGCTGGCGGCGGCGGCGGGGACGACCCGCGCCGGCGCCTGCGGCGGCGGGCGGCGGCGGCGGGGAGCGTCGACGAGGACGGGTGGTGGTGGTGGTGGTGGTGGGTTTTGGTGGTGGTGGTGGCAGTGGTGATGGTTGTGGTGGTGGTGGTGGTGTGGTGGTTTGTTGTGGCGGTGGTGGTTGTGGTGGTGGGAGGTGGTGGTGGTGGTGGTCGTTTGGTGGTGGTGTGGTGGTGGTGGTTTGTGGTGGTGGTGGTGGTGGTGTTGGTTGTTGTGGTGGTGGTGGTGGTGGTTTGGTGGTGGTTTGGTGGTGGTGGTGGGTTGTGGTGGTGGCTGTGGTTTGTGGAGGTGGTGCTGGTGGTGGTGGTGGCGATGGTGGTGGTGGTGGTGGTGGTGGTGTGGTGGTTTGTGGTGGTGGTGGTGGTGGTGGTGGTGTGCGGTGCTTCTGGTCGTGGTGGTGGTTGTGGCGGTGGTGGCGGTGGTGTGGTAGATTGTGGTGGTGGTGGTGGTGGTAGTGGTGGTGGTGGTGTGGTGGATTGTGGTGGTTTTGGTGATGGTGAGTTGTGGTGGTGGTGTTAGTGGTGGCTGTGGTTGTGATTTGGTAGTTGTTTTTGGTGGTGGTGGTGGTGGTGGGTTGTGGTGGTGGCGGTGGTTTGTAGAGGTGGTGCTGGTGGTGGTGGTGGTGGTGTGGTGGTTTGTGGTGGTGGCGGTGGGTTGCGCTGCTAGTAGTGGTGGTGGTTATGGCGGTGGTGGTGGTGGTGTGGTAGATTGTGGTGGTGGTGGTGGTGGTGGTAGTGTTTGTGGTGTTTGTGGTGGTGGTGGTGGTGGTTGTGATGGTGAGTTGTGTCGGTGGTGGTGGTTGTGGTGGTGGTTGTGGCTGTGGTTGTGGTGGTGGTTGTGTGGTGGGTTGTTGGTGGTGGTGGTGGGTTGAGGCGGTGGTGGTGGTGGTAGGTGGTGGTGGTGGTAATCGTCGCTGCGTCGCCTCCGTCGCCGGCGCCAGCGCCGGCGGTGCTGGCCGCCGCCAGCGCCGGCGCCGGCGCCAGGGGGGGGTTTCACCCCCCCCCTCCCTCCCCCTTCCTTGGGCTGCCTCTGGTCATCGTCGCTGCGTCCCCGCCGTCGGCGCTGCTGGCGGCCGCCAGCGCCGGCGCCGGCGCCGAGGGGGGGGCGGGGTTAAAACGCCCTTCCCCCCCTTCGGGGGGGGTGGGTTCGGGGGTGGGGGGTGGGGGGAGGGGAGTCCCGTTGGTTTTGCTTGACGGCGCCGAGTGTTGAGGGAGCCCCCCCCGGTTCGAAACGCGCCGCCGAATGTTCCCAAGGCAGGCGCCTGTCAAACGCGCTTTTTCTTTGTATGCCTGTCCGTATGTATGTATGGACGGATCGATGGATGGATGTATGTATTTGCGTATGTATGTACATCTACATGCTGGTTGATGTGTGCATAAAGGTATGCATGTAGTGGATATACGCATGCAACTTATATACAGCATATCGTTCTATGTAACGCAGCAAACGTCACTCGTCTCTCCGAGGAGGACCGCTGCCATTAAAGAGGTGCTTTCGTTTAGGGTGGATGTCGTGGGGCTCCTCCAGACATCATCGTGGATGGGGTTTGTAGCATCATCGTTTTAGCATTCAGCATTTTGCTTTGAAGCCCGCGACCACTTGCGAGGTTACCTTCCGTTGTTGCTCCGCTCCGTCGTGGCGGCCTGGGGTGCATGCAGTTCAAAGAGCTGTAGACTGCCGCGCTTGGTGGCTGCGGGTGGACGAGTAGCTGCAGCCAGCTGCCGTCCAGGTTAATTTGCATTCGCGCAGTCCCGCGATTGATGCCGTCCTGGACGTGCTATTTGACATACTCGATCACCACACAGCAGCAACATCAACAGAACGGGGATTAGCGGAGGCAGCAGTAACAACACGAACAGGGACAGGACAAGGAGTTTGAAGTGAGATGTCTTTGGGGCGCCTTCACCCCGTTGGTGGGGCCAGAGGCCGCGGTCTACATCATGGTGTATTTCTCGAGGAGGTGGAGGAGGAATGTAATTGTCAGGGGGTGGTGCGATAGATCAGGACGAGGATGATGATGCTGCTGATGATGATGATGGTGATGATGCGGATGATGTTGATGATGATGATGATGGTGGTGGTGGTGGTGATGATGATGATGATGAGGAGGAGGAGGAGGAGGAGGAGGAGGAGGAGGAGGAAACCAGGCCTGCTGCAGCCGCTTAGAGCCGCTTGCAGCCGTTGGCCGCGCACTGCGTCGCAGCGGCCCGGCGAACGCCGCCGCGTCGGCGCTCCTGGCCGATGCGGAGGCGCCCGGGCGGGGGGGACGGGGGAGAGCGCAGAGCGGCAGCAGCGCGGGCTTGAAGGGCAGCGTCAGGGCGTGTGCCGCAGGCTCGTGTGGCGTCGGCGCGGCTGCGACCCTGCAGTGGAGACCCGTGCCAAGATGCGCCTTGCTGGCCTCCAGGGTGCCCTGGGGTTCCTTTGGGGCTTCGGTGGTCCTGCGGTGGAAAGCGCGACGTGCCCACGCCAAAAGTCCATGACGTCCTGGGGCCCCAGGGCTGAGCTTCCTGTGGAGGAGGAGGAGGAGGAGGAGGAGGAGGAGGAGGAGGAGGAGGAGGAGGAGGAGGAGGGTCGAGTTTCTTGTGGAAGGTTCCTCGTGGACTGGCCTCCACTGCAGCGCCGGGCCCTCCGAGGTCGAGCGCCGCCCGCCGCCCAGAGTCGGCCAGTATAGGGAGCGACCCGGCGCTCGAGCAGCCCGCCGGCCGTTGTCGTTTACAGTCGGGGCCCGGAAGGGGCTCCGCGTTCCTCTATGTTTTCCTCTATGTTTTCCATGGGAAATCGAAGTTTAACTTACGGAGAAAAGGGGCCTCGTTCCTTATTTAGGGTTCCTGAGGTCAACGCCCCGACTGTAAGGCTGACCGATCCACGCGGTGTCAGAAACCAAAGCCGGGGTCGCAGGGCTCAATTCGACTCCTCCGACTCGATTCGCTTCGATTTCGATGGTTTCCGAGTCCGATTCGATTCGTCTTCGGATTCCGATTTTGATTCCGAGTTCTTCATGGAGGCTCATTATCCTGCCGATTTCCGCCGATTCGACTTCTCCCGACCTGGCTGCCGATTTCCGCCGATCCCATTCATTTCGATCGCCGACTCGACTCATCAATTGGGTTCTGAGCTCTCCTGGGGTCGACACACGACACGAACCTGCCACGAACCTGCCGTATAGTTAGACTCAGGGGAGACGTCTTCGATCCCAGGTCGTTGTTTATAATCGCACAAACGGCGGGCCCTACGGGGGGAACACAGCTTAGGTGCGTCGGATTCCTTACAGATGAGAGTGCGTGCGCGGAGGGGGGGGGGCCAACATGCGCTGGCGCCTGCGCGCGGGGTACCTACAGTGCCGTTTTTAATACATGCTCCGCGTGCGGACCATGTGTAACACATGCAGGGATTTAGTACTAAAAACATCGATGAGCTCATGCATACATTTGGTCATACATTACTCATGTATTAAACATTCTATTTTTCAAACAAAGAAGCTTATGTATAAGAAACTGCCCTGTATTTTCACGCGTCCACGGCCCCCCCGGCGGGACGCAACTTGGGCGCGGGGGGGGGGCAACACGTGCCTGGCGCGTGCGCGCGGGGCACGTGCTTTTCAGTGTCCACCGCCCCCGGCCGAGGGACCCACTCGGAGCCCGCCGGAGTCCTGACGCGCAGAGATGCACGCGCGGAGGGGGGGGGGCCCAACGTGCGCCTGGCGCGCGTGCGCGGGGGGGAGGTGTTTTCACGTGGCCACGGCCTCCAGCGCGGGATCCAAAATTCAGCCCGCCAGAGTTTTCACACGTAGAGATGCACGCGCGGAGGGAGGGACCCAACATGCGCCTGGCGCGTGCGGGGCCTGGTACTTTGACGTATCCACGGCCGCTGGGGGGGGTGGGGGCCCAGCATGCGCCTGGCGCGTGCGCTCGGGGCCTGGTATTTTCACGCGTCCACGGCCCCCAGCGAGAGACCCAACTTGAGCCCGCCGGATTCTCTACATGTAACAATAGGTGCGCGGCGGGGAGGAGGAGGAGAAGGAGGAGGAGGAGGAGGAAGATCAGACTGAGCAGGAGGAGGAGGAGGAGGAGGAGGAGGAGGAGGAGGAGGAGGAGGAGGAGGAGGGGGAGGAGGAGGAGGAGGGGAGGAGGAGGAGGAGGAGGAGGAAGAGAGGACGAGGAGATGATGATGATGATGAGGATGATGATGATGATGATGATGATGATGATGATGGTGGTGATGGTGATGATGATGATGATGATTATGATGATTATGATGATGATGGATGATGATGATGATGATGATGATGATGATGATGATGATGATGATGCTGATGATGATGATGATGATGATGATGATGAGGATGATGGATGATGATGATGTGATGATGATGAGATGATGATGATGATGCTGCTGCTGCTGCTGCTGATGATGATGATGATGATGGATGATGATGATGATGAGAGGAGGAGGAGGAGGAGGAGGAGGAGGAGGAGGAGGAGGAGGAGGAGGAGGAGGAGCAGACTGAGCAGCAGGAGGAGGAGGATGCGGAGGAGGAGGAGGAGGAAGAGGAGGACGAGGGGGATGATGAGGAGGGGGATTAGGATGAGGATTTGAAGGAGGAGGAGGGTTCTGGAGGAGGAGAAGGAGATTGAGGAGGCGGAGGAGTTGGAGGAGGATGAGGCCCCCCCCCAAAAAAAAACGAAGGTCGAGCGAGATGCCTGGGAGGCTCTCGGCCAGCGCGGCCTCCCTCCCTCCCCTCGGGACGATCGAAATGGATGCGGAAAGAATGGGTACCACCACCGACAGCAGTTCCTGTTCCTTTTGCACAAGACTCGCTCTCGGTGTCGCCGCGGCCTGTGTCCACTCGAGGCAGCAGACCGCTTGCCCATCAGCGGCCACTGTTGGTTTGGGACAACATGTGTTGTTGGGCATTGCAGGAGGAGGAGGAGGAGGAGGAAAAGGATGATGATGATGATGATGATGATGATGATGATGATGATGATGATGATGATGCTGGTGATGATGATGATTATGATGATGATGACGATGACGATGATGATGATGATGATGAGGAGGAGGAGGAGGCGGAGGAGGAGGAGGAGGAGGAGAGGATGATGATGATGATGATGATGATGATGATGATGATGATGGTGATGGTGTGATGATGATGATGATGATGATGAGATGATATGATGATGATTATGATGCTGATGCTGATGATGATGATGATGCTGATGATGATGATGATGATGAGGAGGAGGAGGAGGAGGAGGAGGAGGAGGAGGAGGAGGAGGAGACGGAGGAGGAGGAGGAGGCGTCCAAATCCCCGCACGCAGGCTCGGCCGCGCCACTTGGGGCGTGTCCCTTCCCGCCGCGGCCGCCTGGCGCGGCGGCGGCCGTGGCCGCCCGCGCCGTCTCAGCAGCGCCAGCGTCCCGCACCCGCACCGGCGCTCCTGGGGGCGAGAGCCGATCGGGGGCAACAGGAGCGCGGAGTGGAGGAGAATGAGGAGGAGGAGGAGGAGGAGGAGGAGGAGGAGGAGGGGGAGGAGGAGGAGGAGGAGGAGGAGGAGGAGGAGGAGGAGGAGGAGGAGGGAGGAGGAGGAGGAGGAGCAGCAGGAGGAGGAGGAGGAGGAGCAGGAGGAGGAGGAGGAGGAGGAGGAGGAGGAGGAGGAGGAGGAGACCTCCAAAAGACGAAGGTCGAGCGCGATGCGGGGGAGGCTCTCGGCCAGCGCGGCCTCCCTCCCTCTTAGGCGACTGCAAACGTGGATCAAGGGGGCGTGGATTAGCGACGGGTCCCGTTTCCATGGGGAACCGCGGATTTCCGCCGCCGAGAGGCGGCACCGGCCGCATTTTGGGTAGCGCCCTTCCCCGGTCCATGGATTTGGCGACCGCGCGCCAAATCCATGGATCGCTAATCCATGCTTGCGCGCCCCCGAAACAGGGGGGGATGGGCTCAGGGCGTTTCCAGTGGCTGTCGCTGCATCTACCATCCCATGAAGCAATTTGCTGTGCACGGCAGTTCTTTGGCTGCTGCCCTCAAGTCGGGCATGTTCCTTTACAGGAGGAACATTTGAACATAGTAAAATTATAATGGGGACGTTTTTTTTTTTTTTTTTTTTTTTTTTTTTTTTTTTTTTTTTTTTTTTTTTTTTTTTTTTTTTTTTTTTTTTTTTTTTTTTTTTTTTTTTTTTTTGTTTTTTGTTTTTGTGTGTGTGTGTGTGTTTTTCTCCCCCCCTCGTCTTTTTTTTCCTCTCTCTCTCTATATATATATTATAATTATTAAGTGCGATGTATGCGTGAACCATTTTAAATTCAGAAGCAACATTTTTACCGTGGGGTTTTATCCATGCAGCCCCCAAACCTCCTCCTCGGCCCCTGGACCCCGTGCTTTTGGTTAATGCTTCACGGTCTGAGCACGAATCCATTAAGGCAGGTTGGGATGGCCACGCCCGTGAGTAGGCTCGGAGTGTTTTTCGTTTTCTTGTGTTTCGCCCCCTGGGGGCCATCTTCGTCGCCACGGCTGGCTCAGCTCCGAAAAAAATGGCTCAGGACGGAGCCGAGGAGAGGTCCGTGGACAGATGTATTGCACAGCTTTGGGTCGCTGTCGGGCGCGATGCTCGAGGTTATCGGACGTTCTCGTGCCTTCTCGGCGGTTCTGCGACCTCGGGGTGCTCTCCCGCCCAGGTGCGCCTCGCCGAGAGAGCGTTCCCCGGGGGGGCCCAGCTCGCCCTGGGAGCGTCCCGAGAGTTGGGGGGCCACGCGAGGGGGCTGCAGGCTCAGGGGGTGACTCATAGGGGGGGAAGGGGGCCACATGCGAACCCTGCCCCTACCCCCCACGCTTTCTGAGGGGGAGGGTGGGGTTCACTGCGTTCGAGAGCTCCCGAGCGAAGTGAACCCCACCCTCCCCCCAGAAATCGTGGGGGATAGGGGTAGGGTTCGCATGTGGCCCCCCAGGGGGGGGGATATAGGCTCAGGATCGACCCCCAATCGCCCACTGACCGCCGCTCAGGGCCTGCGAGCCCACCCCGCCCGGGCAAGCGGGGACGTCGCTGTCGGGGGCCTGCCGCCGATCTGCCGGCGAGGCATCCCCCCCCCTTTCCCCCCCCCCGTAGCCGGGCCCTCCCGCAGCGTTGCCCCCGAGTTGAGGTTTGAGCATTGCGTGTTTCCGGGATTCTTGCACCGCTAAGAGATGGATTTCGATGATGGTGGCCAAGAATATGGCCTGTGTCATTCACTCAAAAATGAACAACAACTTATTTTGGAGAGCTTGCAGCAGAAACGAGACGTTTTCACTAGGTCCAAGAGAACCGGCAGAAGCATCGGCGTCACCCCAACATATTAACACTCTGTGAGCGTCCCCCCCCAGGGGCGACGCGCGCACCGAGAAATCTTATAGTATATGCGTCGTGGCGGGCGCTCTCTGGCCACACCGCTTGGGAAACGACGCTCTACGAGATGGGGAGATGGGTATACTATATGTTCGGGTCGGACGCGAGGACATCTAGTATTAGTATGTCTCTGTGCATTTCAAAATATACACTTTCCGAGCTCGGCGCCTTCGGCGCGGCCCCCTGGCCGCGCGCCAGGGAGGGGGGGGGTCTAACGCCGCCACGAAATCCGCGCGGACCTCCGAAGGTGAGTTTTTTTTGTTTGCTCGTGGTAGCGGCGCTATTCCGGGGCTCTCTTCCAGTTTGCGGGCCGAAGGCTCTCCACCGGAAGGGTGCCGAGCAGAAGCGCCGGAATGGGACATGTAAAAGTACTCCAGGTTTCGTAATACAAGGGAGGGGGTCTGGACCCTCCAAGACAAGCCATTGCAGACCTCCCCCGTGGGAGAACCCTCCAAAACATCGTCCCCAGACCCCCCAGGCCCTCCAAGATAGCCTGGAAGAGACCCCCCCCCGAAATGAGACCCCCCTCCCTTTATTACGAAATCTGGAGTACGTGTGCGGATGGGGGGGTCTCCGCCATCAGTCTCGGCACGCGTGCGTGCAGCACGTGCCCTTCGGCGCCTCTGGCCACGACGGGGCCGCGGGCGAGGGACCCGG
Organism: Prorocentrum cordatum; assembly: GCA_963575745.1. NCBI lineage: Eukaryota > Dinophyceae > Prorocentrales > Prorocentraceae > Prorocentrum > Prorocentrum cordatum. The sequence goes on from CAUYUJ010017924.1 coordinate 64,979, forward strand.
CTGAGGCCGCCGGATCCCTTACGCGTGAAATTGCATGCGCGGAGGGAGGGACCCAACCTGCGCCTGGCGCGTGCCACGGCCCCCAGCGAAGGATCCATTTTAACCCACCAGATTTTAAGATGTAGGAAAGCACGGGCGCGAGGGGGGGGATCCTGCGGCCTCGTGGAGCCCGTCTTGGGGCCGTCCTGGGGCTGCCTGGGGCCGTCTTGGCCGCCCTGGGGCCTCCCGGACTCGGGCTCGTGCCAATTGGCGGAGTGGAGGTGGAGGAGGAGGAGGAGGAGGAGGAGGAGGAGGTGGAAAAGGAAAAGGAGGAGGAGGGGGGCCTTCGTGGGGGGCCTTCGTCGCCACGGCCGGACCATCCTCGAGATCCCTCTGGCGCGAGGGCGCCCCAGAGCGGCCGCAGGGGGCCGCCGGCGTGGAGGCCGGCGGCGGGCAGGGCCTTGGCATCGCTCGGATGTGTGCATTTCTCCTTCGGCGAGGACCATCGAGGAGCATCCTTGATCATTTGGCGAAAAAGCCACGCACGAAACCGAGAAAAACACAGGGAATGGACGTCCGAGCGAGGGCCAGGGGCAGGTACCGCGCCTTCCTGCTGGACATGGACGGCGTGCTGCACCAGTTCGGCAGGGCCGTGCCGGGGGCCGCCGAGTTCCTCGGCACCCTGGCCCGGGAGTCCAGCCTCGGAGGAGGGCCACGCGGGACAGCCGGCGGCTCTCCCGCCCGGCCCCAGTCCGGGCCCCCGGGCCCCCTATGCTCTGCTGGGGCCCTTCCTGGGCCGTGCCCCTCGACGTGGATGCAGCCGTGGCGAGGAGGCGCCTCCCGGAGGCCCCAGGAGGACGCACGCCGCCAGGGAGGGCCACCGCTGTCTCGATCTTGCCCTCCTCCGACCTCCCGTTCACCGTCATCACGAACGAGTGCCGCTACACCCGGGAGGGGCTGTCCGAGAAGCTGGGCGAGGTCCTCGGCGTGTCGGTGCCCGTCGGCCGTGGGATGAGCCAACGGGGTGCCGATGCCGCTGCTCCCCGGACCTCTTCCCGTGTGCGCGCCGACCCGAAGTTTGGAAGACATCAGGACGGATGTTGTATCTGTACTCGTGCAGTGTTGGTTGGGCAGGGTTCAGAGCACATGTAGAACCAACGAGGGGCAGGGGTATTTCCATGGCTGGCTCAGGCCCCTGCCCTGGGTGGTTGTTCCCTTTTTTGTCCCGCCCTTTCCGCCCTGGTCAGCCCGGTGGGCTGCGCCACAGGCGGTGGGTCTCCACTCGCAGTGGCCGAGTGTTGGCTTTGTTGGTGATGTGGGGTATGTTTTGTGTGAGGGAAGGTGGACGCCGCCCCCTCCCCTCCACCAGTGTCCGAAAGGCCTGGGGGCCATCGCCGGGCTCCGGGACCGTCAGGAATCAGCTCGGGATGCAGCTGGTCCAACGAAGGGGCTTCCAGACCTCTGGGGGTCCACGTCATGAGACACGTCGTGTCGTCGTGGGTCTTGGAGGGCACCTGTGCTGCTGCTCCCTGGGCCTCTCCCGGGGTTCGTGCTGGCCAGGGTCGAGGCGGGTCTGGCCGTGGCGACGAGGGCCACCCACCGGTCCCGCAACAGGGCGAGGGCGAGGCGAGGCAGGGGGGCAGCGGCATCGTTGCCTCGTCCTGCTCCCAGCAGGCCAGATTTGGGTCGGGCACATCCCTCTGCAGGAGGAAAGTTCAAAAGTGGTCAAAACATGGGATGGGGACGACTCTTGGAGTATTTTTGGCATTTCGGAGGCATTTGTGGGCTCTTTTCCAATGTTCTTACCAAACCCGCCTGTATGACGACACGCCCGGCCTAGTGGTTGCCTCTTCCTGCTCCGAGCAGGCCAGATCTACACGGCGGCGAACTCCGTCGGCGACTTCCTCGCCGAGCACATCCGGCGGGGGTGGGTCGGCAACGTGTTCGTCGGGTGGGGAGGGACACGGTGGCCATGGCCGAGGTGCTGCGGGGTCCTGTCGACACTGTCGACACGGATCTTCGTCATGTCAGTATCGTTTGACCGACCCTCATCCCCGTCCCCATCCCCTTCGAGACCCCCACCAAATTACCTCCCCCAGTTTGGGGTACACCCCTCGAAACCCGAAGGGAACGGCCTATATATGGGGGTAAATCGGCCAGTAGGGCCCAGCCCACGCCGCTGGGGATGGGGATCGGATAAACGATACTCGATGCCGGCCGTCGCCGATTCGTTTCGCGAGGGCGATCAGCGAGTTGACGATGACCAAGATGGACGATTGCCCACATCGGCACCGACCTTTCCGCACTCGGTCTTAGCCCCCAGACCCCCGATGCTTAACAGTTTTAAGCATACCCCTATCCCTATGTTTGGCATCACCTCACTTCGATGTCGTTCTTAAGGATTCCCTCAGTTTCTGAGGGCCCTTGCCCAAGATGGTCCTCGCTTTTTGCTCGCCCATCTTAGCGATAGGGCTAAGTTCGATGCTGGTAAGATGCTTGCTTTTTATGGCTCTGGTCAGCGGTCGGGACCACCTCCTGAGACCGGCTGGTCCCCCCGAGTCGTTCTCAGACGGCCCCGAGGCGCCCGGGAAGACCCCCCTGGGAGGAACCCACCTCCCGCCGTGCTCTCGCTCTCCCGGCGGCGAGCGATGGGGGAGAAGTGAGAAGGAGAAGGCCCTCTCAGAAGGCTCGGGCTGCGAGCGAGGGGGGGGGCGTGAGAAGGAGAAGGCCTTCTCAGGCGGCCCCGAAGTCTCCCGGCCTTCCGAGAAGTTTTCTCGGAGCCTTCCCCGAAGACACGGACCAGACTTCTCAGAGGGCCCCAGTGGGGACTTCTGCGGAGTCCCGCCGCCTTCTGAGAAGGCCCTGTATCCTTCTCATCTCTCCCCCCCCGGCTGGCCGTCGATGCTCAGCACCCGAGGGGGTCTGGGTCCTGGTCTCTGGGCCTCCCAGGTGGGGTCGGAGCAGATGGGGTCGGAGGATCGCGCCGCATCGCCGATGCATCGCCGATGCGGCTTGATGTAGGGCCCGGCTTGCTCCATGTCGGCGTCGCCAATGCATCGCCGACGTCGAGGATGCATCGCCGGTGCATCGCCGATGCATCGCCGAGGCATCGCCGATGTCTCGGCGACGCGGCGCGATCCTCCGATCCCATGGATTCCGACCCCATCTATAGGAGGCCTCGATGGTCACTGCCTTCCTCCCCTCCCTCGTCATCGGCGAGGCGGGGGTGCTCGCAGCGGTGGAGGGCGCCCTCGAGCGCTGCCCCGGCGCCCAGGTGCTCCGCGGGGCGGCGGGCGAGAGGCCGGGGCTCCACTGCGACTTCGTGGTGGTCGGGACCTCGGCCGGCGGCGAGCCCCCAGGGGGGTGGGCCTGTTTTCCACCACCACCACCACAAGTTGGAGGGGGGAAGGAGGAGGAGGAGGAGGAGGAGGAGGAGGGAGGAGGAGGAGGAGGAAGGAGGAGGAGGAGGAGGAAGGAGGAAGGAGGAAGGAGGAAGGAGGAAGGAGAAAGGAAGGAAGGAGGAAGGAGGAAGGAGGAAGGAGGAAGGAGGAAGGAGGAAGGAGGAGGAGGAGGAGGACCCCCTTCCCCTTCTAATTACTTGTGGTGGTGGCGGTGGAAAACTAGCCCACCACCAGGGGTATGTGAGAGGGGGTCGGTACAATGGAAACCCATGCCAAGAACCACCCTGCTTGCCTCCAGGGTGCCCTGGGTTTCTCTTGGGTTTCGATGGTCTTGCCGTGGAAAGCGTGACGTTCCCGCAGGACAAAAATGCATGCACGTCCTGGGGTCTCAGGGTTTCTTGTGGCAGGTTTCTTGTGGACTGGCCTCCACCGTATCGTTTAACCAGTCACCCCCCTTCCCATCCCGATCCCCGCCTTCCCACCACCGCAGTTGGGGATTATTTAATCGCTTCGCTCATTCCGCCGGCCCTCGAGCGCTCTATGGGGCCTCTTTGAAGCCTCTTTGGGGCCTCTTTGGGACCTCCTAGGGGCCTCTTGCGGGCCTCTTGGGGGTCTCTTGGGGCACTAAGGGTAGCTCTTTGGGAGATGTTACAGTATCGGGAGCATAGCTCGCGCGCCGCTGCCTTGGGCTCAAGGCACGCGCGCCCTATTTGCCCGGACACCGCGAGTGTTCGCTATGTGCTGGAAAGATCATTACATCGATCTTATCCTATCTTATCCGCCCACCCCTCATACTGTACCTTCACAGCTACAGCAGAGCGATGGACGCTATTTGCCATCCGATGTCCACGGTCAGCGCCTTGGAATCGGATGCTATATGACAGGCTATATGCCCTATTTGAGTTACCAGGCTCACTTTCGACTGGGGCTGCTTGGCGGCGTCTTGGGGCCCCCTTGGGCCTCTTGGGAGGCTCTTGGGGGCCTCTTGGGGCGGGGTAGTCGAGTGCACCCCCCTCGGAGGCCACGATCCTTGTGAGGGGTGTCGAAAAAAGGCCCTCAAAACCATCTCAGGGTAGACTTGGTCGGGCTGCGGTCGGGATACTTTTCGCCGGGGGACCCCCAGGGGCCGCCCCGCGCGCGCGAACTAGAAATACTGTTAACCAGTTACTGGAGATCTTAGCACGCCTCTGGCCCGTTGGGCCGGCGAATTCCCCTCGAAATCCGAAGGGGACCGCCTCTATCCCCATCCAGGGGGGTACATCGGCCAGTGGGGCAGGACCGATGCTGCTGTCTTTCGAGGTCCGAGGCTTTCGGACGCGTTCGTCGGTTCTCGGCGGTTTCCCAGCCTCGGGAAGGCCAGCAGCAGGGACGTTCAGCCGAGAGCGTTCCGGGGGTGCCCGGATCGCCCCGAGAGGCCGCAGAAACGGGGCCGATACCCCTACCCTTGCCTTCGTTTTGGCATTTTCGGGTCTCGTGGGAGGCCCTCGTCGCCAGCGCTGGATTCTTCTCGAAGTTTTGGCCAGAATGCATCCCAGGTTCAAGTCGGGCACGTCCCTCTACAGGAGGAACAAGCAAGAATGGTAAAAACATAATATGGGCACGTTTTTTTGTGGTTCGTGTGAATATATTGTTCGCCCGTAGGGGGATCTATTTCTGGGTATGGTTCGACTATCTTCCATTCTCTTCCAAGACCCGCCTGCAGGGGGACACGCCCGACCTGATCCCAGGCATCTGGTATCCCCAGGACCGTGGCCACCGGCGGCCCAAACGACAGCTGGACCTTCGCAGAGGCGGCCTGCACGCACCTGCGGAGCTCGGGGAGGAGCAACGAGCTGCATCAGCACAGACTTTCGGCGGTCCGCGAGGAGGGTGAGGAGGAGGAGGAGGAGGAGGAGGAGGAGGAGGAGGAGGAGGAGGAGGAGGAGGAGGAGGAGGAGGAGGAGGAGGAGGAGGAGGAGTGGGAGGAAGATTTCCTGCATCGGCGCTGGACCCCAATGGCGTTGCCTCTGGCATCGCCCCTGGCGCGCTCCGCCTGCTAGGAGGGGGGTCCAGCGCCGATGCAAGAAGTCCGCGCGGAGCTCCAATGATTCTTGTTTGTGCATTGGAATTCAGGCGGTCGCAAACATGGATCAAGGGGGCGTGTATTAGCGACGAGTCCCGTTTCCATGGGAAATCGCGGATTTCCGCCGCCGACCGAGGCGGCACCGGCCGCATTTTGGGGAGGGCACCTCCCCCGATCCATGGATTTGGCGACCGCGCGCTAAATCCATGGATCGCTAGTCCATGTTTGCGCGCCCCCGAGGAATGGCGCCAAGCTTGTGTACTCGAACCCGGACTGGTTCGAGGTGACCGCCGCGGGCGATTACAAGTTTGGGTGCCCAATGCCAACGGTGAACCTGCTCACGCAGGTCACTGGCTGCCGGGCCTACAACCTGGGCAAGCCCAACCCGTACATGCTGCGGATCGGTACGATCGAAGCGGGTGTGGAAAGAATGGGGACGTCGATCGACAGCAGTTCTTATACGTTTTGAGCAGGGATCGCTGTCGGTGTCGTCGCGGACGTCCATTTGAGGCGAAAGGTCGCCTGCCCAACAGCGGCCGCTATCCGATGTGGACAACATTTGCTCTTCGGCATTGTGCCCATTTGTTCCATGCCCCTGGGCGCGCCACGAGGAGGGCTCAGAGTCAGATGGTGGACTCGATCCTGCAGCCGCTGTCCGAGTCCCAGCGCAGTTTCGTGCACGGGCAGATCGATCCCAGCGACGTGCTGTTCGTCTCGGAGGAGGGTCAGGGGAGACAACGGTGGCCCTCCCGCCTGGCCCAATCCGCTTAAGCCGCTTAAGACCCGCACCTGGGCCCCTCTCGCGATCCATCCTGGCCCTCTCTTCGAGGCGGATGCAGCCGTGCTGTCGAGAAGCCCCCGCGAGGCCCCAGGGAGGACGAGCAACGCCAGGGAGGGCCGCTGTTTTCTCGACGGGGCCTCCTCCGATCGTCGGGGACTCCATCGACACCGACCTGCGCATGGCCGTCGAGAACGGCATCGACGCCGCGCTGGTGCTGAGCGGCACCTCCACGCTGCGCGGGCTGGCCGCGTGTGCCATCCAGCCGGAGTTTGTCTTCGACAGCATCCGCCACCTCCACGAGGCCTTCCAGGACGGAGCGCTGCAGAAGGGCGCTCGAGAAACAGCAGCGTGCATCACAGTTTTGCTCCGGGCGTTCCCCACCCGAGGACGCGAGGCGGGATGCCCAGGCAGCGGCGGCACACTTTGGGCCTGGCGGCCGAGGTATGCAGTCGTCTTTTCGGCCGCGGTGCACGTGGTGTGCGAGGCGTGTCGGGGGAGCTTTCGGCCCGCGCCCTCCTCTTGGGTCGGCGCTGCGCGCCAGCTGCCCGCGCCAGGGGCCCGCGCCAGGGAGCTCCAGCGCCGACCCGAGCACTCCGCGCGGCCCCCCCAGAGGCGATGCCCTCGCCGCTTCCCCTCCCCCCCCGATCGGGGGCAACGACAGGGGGGGGTCAGGCAGAAGGGGGGATGCATCGACCCCCAAACGCCCATTGATCGCCGATAGGGGCCCGATAGCCCCAACCCGCCCAGGAAGGTGCGGATTCACCATGGGAGGCCTATCGCCGATCTATCGGCGATGCATCGCCCATTCCCTATCTCGCCCTGAGGTCGACGCCCTGGTAGTGGGGGGAGCGTCGACCTGAGGTCGACGCTCCCCCCATTATCCTTATCCCCCCCTGTCGTTGCCCCTCATCCCCTCCCCCCCGAGGACGGCACGCTGCAGAAGGGCACGCCCAACTTCCGCATCCAGGCCAGCGGCGCGGCGTAGAGCCTGGCGCGGCGCGGCCCCTCCCCCGGGCCCCGGAGGGCGGCCGCCGCGCAGAGGGCGGCTTCGGCGCCGTCCGGGCCGAAGCCGCGCCTCGCGCGTGGCGCGCCCTGCGCGTGGCGCGCCCTGCGCGCCGCGGGCCGTCCAGGCACTTCCGCGGCGCTGCGGCGGCGCGGGCGCGGCGGTTCTGCGGCGGGCCCTGCGCGCGGGGCCGCGTCGGCGCCGGAGCAGCGCCGGGTCGAGCGGCGCCGGAGCGGCGCGGGGCCGAGGGGCGCTGGAGCGGCGCGGGGCCGAGGGGCGCCAGAGCGGCGCGGGGGCCGCGGCGCCGGAGCGGCACGGGGGAGGGGGGGGGGCGTCGGGCCGAGAGGGAGGGCGGGGGGTGCTCCCCGCGGCCGCAGCTCCGCCGGCCTCCGGGTCCTCACCGCTGCTGTCCTCACTCCTCTCTCCGTCTCCCTTCCGCACTTCTCAGTCCCCCCCCCTCCTGCGCCCTCATCCGCCCCCCTCCACCACTCTGCCCCTCCTCCTGCGCCTTCGCATTGCTCCTCCTCCTCCTCCTCCTCCTGCTCCTCCTCCTCCTCCTCCTCCTCCTCCTCCTCCTCCTCCTCCTTCCGTTCCGTAGCCATTTTGGCTCAAGATGCCTTTCGTGCGGGCGGAGCCCGCATTGGCTGAACTGGATACCGCTAGTCCGCGGCAGTGCCAGGGTGCTTGCGCCCGACATCCTCTTTGCGAGGGCTGGTCCGCCCCAGTCCATCGCCTGCCCCCTTCACTGGGAGAGCAGCCTTCCTCGCATCAGCCATGGGAGGCGGCGGCAAGAAGGGCGGCGGTCGCTCGGCTCCAGCGGCAGGGGCCAAGACGATGTACATCACATGCACTTCCTGCAGATTCCGCTGGAACTTCAAGAACAACCACTGGTGCTACCAGTGCGGAGGCGCCATGGTGCCGAGCCCTTCGGAGGACAAGCGTCCCCGCGGCCAGTGGGTTTGGGGCCCGCCGCAGGCGGTCGCAACGCCTCCTCCCGAGGCAGAGCCTGCGGCAGAGGCCCCTGCGGCTCCTCCCTGGGCTCAAGCAGGAGGCAAGGGCGCCAAGGGACCACCTTTGCCCCGGCCCGCGCCGAAGGCCCAGGCCGTCCAGCGTCGGCCATGGGTCTACCAGCAGGCGGGCTGGGTGCCTCATGGTGGCCGTGAGGGGCAGCAGCAGCAGCAGCAGCAGCCTGCCCAGGTCGCTGACCCCTTCGAGTTCTTCGAGAAGGAGCTTGGCTCGGACTGCGACGAGCTTCTCAAGCTCAAGGCGGCGGTGCAGGCCAAGAAGGAGGCACAGGCAGCTGCTGCAGGCGCGGGTGCCCCGCAGAAGGCGCCACTCCTTGAGGAGGAAGTGCGGGCCAAAGGCGTGGCTTGCAGGAGGGCGCTGGCATGGCTTGAGACCTGCTCGGCCCGCGTTCTGGAGGGCCAGCAGTGGCTTGCTGACGCCCAGGCCGCAGAGGACGAGGCGGCCGCCAGCGCTCATGCGGCGCAGCAGGACTGGGAGGCGGCCTGCGCCAAGCAGGTCAAGGCCTCGGCGCCGCCGTCAGCGGCGCCACCCTCTTCTTCGGCGATCAACCTTTCGACGCTCGTCGACGAGGGCTCGCTTCAGATCGTGGACGGGCCGCTGTTCGACCTCTCGGGCCTGGAGCTCGACGAGCAGGCGCGCGTGGACTGGGAGCGCATCAAGCAGGAGCTGGCCGACAGCGTCCAGACCAAGGTCCAGGAAGTCCTCGGACCCTCGGCGCAGCGCATCCTGGAGCTTCGTGAGGAGGCTCGCAAGCTGCGTGCCAGGGAGGAGGCCAAGCGCAGGCGCGTGGACGGCAGCGATGCGGCTGGCTCTGCTGCTGGCCCCGCTGCTGCTTCTGCAACTGACGGGGCTGGGCCTGCTGGCGCCGCTGCGGCAGCAGGTGCTCCAGCTGGGGCCGAGGCCATGCGCGCTGCTGCCAGAGCCAAGGCCAAGTCGGCCCAGGACGAGCTCTACGCTCAGCAGGAGGCCGCTTCCACCTCCGCAGAGGCCGCTCCTGGCGCTCCTGGCACCGTCCCCTCCCCTGCAGCATCAGGGGCCCCGCCCACAGCCTAACGCAGATCGAGGGGCGCCGCGCCGAGTTTTGTCGGCATGCTGTTACGGCGGGCGCCCCTGGCCCTACCCAGTCGATTTCTTCCTCGACTCGGATGAGGGGCGCGCTTTTGGAAGCGAGACAACTACAGCACCGTTGGAGGTGAGCAGTTCGCCGACTGCGGCTCCTGGCTCGGCGTCACGGGCACCGCAGGCGAGACGTTCGTCGCGTTCTGCGTCGCGCGGAGCTTCGCCATCCCCGAGTGCGAGGATTTCGGCTACTCGCACTTCTTCGGGCGCATCGGGTCAAGCCTCGCTGACGGGTGCGCTTGGCGGGCTGGCGTATGCTGCCCTTAATGACAGCCCTCCCCCGAGGGCTGCGCCTCGCGCATCTACGGGGCCGCAGGCCTCTGTCCCTTCCTGCACGACGGCGCACCTGTACGCCGCCGAGCTGGATCCGTTCGAGGAGCTGGAGCTGGAGGAGGTCAACGAGCGTTCCCACCAGGACTCGCCGTTCGAGGCGGAGGTTGGCCCTTCGCCACCTGGCGTCACCGCCAGGCCTTCTGAGGCTAGGGCGGACCAGGCTGCCTCCAGCAGCGGCCCTACGTACCTTGAGGCTGACCTCAGCGCACCAGCAGCGCAGGCTTTGGCCGCTCCAGCCCCCTCCAAGCTCACATCCGACGAGAAAGATTTTTCGATCCTTTACGGTAACATCACTGAGTGGGGGCCTCAAGCGCAGCGTTATGTCAACACAGCCCCTTACTCTGTGTTTTGTCTGGTGGAGACTCATGTCACCGCCGCCGCGTTCCACTCCAAGACGGAGATCGAACTGGACAAAGACGGTTGGAAGGTCTGCGCCACAGGGAGCACACCAACAGGACGAGGAGGCTCTTCTGGCGGTGAATGGGTCATGGCCAAGAAGCATCTGGCTACCACCTCGCTGCAGGCCATTCGGCAATATGCACAAGCTGCACGTCAACCTGATCCTATGCGCGGGTTCGCCGCCATGATCTTGCACTTGTCCTCGGGCAACCTGGTCTTGGTATCAGTTTATCTTTGGCCAGGATTGGGAGTTTCTGGCAGAAATCGCCAAGTGCTGGTTGCGTTAGCTTCTTTCCTTCATGGGCTTGCAGACCCTTGTTTGGTTATCGGTGACTGGAATATTTCACCAACTTCCTTGGAAGGATCTGGTTGGCCTGAAAAAAATTGGGGGCACACTCATTCTACCCGCTGACGTCAGCACCACGTGCGACAAAGGGCAGGAGGGCTCTCTCATTGATTTCGCAATGGCCAAGAACGGAACATCTTCCAGATACCGAGTTCGGGCGCAGCCTCAGGTCCCGTGGAAGACGCACTGTGCACTGCAGGTTGACGTCCACGATGGCATGCGCAGATGGTGGTACCAGAAACTTTTGTTACCTGAACCGTTTCCAAAGGTAGCCAGACCCAAGCTCGCTTCGGGCCCCAGAAGCAAGAGGTCTATACTTCGAGCCCAACGGCAAGAGCAAGAACGGGCACGCGTACCACCCGATCTGCTGGAAGACTACGACGCACTACACCCTTCAAGGAGCACTTTGGACCCTGAGTCCCAGGTCTCTTTTCACATACCTTCAGACCTGTGGGAAGAGCAGCCCTCCAAGGAGGGGCTCAGCTCTCAATGTTGCAGCGTGGTCGAGTCTGAGTTGTTGGGCCAAATCAACGCACTTGGCCTTGGTGCCGTCACCAGGCAGTACGCGCGGTGGTCCTCAGGAGTGGAACGTGCTTACGCACTTCATCATCAGCTCAACCTTCGACAGCGGGCTCCACGCGCAGCTGGATTTTCTTTGCGATGGATGCAGACCAAAGCTACCCCAGGGCGAGTGCATATGACTGATGGAGCTGGAGAATGGTGGGGAACGGTTCTCACCTTGGTTCAAAGAACCATGGCTCTTCTACGACATGGCAAGGATCCTCGCCAGATATCTATTTGTACCGCAGCTGTTGGTCGCTACACCAACGACGCTAGCAGCTTCGACCCATTTGATTTCTTTGGTCCAGGCTCTGAGGGCACCGCTATCAGCAGCGGTGGATTTCTTGGTCGCGCGCAGTCGCTAGCGCCACTGAGATGGAGCGCGACGATTTTGCCTACTTAACCGAGAAGCTGGCCTGTCGTTCTCAGGCAAGATGCTTGACCTTGAGGCGGCATTCGTTCATCCGTTGGGCCAAGGGAGTTTGGACATCTAAGCCAGGCCTGCTCCACTCATTGGTGAAGGAACCTAAGGCGGTCTCTGCCGACCCCTTAGTGGATGGGCGAGTCGTTGGAGACCCAACGGTCAGAATGGAACGCACCAGACCCACCTGGGAGAGACTCTGGCACGACCCAGTCGACTCTCAGGCCGACGTACTCGCCACGTTCAAGCGCCTGCACGCGCAGAGCCGCGAGGAGGAGCTGGATCCCGTCAGCGTCGAGCAGGTGGACAATGTTATCAGGGTTTTAGGCACCAGGGCATGCGGAGTTGACTCCATCACACCTCTGGACATCCAGCGACTTCCACTCGAAGGTCGGTGTGATTACTGCAGGCTTCTCAACAGCATTGAAGAACATGAAGTGTGGCCTGCTCAGATCTTGGCATCTATTGGAGCATTATTACCCAAACCCAAAGGAGGGGAGAGGGTCATTGGATTACTTCCAGAGACGGCGAAGATTTGGTCCCGCGTGAGAGCAGGCGTCACGTCCACATGGGCTAAGGAGCTCTCTGATTTCTGGGACACTGCAGTGGCGGGCAGCAGCTCGCTTCGAGCAGGTCTCTTGCGAGCGCTGCTCGATGAATCCGCAGTGGCGCTTGGCATCTCGGCGGCGACCCTGCTCCTGGACTTCGAGAAGTTCTACGACTCGTTATCCTGGATCCTCATCGGCCAGGCTGCACTCGATCTCAAGTTCCCAGCGATTGTGGTGCTACTGGAGCTGGAGATGTGTGCTGGGCCGCGGTTCTTGCGCGGCTCTCTTGGCGTTGCAGACGCCATCTACGCCGCCAGGTCACTCGTTGCAGGATCCCCGCATGGGGTAAGGATTGCCAAGTTGTTTTTACATCCATTGATGGAGGCGGCACATCGCAGAGCGAGTTTCAGCACCTTCTGGACATTCATCGGCGACGCGGTTGCCCGAGCAGAGGGCACGCAGGCCAAGGTCCAAACAGAGATCCTTCACGCCACGGTCACTCTTGCCGACCTCGCCAAGCAATTCCGTCTTAAGCTTTCGGACAAGTCTGCACTCATTGCCACCGTTCCGCAGGGCGGGAGGAGGACCGCCGCTCAATTGCAGGAGCGGGGTATTCCTGTACGGTCGGCCTTCACGGCACGGATCTTGGCATTGATGCGGCTTCTGGCAAACGGCGCACAGTCACCAAGGCCAGAATGAGGTTTACCGCCAGCAAGAGGAGGGCGGCTCGCATTGCCCGCATACGCAGACATGCTCCTCTACGGCGCGAAGCTCAAGGTCTTTGGACCACAGGCGCAGCTCCTCAAGGTTCCTACGGACACCAGGCCAATGGCACGTCGCCGTCCAACGTCCTCGCCGTCAGGCGGCAGGCAGCCGTGGCGGGGGCTGGGCCCATGAAGGGCAGGTGTCTTACGACAACACTGGCGGCCCTTTACGGTCTCAAGGATCCAGTCCTGGAGTTACGTCGAGGCCTTCTTTCAGAATTTCTTTGTCTCTGGAAGACCGACACCAGCATTCACCATCGAGTTGAAAATGCTTGGACTGTCATTCATCGGCGGCTTCTCGCAGTTGGCGCCAGCAAGAGATGGAGACTGGTCAAAGGACTTATTGGAGCTGTTATTGCGACCTTGCTTGACGCGGGATGGGAAGTACCCTCGGTTCTCCGTTGGAGGAGACCCACTGTCGGAGGAATCGAGGAGTGGCTGATTCCAACCGCACGACGTGCAGGCTACGACCCCACTGGGTTCGACATTTCCGAGCTACTGGACGACGTGGTCACTGATTTTCGCGCTCAACTTTGGAGCAATGCTTCGAAGCACATTGCAGGGGATGGCCTGGCTGAGGGAGCTGACCCCTATTGGGCCAGGCTGGAGCTCAGCCACTTCGCCAAGAGGGGGGAGCTCGACCTGTTCGGCCTCAATTTGTGCGTGGTCACGGGCGCCCAGTGGACGATGGACAGGCAGCGCCCTCTGAGCGAGCCCGCAGACCGCCTGTGTCCGCGATGCCAGCAGGGGGAAGAAACTCTTGCGCATCGCATTTGGCGTTGCCCCTGCAATAAAGATCACAGTGATTTTACGTCTACTGATCATTTGATTCCGCAAGCGTTAGCGTCTGTTGAATCTGAACCAAGCCTTTGGCTGAGAGGTGTTCCGCCTACCCGTGTCACCCACCCTGTTTTCAGGGAGCCGTTGGAGAGCCTGAGCAGAGCCCAACTAGGTGAGGTCCCTCTTGGAGCCTGCTCTAGAGACCCTGGCAGTAGCCCGTTGATCGGCTTCGGGGACGGATCTGGAGGACGCTTGTCGTCCGACCCTTGTCGCCGTCGGTGTGGCTCCGCTGTTGTAGTGGTCAGGGACGCGCGACCTGGGGAGGGGCCTTTGCGTTGGGCCGTCTTGGGGGGCATCTCCGAGATTTTGCGAGGCCCCTCGCAAACGGTGCCCAGGTCGGAGCTGCAGGCTTTCGCACTCTTCCTGGAAAGCACCACAGGTCCTGTCCATTTTGTGACTGACCACAAGCCTCTCATGACGGGGTGGAGTCGGGGCCGACCTTGGAGTTGTGGGGGGAGGAACAGCGATTTGTGGCTGCGAATTCGTTGCGCCATCGACGACCGGGGTCCAGGGCATGTCTCGGTCGAATGGACGCCCTCGCACCTGTCCCCTGACGATTCCTCCCTCTCCCATCATGAAGTTTTTCTTGCCAGCGGTAATCAGTTAGCCGATGAAGCGGCTTCTGAAGCCGCTGAGCGCTCCTGGACCTTGGCCGCCCAGACAGTCCCCGCCACAGACGCCTGGGACCTCACTGCTGCCCTGGTGCGTCGAAGGGCTCGGCGGGCTCTGGCGGGCGCTTCTTCGGCGGATCCCAAGCGGTCCAAGGCCCCGACGGAGGTCGAGCGGCCTAGGCCGAAGACCGCCAAGACCCGACGCCTCGAGCACGCAGCCAGGGCCAGCTCTCACAGGTTTATTCCAGTCGGGTCCCGTTTCAGGTGCCAATTGTGCTTTGTTCTTTCGTCCCGACAGGGCCTCTTAGAGGTCCTGAAGACGGAGTGCTTTTCGCCGCTGGTCGTCCCTCCTGGATTTCCTCGGGACGTGGTGGCCGCGGCTCGTGGTGGCGTCGCTGTTGGTGGGCTGGAGCTCGACCCCTCCCACCGTCTGGGATTCTGGGACCTGCGTTCTTTACATTTTTGTTTTAGATGTGGTCGGACCGCGACCGTTGACGGTCGCCATTTTGCCGAAGGTTGCGGGCCCCCCACTCGCGAAGGCCGTGAGAATCTCGGCCGAATTAAACGCGGGCTGTTTCCGAGCTATGCGGGGCCTTCTAAGGCCTCGCAAGCGATTTCGCATGCGAGGTTAGTGGACGCGTGCTTCGCCGGGGAGACAGCACAGCGTGCCAGGAGGGCAAGCCCTGTACCCTCCCACGCGCCCTCTTCCCCTTGCGGGGAGGAGGAGGCGCTGGGGGTGGCTGCTACGGAGTAGCCACCTTGGGTGCAGGTGCTTGGCCTCCTCCCTCTGTTTTCCCCTCCTTCTTTTTAGCGCGCTGTGCTGCGCAAAAGGTCCAAAAGGTCCTCCTCCTTCCGTAGCCATTTTGGCTCAAGGGGCCTGCTCCTTAACTTCCAACCTCTCTCGAGGCGCCTGGTGGCCAGGCACCGAGGCCGGGGGCGGACGCGCTCCCCTGGCCCCGCGGGGCCGCTCTCCCTCGGCCCGCCGCGGCCGCGCCCTCCTCTCCTCCCTTCGCTATGCCGTCCGAGGTCAGCGAGTCCTGGCCAGTATCGCTCACGTCCACTCCTCCTGCCTCCCATGGAGGGATGAGTACCCCCCGGCGGCGCCTTGAGGTACGTCCATGGAGGGTATGAAGGACACAGAGAAGATCCTCGCAGCCATGCGTGATATGATTGCTCCTCTGTCGTCGTCGGTCGCCAGCCTGTCCAGTCAGTTGAATCTCGGCGTGCAGGAGATTAACCAACAGATCTCGGGAATCCAGGGTCAGATGGTCGCAGTTGAGAAGAACTTCCAGACACTACAGCAGGCGCGCACGGAACTGGCAAAACAGACGGCAGCTAATTTCGAGCAGATGCGTGCGATCCACGAACAGGCCCTCCTGCAGTGCATTCAGGACCGTGAGACCGCAGAATCCGCCCTCCGTGATGAGCTCAAAGGAATGATCCAGACGACGCGTGACGATATCCAGGACATTCAGAAAGTCGTCGAGCTAGGGGCCCCGACACCTCGTGGGGGAGAAGAAAGGCAAGTCCGTCGGAAGGTTGACTCTGGGCTAGTGGGTAACCCCTCGCGTCTTGTGGTTCTTGGATTTCCACGGCCGTTGATGGAGAAAACGCCCCGAGAAGCTGTCCAGAGTATCCTCACCCGCTGTGCTCCGTCCTCGACTCAGGGTTCGATCCAGGTCAAGGCCTACGATTGCAGTAAGAAGGTGTTCCTGGACTTTGATTCCAACCTAGAGGCCTCCACGTTCCATGGAATGGCATCGTCCGTGGGCACGTTCCCCTTCCCGAACCCTGAGGGCGGTCCCGACTTACAGCTACGGGTCCGACGTGATCTTCCCCCCTCTTCCAGGAAGCTGTTCTGCTATCTCGGGAATATGCAACAGCATGTCGCCAGAATCTTCGGGGCGGGCAAAGTTGGGTCGACGGGGCTAGGAGGTGCAGTGTATGTGATGAAGGACAACGGAGTCCCTGTGCAAGTGGTTAAGATTTCTATTGTTGATGATGGCCCCACCGCGGGTACCGTGCAGTGTGGCGTCGAGATCGAGGGGTTGACGGAAGTGGGAGGGCAGCAGCATGCACAGTGTCTGCACGCCAGGTTCGCAGAGATCCGCCCCCTTCGGTGAGTATCGGAACAGTTCGACAGGTGAGTGCGCGGTGGGGAGAAGTCCAGTGGGTTCTGCTACTGAGTGCTCGTCCGCCCTCTCCGCCCAGTTTGATGTACACCACGCAAGTGACAGTGCTTTATCCTTCTCGCCGCCTGCTGGGGAAGCTGGTGGTGTCTACCGTCCTGCCCGTCCTCTGTCTCTCTGCAGTTGGAGCGCGCGCGCGCTCTTCGCCTCTCTTTCGTCTCGTTCATCTCGGTCACGTTCGCGCTTCCTTCGGGCTAAGCAGCTGCTCTCACAGTATCAGGTCATGTGTTTACAGGAAACGCACGGATCTGAAGCAGACTTGGTTATCCTTCGGGACGAAATGCGGACTGGGCAAATTTTTGGGAGCTTTCTAGAGGATCGGAACGCTTTGGGGGGGGGGGGACCTTCCTGTCTTCGGAACTCTGTGAATGCTTCGACCCGATCGCCCCGACTACGGTCGTTCCTGGGCGGGTGTTACTCGTCCATGGTCGGGGGCCCTGAGGCGATTTGGTAGTGGTCAATGTACATATGCCTAACACGTGCGATGACGTTCGTATCTATCATCCGTACTCACGCCTCGTCAATGCCGCCCTTCCTGCGGCAGCGCATACCATGGTTATCATTCTGGGAGACTGGAACTTCTGTACGATGGAGGATGGTAGGTCTCTTGTCTCAGGGGAGATTGGGCCTGGGGACCGTTTGCAATGTGATGCTTTTCAGGAACATTGTAGCCACTGGTGTGAATTATACCAACCAGACCCGACCCGAAGGGATATTGTCAATCGGGAACTGAGGGGGCTGGCCAGATTAGATCGGATTTACACGACCCTTCCTGCAGGTATCCTCAATAAGATGACCGTGGTTGTCAACGCTGTCGGCGCCCTCATGCATCCAGGGGCCTCCTCCGGTCGCATCCCCGTCGCTGCCGCTGTTTCCCTCCCGGCCCCGAAGGGTCGTTTCTCGGTTCCGAAATGGATCAGCCAGCGTGCCGACTACCACAGAATGGTTTCCGAACAGCTTCGGGAGGTGACGCTCCCATCGGACCCTGCGCAGAAACTCGCGAGGGTGAAAGAGGTTTTTGGTACTGCTGCTGTGGAATTTAAGAAGGCCCTTAAGTGTCGACCAGCGGGCAACGATGCGGAAAGGCTCCACTTTGCGTTCATGGCATACCGTGGATGGAGGGGGCGGCAGTGGTACCTCTGTCTTCGTGCCATTCGCTGCTGCGCTTCTCTCCTGCCTTTCTTCGGTGTCGACGGCGGTGTGTGCGCTGATCCTGATGGCCTCCACAGTTCGGTACTAACACTGAAGGGGCGTTGGTTTGGTGCGGAGTTGGAGGAGTTGGATCATGGTAACCAGGTGGAGGAGGTCAGGACCAAGAAGAGACGGAGGCTGGTGGCTCTTAGGCGTGGGTGGGACCTCATGAGGAGGAGGTCTGGGCTGCTAGGCGTATTGGACGAGAGAGGGGCCCCGTGTGCCTCCCCAGAAGCGGCTTCTGCGGCACTGGTAGCCCATTGGAGTAAGGTCTTTGCCCAGGCGGATTACGACCCGACTCGTTGGGAAGAAATGCTGACCCACGTTCAGACTATCGGCGACTGTATTCCTGCCCCACGGTGGAAACTGGACGCGGATGAATTTCGGGGCCGTGTCGGCCATGAATTTCATTCTGTTTTTGGCCCTGGTGGGATCCCGCATGGTCGTTGGAAGGTCCCTGAGGCGACCGATGCTTTGTTCCAGGTTTACGAGGAGGTTTCCAACAGCGCAGGAGGTGCTCTCCCTCCTGAATGTCGGGTTAGTCGTATGGTGTTCCTCCCGAAGGGCAGCGGCCCCTGTGATCGCAGCGACTTTGTCTCTCGTGCACCTGCCTCCACCCGCCCGCTCTCCCTCGCGAATGCGGATGCGAAGATGCTCTCCGATGCCTTCTGTTTGGGACTCAATGGCGTCGCTCCTGTGACTGTGGATGTCTCCCAGCGTGGTGGGTTCGAGGGCGTAACATTCTAGACAATGTCGTTGAAGTTGAAAAATGGGGCCTTATCCAAAAAGCGGGGGTATTGTTCGCCGATTTCAAGGCGGCGTTCCCTTCGATCCTGGCCGAGTGGATTTTTGCCGTTTTGGTGGCCATGGGGGTTCCCAGCGAGACCGTGGGTTTCTTCGAAGCCCTGTGCGCCAACGATGCGGCCCTGGTCTGCTTTGAGGGCGCTGCCGAAACGGTTTTCCCTGTGGAACGAGGTGTGCGGCAGGGGGATCCTGCGTCAATGGCCCTCTTTGCTTTGGCTCTGGACCCCGTGCTGCGCTGGATCCGTGCCCGCCGTGTCGAACATGTGGGTGTCCAATTGGCGTGCGCTGATGACTGCTGCTTTGGATTACGTGACATTCTCATCGATCTCATGCCCACCTTGCTGCTTCTCGACTTGCTCTCTTCCGCGATTGGTCTCTCGTTGAATGTGGGGAAATGCCTGCGGGGCGCTGAATGGAGATGCCCTCGCTGCCCACATGACTCGGAAAGGCAGCCGTTTCGCCTCAGTCCGTTTCGCCACCAGGGTTTTGTACCTCGGATTCTGGGTGGGCCCATCGGCCCGTGAGGTGGCCTGGGTGGAGACGATGAATAAGTTCTGGCAGCGAGTTCGTCTTCTTCGCTCTCTCTCGTTGGGCTTGGCGACCGCCATCCGCCTGTTCCACTCATTGCCTCTCCGTCTTGCAGTATCGGATTCAGTTGGCGGGGGTCACCCCAGGGGTTCGGCGTCAGTATAGGGAAGCCTTGCAGATACTTACAGCGGGGCCTCGGCACGCATTGAACTACACTATGCTCACCCAGTTACGTGACCTGGGGATCTCATTTGAATTCGTGGACCTGGGACTGCATGGTAAAGCTACGAAATTTCGGGTGGTGATGCGGTGCAAGGCTTTAGATGATGCGCTTTATGAGTTTGATGGCTTAGCTAGTGGCTTGGCGGATGATGAATGTATTCCTGCACGTATGTTTTCTGGATGGTGGTGCCATTTGGTGGTACGCACGGCGAACGAGGACGCGGCGGGCCTCGTGAACTCCCCCATTGATCGAACTTCCCGTCTTATCCAGGCCAAGGTCCATCGGCACGTACGGTCGGTTCGTATGACTGCCACTCCATTATTGTGTCTGGGTGTGCGGGTATCGGGGTGGTTAGTTGCAGCATCTCTCGAGGATATGCTCCGTCTGCGGACTAGATTGCGCGCTGTGGAGCGTGCCACGTGCACGCATCTTGCTACCAACGTTCTCCGTGTTCTGTCCAGGGGCGTTTGCACTTCGGCGCGTTTTCATGCGAATGACCGTGGGTGCTGCTTTGGGTGTGTGGCCCCTGATGACCTTCACCACTACAAAATCTGTGATCGATTCCGTGACCTGGCACTGCACCGTCTCCCTGGGTTGGAAGCATTACCCACGCCGTGGAGGGAGATGTGGCAGCACCGAGATACCTGGCTTACCTGTCTTTGTCTGATGGGACCTTCCTGGGGGCTCGACCGCGACGTTGCCTGTGCTGCCTTCATCGATGCATTTCTGAAGACACACGCCCATCATCGGCGCCTGACTCAGGTCCCCTCGTCCCAGGTCTTCGTTGCCCGATTGCGTCTTCTGGCTCGTCGGTATACTGGTGTTTCAAGACAGTTCAGGGCACGGCGTATTGGACGGGCTGCCGCGTGAAGTGATGTCGTCTGAGTGTGACCGCTCCCTTTCATCCCTCGCTCGTGTGCTCTAGTGCTCCTCTTTGTGTTCCCTTGCCTCTCCTGTCGTTTGCTGTCTTCCGTCTCCCCTGCCGCTGCCGCTGCCCCTTCCCTGCGGGGTGGGCGTTGTTGGGTCTTCGGTTTTTCCCGCCCCTGCCTTCCCCTCTTTCCCCTGCCTTTCTTCTGGCCCGCCCCCTCGGTCCTCCTGCTGCTTGCTCCGCCGTGCGTGTGCTGTTGCTGCTGGGGTTGGGCCCCCGCCTGGCTGGGGGGGCGCGCGCGGGGGCGCGCGTGCACCCGCCCCGCCGCTCCCTGCCGCCCCCGCCGCCCGCCCCGTCGACGACCTGTTCAACTGTGCCCGTTTGCGCCTCTCTGGGAGGTAGGGTGCCTGCCTCTCGATTTTGTCTAGGCGTTTTTCGTGCCGTGGTGGCGGTGGCCTGGGTTGCAAGCGCCCGAGGCTTGTGGGGCATGGACTCTGTCCTCCCTCGTCGCCGAGTGCGCCCCCCCGCTGCCGAGGACTCTCGCTCGGGAGGATCGGTAGCGGGCGGTGCTGCCCCGCCCCGCCCCGCGCGCGAGGTACCACGGTACCTCCCACGGGTGGACGAAGATCGGCCACCCGTTGTGCGCGGGCGTCAAGTGCCCTGTCCTTTCTCTCCTCCTTCGCTGCTCCTCTGCTGCCGCTGCTCCCCCCTCCTGCGCGGATTTCGACGTTGGCAGGCATGGCCTGCTGCTGCGTTGTTGCCGCGGATCATGGATTGCGGACCTGGGATGGAATATAGATGCGCGGTGAAAACACTCCTCCTCCTCCTCCTCCTCCTCCTCCTCCTCCTCCTCCTCCTCCCCCTCCCCTCCTCCTCCTCCTCCTCCTCCTCCTCTCCCTCCTCCTCCTCCTCCGCCTCCTCCTCCCCCTCCTCCTCTCCCTCCTCCTCCTCCTCCTCCTCCTCCTCCTCCTCCTCCTCCTCCTCCCCCTCCTCCTCAACAGTTCGCGGGGCCAAGGTGCGCGGCGCGGCTTGGCGCGGCGGCCGAAAGCCCAACGTCCTCGGGCGCCGCCACTGGCGCGCTCCACGCGCCAAGGCGGGGGTGTCCCAGCGCCGATCCAAGTAATCCGCGCGGACCTTGGACAGTTTCTGCCTGTGCCGTTTTTTCCTTTTACTCTTGGCGCTCGCGCTGTCGAGCAGGATGCGCGGAAGGTCCTCGACTCGCGGCGCGGCTTGCTGCGAGGGCCAGAACCCCCTGCGAACCAGCCTCTGGCCCAGACCTGTTCCGGAGCGATCTCTCGCCACTCTTGGCCAGCGCCTGCTGGACCTCCTCCTGCTCATGCAGATTGTCTTCGGACTCGCTCCCGAGCGTGCGTGCACTCTCGGAGTTCCCGCGGACTCCTTGGAGCTGCGCCGGGCCCCCTGCGCGCCCCCTTGCCGACCCAGGACTCCGCGCGGACCTCTGTTATGCCGTTCTGGTTTTCTCCCAGACAGCCGCCCGACGTCCATGCTCTTCTCTCGGACTTCTGTTATACCGTTCTTGTTTTCTTGTTCCCTCTCGGACTTATGTTATACCGTTTTTGTTTTCTTGTTTTCTCTCGGACTTCTGTTATACCGTTCTTGTTTTCTTTCACTGCCCACCTCCGCCTCGTCCCCATGCAGCTCGGCCCCGCGTTCGGTCCCAGTGCCGCTGCCGGTGCAGGAGCTGCCGCGCCTGCTCGTCCATGGCGCGCAACCTGGCGCCGCGTTCTGGGCCGAAGGGTTCCCTTTCTCCGCGGCGCCGCGCGAGAGGGCGAGGATAATCGCGCTTCGCGCAGCGCGGGGCGCGACTTTTTGGGTAACCTGCTCAGGTATCGTGGCAGGCCCCAGGAGGTCGTAACTTAATTTGGGAATGTGGTTTGGATCGGAGGTTGGGGGGGGTAAGATCGCAGTGGAACGGAGACCCCCATACGGGGAAATCGTTTCGTTTGGTTTGTGTCGTGCGTGCGGGCGAGGCGAAGCTGCGTGGGCGCGCGAGAGGAGAACCCGCCGCTGCTACAGCGAAGTCAAGACAAATGATTCTCCCCCTCCCGTCCGTCCGGCGGTGGCCCTCGGTGTCCCGCGGTGTCCCGTGGTGTCCCGTGGTGTCCCATGGTGTCCGCCGTTGCTGGGGCGAGGTCAAGACAAATGATTCTCCCCCTCCCGCCCGTCTGGCGGTGGCCCGCGGTGTCCCGCGGTGTTCCGCGGTGTCCCGTGGTGTCCCGTGGTGTCCGCCGTTGCTAGGGCGAAATCAAGACAAATGATTCTATCCCGGCCCGCCCGTCCGGCGGTGGCTCGCGGTGTCCCGCGGTGTCCCGTGGTGTCCCGTGGTGTCCCGTGGTGTCCGCCGTTGTTAGGGCGAGGTCAAGACAAAAGATTCTACCCCGGCCGCCCGTCCGTCCGTCCGTCCGGCGGTGGCTCGCGGTGGCTCGCGGTGTCCCGTGGTGTCCCGTGGTGTCCCGTGGTGTCCCGTGGTGTCCCGTGGTGTCCCGTGGTGTCCCGTGGTGTCCCGTTGAGTGAGATCGATAGTGATATCAATAGTGAGATTGATACTAAGATAGATGTGGTTTCCCGAGGTGTCCCGCGGTGTTCCGTGATGTCCCAAAAAGTGAGATCGATAGTGAGATCGATAGTGAGGTCGACAGGTGTCCCGTGGTGTCCCGTGGTGTCCCGTTGAGTGAGATCGATAGTGAGATCGATAGTGAGATCGACCGATGTCCCGAGGTGTCCCCTGGTGTCCCGTGGTGTGCCGTGGTGTCCCGTGGTGTCCCGTTGAGTGAGATCGATAGTGAGATCGATTGAGTCAGATGTTGGTTCCCCCCCCCTCTCCCCCCCCCACAACCTCCTTATCACCCGAAGGGTGGTCGTACAGGTATTGGTAGTAATGATGCTGCATTGGACCCCCATGCTGTCTGATCTGTCGATTCGACGTGCTGATTCAATCACCGTCGCAAAAGTACATGTTGTTAGAGTGCATGGGGGAGTAGTAGAGGCGTCTGCTCGAACTGCTGGAGAGCAACGATGATGTTTCCTTGTGGAGGGTTCGACTCATTTTGCCTGAGTTCCTTGTGCATGTTCAGGCAGCAGATGTCCCAACCTATGAACCTGGTGAGACCCCAATTTAGCTCTACTCCTTTCCTTTGCTGAAAGTCTACGCATGCAATCCAACACCATTGGATGTAATAGAGTGAAGCAGCGCATTCTAACACAGTCTGTTCAAACATGCGTAGCGTAGCAAATAGTATCACATCGCCGCCTAGCATATCATGGCATGAACGCCGAACATTATTGCTTGACATACGTCCATCATATCATGCTGTAGTATGGCATGAACTTATCGCATCACGTAGTAGCATTCGGCCTACACAGATATCCTTACTTAGCTGACTGTATCATGATCCGGCGCAGTAAACCATGGCACACCACAGCACACCGCAGCATATGAGATTGCATCGCGTAGCAGTTCATAGGCAGAGCTTCGCCTAGCATAGCAATATATAGCATGACATTCTACGGTACACTTACGATCGCAGACAAAGGCAGAGCATGACAGAGTTATGCAATGCAGAGCAATGGAACCCCGAGGATCTCCCTCCGAACCCCGAGGAGCTGCCGTGGCACCTTCTTCGAGGATAGGCGGGGAGGGAAGCAACAGCCACCATCACTCTTGCACAGAGAAGCAGGAACCCCTCAGGCAAAGCCTACTTTCTGCTGGATCGAAATTGGTACCGAAAGGACGGGGACGAAGTCCGACTGCAGTTCCTGCCGATCTTGATCTTGCCCATTATGAACAGGACTCGCTGTCGGTGTCCCGGCGGACGTTGCCGATTTGAGGCAGAAGGTCGCCTGCCACCTGGCAGCCGCCGTTGCCTTTGCAATTTTTGCCGTACCCGTTTTTGGGTGTCCATGCACTCTGCGTCCCATAGCGCTGGGGGGCGGTGCCACCCCCGCCGACACCCGAAAAGAAGGCCCCCGCCGCGGACAGATCTTGCGCGCCCAGGGCGCCCCGACCCCATGCGACGAGGCAAGGCTGACCCCCGTTCGGGGGGGGTACCCGCTTCGGGGGCAGCGCTAGGAGGGGATGAGGCTCGGAGGGGCACCGTCGGCCCCCAATCGCCCCTAGATCGCCGATAGGGGCCTACCGCCGAGGTATCGGACGCCGCCGCCGCCGACGACGACGACCACGACGAAGACGACAACGCCGACGCCGACGCCGACGTCGACGCCGACGCCGCCGCAGCTGCCGCTGCCGCCGCCGACGACGACGACTACGACGACGACGACGTTCACACTTCCCCACGCACGCTTGTGAAAGTACGTCGTGTGATTGGGGACGGCTGCGCTCGTGCCGGTCGATGCAGCCCCTGGCCGGTCGATGCAGCCCCTGCCGGCCTCTGCCGCGAGGCTCTGGGACCTGAACACCGGCGCCACTGCGCGCACTTTCCAGGTGGCGCATCCATTCTGTGTTACATACGTTCCTCTTCTCCGTAACGTTTAACCGATTTAAAACGATCTTTATCCCCATCCCCATCCCGATCCCGACCATCCCACCACACCAGTTTGGGATATACCCCTCGAAACCCAAAGGAAGCAGCCTATATCCCCATCTGGGGGGTTAAATCGGCCCGTGGCGCCCAGGTCACGCTGGTGTGGATAGGGGTCGGTTAAACGATGCTCATCTTCGCATCTTCGGTTGACACCTCCCTTCTCCCGTCCATTTGGTCTTCAATGTTTCCCGGCTCATGAGTGTTAACAAATGTTGAATCGTTTTTTTCATGTTGGTCGTGTGGTGAGTGCTGATGTTTGCATTCTCATGCGCCTTTTGGGTATCCTGGCGGTCGGCTTTCTGTTTCTGTGGTCATGGGCGGGGGTTTCGGGGAGAGCCCGTGCATGTCATGTCATTTGGTTTGCGTTGAAAGGACAATACATGCTAGATGCATGAATGCCTCAGTTTCATGATGAGCGCTATGATCAAAGGTTCTCGCTCGAGTTAGTTGCAAGAGTTACGTCTGCAATCAGTTCTTCTGCTATCTTTTACTGGCACGAAGGGTTTGCAAGCTGCACTGCCTGGTGGTAGGTCCTCGGTGATCAATCAGTTCTTGATGGAACAGATTTGCGATTTCATGTTGCCTTGGGCCAGAGCTTTGCCGACCTCTTGCCCCGATAGGTTGTCTCTGCCCCCTTCACCCTCTGCGTCCCCTTCGCCCTCCCTGTCTCCCTCTCCCCCCTCTGCCTCTTCCTTCGCCCGTGTCCCTCTGTCCCTCCCCGAGGAACAAGGGGGAGGGGGAGGAGGAGTGGGATGATGATGACGACGACGATGACGTTGACGATGACGATGACGACGATGAGGATGAGGATGAAGAAGATAATGATGATGATGCTGATGATGCTGCTGCTGATGATGATATTGATGATGATGATAGTGGTGGTGGAGGTGGTGGTGGCGGTGGTAGTGGTGGTGATGATGATGGTGGTGGTGGTGACGGTGATGGTGGCGACGATGATGATGGCGGTGTTGAGGATGTTGATGTTTATAATTCTGTTCCTGACGCTGATGATGATGCTGCTGATGATGCTGATGATGCTGCTGCGGCGTACGATGATTATACTGGTTGTGTTGATGGTGAGGACAAATTGGATGACGACAATGCCATTGCTGATAATGCTGCTGCTGATGATGGTGATGACGACGATGATGATGATGGCGACGATGCTTGTGATGGCTATTGTGATGGCGATGCTGATGAGATCGATGATGGTGTTGATGCTGATGACGATATCATTGTTGTTAATGCTGTCGATGCCGATGCTGCTGCTGATGCAGATGATGCTGATGATGACGAGAATGATTATGCTGATGTGACGACGAGGATGATGCGGATTACGCCCATACCCATGATTATGCGTACAGTGTCGATGATGCTGATGCTGCTGACGCTGATGATGACGAGAATCATGACGATGACGATGACGGTACCAATGTCGATGATGATGCTGATGAAGATGATGTCGATGATGACAAAGACGACGACGATACTGATACCGATGATGATGATGCTGGATGCTGATGATGATGCTGATGATGCTGATGCTGATGCTGATGATGATGATGATGATTGCGCTGCTGCGGCTGCTGCTGTTGCTGATGATGCTGGTGATGATACTGCTGGTGATGGTGATTGTGATGATGCTGCTGATGATGATGCGGATGATGCTGATGCTGATGCTGATGTTGCTGATGATGATGTCGATGATTATAATAACGATGCTAATGCTGTCGATGCTGATGATGATGCTGGTGTTGATGCTGCTGCTGCTGCTGCTGCTGCTGATGATGATGATGATGATGATGATGATGATGATGAGTAGGATGCTGCTGCTGCTGATGATGATGATGATGATGCTGATGATGGTAATCATGATGAGGATGACGATGCAACTGATGACGATGATGCTGATGTTGGTTTTGGTGGTAGTGGTTGTGCTACTGCTGCTGATGCTGCTTCGGATGATGATGGTGATGGTGAGGTTGGTGGTGGTGGTGATGATGCTGCTGCTGATGATGATGATGATGACGATAATGATGCTGCTGCGGCTGCTGCTGCTGCTGCTGATGATGTTGATGCTGATGCTGATGACGATGACGATGACGATGACGATGATGCTGCTGATGAGGATGACGATGACGCTGATGATGATTACGCTTCTGCTGCTGATGATGCTGATGATGATGATGATGATGGCGATGCTGATGCTGCTGCCGCTGCTGGTGAGCCGCTGGCGACGATGATGCTGATGATGATGCTGCTGCTGATGATAATGATGGTGGTGGTGGTGATGAGGATGAGGATGAGGATGAGGATGAGGATGGTGATGATGATGTTGTTGATGATGATGATGATGATGATGATGATGATGATGATGATCATGATGGTGATGGTGTTGGTGTTGGTGATGGTGATGGTGATGAGGAGGAGGAGAAGGTGGAGGCGGAGGAGGACGAGCAGGAGGAGGAGGAGGAGGAGGAGGAGGAGGAGGAGGGACAACCATGAAGATGAGTTGGAGGATGATGAGGAGGAGTACGCAAAGCTGGAGGAGCAGTAGGCGGAGGAGGAAGAGGAGAATGTTCCGTTCCTGCCGCGCCCCGTGCGCGCGCAGGGCCACGCAAAGGACGTGAACAGCGTCGCATTCTCGGGGGACAACCGCCAGATCGTGTCAGGCCTGTTGGCAGGGGGGAGGGAGACTTGGTGGAGAGGAGGAGGAGGAGGAGGGAGGCGGACGGAGGACGGAGAAGGGACGTCCACGGCTCGGAGGACGGAGGGGCAGAGGACGGAGCTCGGAGGTGAGAGGTGCGGGGGCCGATCTGTGAGTCAGGAGGGGGAGGGCGCGGTGGAGGCGGAGGAGGAGGAGGAGGAGGAGTCCAGCGGGCCAGGTCGAACGAGTCGGCCGACCCCGCCCACTTCTCCCCCCCAGCAGCTGGACGTCGAGGTTCATGCGGCCCTTCCACCTTGGCGCGCGGGAGGCGCCGGAGGTCGACCCCACTGCCTGCCGCAGAGTCGGCGGGAGCGTAGTTCTTTGAGAGTCCTGCGCGGAGCATTCGGCGAGACCACCACTCGGTGCTGTCGACCACAGCGACGTGTCCACTTCGATCCGATCGATCCGATTCGATGTCATTCTGGGGCTTCCGATCCGATTCGATTCCGATCTTCGGGCGACACCATGCCGCCTGCTGCTCGCATGGCGCTGCTCTGCAATCTGACGCAGCCGATCCGATCCGATTTCGGCTCCGATCCGATTTCCGATTTCCGGTTCCGATCCTGTCCGATCCGATGTCCCGATCCGATGCTGACCGGTCTTGTGCGTTTTCCGACACGAGCGGTGAGGACGGCGTGCTCGCCGCTCCGGGGCGGGAGCGCCACCTGCAGGCGAAGTCTGCGCGGCGCGTGGGCGAGGGCCACGTCTCCTCGCCCCCGCGCGCGCGGCCCTGCGCTGGCGTCCGTCGACCCAGGGGATTCCCGCTCGGGTCCGTCGGAGACCGCTGAGACGGCGAAACCCCCCCCCCCACCCCCAGTCCCGACCCCATTTCCGAAGCCTCGATCCGGGGGTTCGGGACTGGGGGTGGGGGTGGGTTTTCGGGGTCCAGGAATAGAGAACCCCCCCCCCCACCCCCAGTCCCGACCCCCTAGATCGCGGGCTCGGGGGTGGGCGTCGGGACTGGGGGTGGGGGTGGGTTTTCGCCTGCTCAACCGCTATCCGCGGGACTTCTGAGGAGCTGACGACAGTGGCGCGACAGTTGTTCCGGGCGCAACAAGTAACCACAACCGCAACAACATGGATTTTTCTGGAGGGTCCCTCGGTGGTTGTGGCTGTGCTCGATTTGGCTGTCCCGGGACGTCAGATCGATCACAACCAGTACTCAGCTGGTTCCGGTGTTCTGACGCTCGTTGGCTCGCACGAGCCATCCCCAACGAGGTGTCCTCGGTGTGGTTGTGGTCGCTTGCTGTTCCCGCAGTGGCACGCTCGGCAGCGTCAAGGGATGGGGAGTTCCAGCTTCGGTCCGCGCAGGACGTCGCCCCGCGGGACCTCCCAGGAGCTCACGGAAGCGGCGACTGCTGCGCGGCTGGCAGCTCTCAGGGTCGGGCGGCGGCCCGCTGGGGCCCGCTCACTCGGGACGCCGCCTGCGCGGGATCTCCCCGGGAGCTCACGGAGGCGGCGAGGGCTGCGCCGTGGGGGGCCCAGGGAGGCGGAGGGGTCTTGGTCCGGCGGGGCGGGGCGGCCCCGCGAGGGAGGGCCGTGCCCCGTGGGTCCGCGGGGCCTCCCGGGAGCGCTCGGCGGTGGCGGCAGGTGTCCGACGGAGGCATCTGTGCGCCACCACCGTGCCAGGCCAGGGCCATCCTGGGACCCAGGGTGGTGCATGGACTCGTAGGCCTCGAGATTGACACCAACACCAATATCGGCGGCGTGCCTCCACCGAGGGATGAGGATTCCGGTCTCGGTGATGGTGGTAATATTTTGGCTTCCAAGGTGGCCGAAATATTACCACCAACACCGAAATCTAGGATCATCTTCCCCCTGTGGAGGCAAACCCCTGTGTTGGTGTTGGTGCCAATTTCCAGGCCTCCAATGGACTCTCCTGGCCTCGGCCAGGACGGCGTATACACCACGCAAGGGCCAGGATGGCCCCAGCCTGGCACGGTGGTGGTGTGCAGAGGCCTTCTGCGTAGGCTGGTCCGTGCGGTCCGCGGGGCCGCGCTGCGCGGAGCCTCGCAGCAGCTCACCAAGTCATGTCGCCCACAAGCTGCGCCTCCCAGAAAGCGGCAGTGGCGCAGTTGGCTGCAGGAGGCAGCGCTTTGGGCCAGGAGGCGAGGCAAGAGACGGGCGGTCGGATCCGTCTGGCATGTTCCAAGAGTTTATCCCCTACTGGCGTTTCGCTAGAAATTTACATGGAGATGCGAGAATGTTCGCAGGCCTAGAGGTCGTGACCCAACACCAATATCGGCGGTGCGCATCCACCGAGGGAAGAATATCCCGATCTCGGTGACGGTGGTAATATTCTTGTTTCCAAGGCGACCGAAACGTTACCACCAACCCCGAAATCTGGGATCATCTCCCCCCCGTGGAGGTAGCCCCCTGTTATGGGGTTGGTGTCCATGTCCAGGCCTCC
Organism: Prorocentrum cordatum; assembly: GCA_963575745.1. Taxonomy (NCBI): domain Eukaryota; class Dinophyceae; order Prorocentrales; family Prorocentraceae; genus Prorocentrum; species Prorocentrum cordatum. The sequence continues at coordinate 94,655 of CAUYUJ010017924.1, forward strand.
GAATCTATCCCACATGGGGGGGAACGGGGAGCTCGATGACGCCCGGTCAGACCGCCGTTTTGCCCGAGGCCTCCTCGCAGAAGTTGTGCTCTCGCCTCAGAACATGATTCAGGAGGGAAAGAACCACACAGACACAATTAATCGGCGATCCCCCAGACAATATGGGAAAATATGGGAAGTGGGGGGGAAGACAAAACCCAGAACATGTGGGAAAATATGGGGAACCTTTTTATTTGTGTGTATTTATTTGTGTGTCCTGGGGCCCCTTCAATGATGGCCACATCTGTGTGTGTTCTAGACGGCCACGACCCTTGGTGGCATAAAGCCTGCGCTGGGGACCCAGGTGCGCACGGCCGTGCCCTCGCCCCCTCGTCTGGCGTGTCGCGGGAGGGCTCTCACAGGGGCAGAAGAGGACCACAGACGTCGAGGAAGGAAAAACGCCAGACACATACACTTGAGGCGCCCCGCGCGGTTTTTTTTTGGGATCCACGCTGTGCCCCCCCCCCCCCCCCTGGCGGCGCCTCGGGCGCCGCCCCTGGCGCTCCGCGCGCCAGGGAGGGAGGGTCCAGCGCGGATCCAAGAAGTCCGCGCGGAGCGCCACACGTTTCTGTTGATGGCGTCTTTCTACGGGGCGTGAGAACGACCACAGCCACTGCTTTTCTTTTGATGCCGCCTTCCAGCCCGCAACAACAAAGCAGTGGCTGTGGTCATTTTCGCTGAGCTTGGCACCAGGGAAATGACCACAACCGCTGCTTCGGCCGGCTGGCAGGCGGCGCAAACACGAAGCAGTGGCTGTGGTCATTTTCCCGTGCCGCTTTTTCTTACCAGCCTCGAGCGTATCCCTATCCCTAAGATTGACACGCCAAAAGGCGATGACAATCTTAGGGATTCGCCCTCAAAAAATAAGGGAATCCCTAAGATTGGCATCGTGATAAGGAGGTGCCCAGCATAGGGATAGGGATCTGTTCCAGGCTGGTAATTTTCTTCTCCTGCGAGGAGGACCGCACAAGCGTCCCACACAAGGGGGACGGAGAGCCCGAGCCCGGCAGCCCCTTCCGCTGGAGTTCTCTTCCCCTTTTGGTCCATGAATCGTTCCCTCGCCCTCTATTCGGGAGCGGAACAGAAGGGGGTGATCATTGGGGGGGGAGGGATTTCATGGCGCGGGCCATGATATGTTCACAGATTTCATGGCGCCTCTTCTTATTTCATTACGTCCCTGGCCCCCCTGCTGGGCCGCGCACATGCCGCCGGTCATGATTTGCACCCCCCCCTCTTGGACACCCCCCTCTTGGTCGCGCCCGACTTTTGATCCATGAATCGTTCCCTCGCCCTCTATGCCGGCCACACTTTTTGGTCTGGACGGCCAGGACCACTCAGGGCTCGAGCCAAACGGTGTTTTGGCGATCTCGTGGGCCGTTTTCGTTCTGACCTCGTTTTGCAGCAGATGTGGAACGAAGACAGAACTAGGGATGACGAAAACAAAACGAAGACGGAAAACACTGTTCAATTCGTTCTGGAAGCACTCTCAGAACAAGGCGTTCACGTGCACAGTGCCGTGCTCTCACCCCTGTCCAGTCTGCGTCTGTTCTTTCTCTCAGGGCTGCCTGGTCGTGCTTCTCCCACTCCTCGACCCGCCTCTGCTGCAGTGTGGGTGCTGAGCGCGGGTCATCTTCACCATGTTTTCCTGTATGATTTCCTCAAGCTGTAAGGCCAGGCATCCAGCGCTTCGTAACAGGTGCGCCGATGGAGGGCGGCTCCTGTAAACGATATGTTCTCGCTCGAGCCTGCCTCAAATGACATGTCTTGTCAGGAGTTGAGGCTGTACGGCAATTGCACGTACTGATGACGATTCATGTGCAAACGGGGGACTCTTGTTGCACTATCCTTTGGCTCAAGGATAGTTTTGTCTCACGGTGGAGGCGTTCCAGCTCGGAATATTGTTGCGTCACGCCGCGGTGGTTCACTCATTCTTTTGATTCTCACCAGCCAGCGGGGATCTCTAGAAGGCAACGCTTGTTTCGAGGTTTGAGTAATGGAACGCGGCAAGTCAAACCAGAGGAGGGCAGCACTTCAATTGCTCTCCACGAAGGGATTCGATCATGCGATGGACTCATCCCAAACCAGAATGTTGCTGTTATCAGCGCTTGTAGAGCATGCGGGTAATGGCAACGGGCGCTATCGGTCTCAGTGCGATGTGTGAGCAAGAGATGGAGCCCAATGTTCCACAACGCCGGGATCAGCGCGTGTGAGGAGGGCGATCAGCGGCAGTGGGCTCTGGCGCTGCTCAGCTTGATGCGGGAGGTGAATCTGGAGCCCGATGCAATCAGCTACAGCACTGGGGTAAGCGCATGCGCGAAGGGTGGGCAGTGGCAGCAGGCTCTGTCGCTGCTCAGCGGGATGCGGGAGGCGAAGGCCGAGCCCGATGTCTTCTATCCTGCAATATACAGAGCCGTTTTTAATGCATGCTCCGCGTGCGGATCATGTATAAAACATGCAGGGATTTAGTATTCAAAACAATGAGGAGTTTATGCATACATTTAGTCATATATTAATCATGTATTAAAGACCATATGTTTTAAACATCCTATGTATTGAAAACTGCCTTGTAGTGAGCAGCTCGTGGTGCTTTGCTCCGGCGGCAGCGCCCGGGGCAGAACCCGCCCGGAGGACTCGCCGGCAGGGTCCGTGCCGCCTGGACGGCCCGAGCGAGTCTAAGAGGCCTCCGAATTCGCCGAGGACTCCTCCGACACGGCCGAGGACGGCTTCAAGATTAGGCTATCAAAAAGTGACAAAAGTGACATAAACATAGAAACTCGGAGGTCCGCGCGGATTTCTCGGATCGGCGCTGGGGCCCCCCGGCGGCGCCTCCGGCGCCGCCCCTGACGCGCTCCGCGCGCCAGGGAGGGGGGTCCAGCGCCGATCCGAGAAATCCGCGCGGACCTCTGAGTTTTTATGCTTTTGCCACTTTTTGTTCCCCTAGGGATGGCCCAAGATGGCGTCCAGGCGGCTTCAGAGGGCCCAAGGCAGCCCAAGACGGCCTCCGGACGACCGCAACACCCTGCGAAACGCTCCCGCAGCGCTCCAAGAGGACGCCCAGCGGGGCCCTCTGTTGCAACAGGACTGTGCTGTCTGCATGGATTTCAAGCAGTTCGAGCATGCCCGACTTCTGGGCCCCTGCAGCGCCCACGAGTGCCCAACAGCTCCCAAGATCGCCCCATGCCAGGCCAAGAGGTCTCCGACGAGGATCCCCACGCGGCTCCAGACAGCCCCTAGACCGCCAAAGACGGCCCCAGAGAGCCCCAAGACGGCCCAGGAGGCGCCCAGGACGACCCAAGATGGCCCAGAGACCTGCCCCGAAGGGCCTCCAAGAGGGCCCCAGAGGGCCCTTAGTAGCCTCAACGAGGACCCACAACGGCAGAGATCACAGATCTGTCTGGCTTTTGCCTCTTCCGGGGCTATTTCCACCTCTTCGGCGTGCCCCAGGAGAAGTCCCAAGAGGCCTCCACGGGCGCCCGCGAGGGCCCCGAGAGGGACCCTCAGAGCTTCCAGAGGGTTCGCGGAGGGCGCCAAGAGGACCACACATCAGAGCCCGCAGAGGATGCCCAACGGATGCTACCACGCACCCCACTGTTCGTAGCATCCGTCGGGTGCTCTCTGGGGGCCCTCTTGGGGCCGTCTTCAGGCCCTCTTGAGCTCCTCTCGAGGCAATCTTCGAGGTCCTCCGGGTGCTTCCAGAACCTCCCGCGAGGCTGCAAGACGGCCCGAGAGAGCTGCAAGATAGCTCTGGGAAAGCCCCAAGACGGCCCAAGATCTGGACGCCCGAAATGGGTACGGAAAGAATGGGTACAATGCCCAACAGCAGTTCCTGTTCTTCTTGAACAGGATTCGCTGTCCGCGCCGCCGCGGCCTGTGTCCATTCGAGACAGAAGGCCGCCTGCCCAACAGCGGCCGCTGTTGGTTTGGGACAACATTTGTTGTTGGGCATTGTACCCATTTTTTCCGTACCCATTTCGGGCGTCCAAACAAGAGGCGCCCAAGACGACCCAAGATGGCCCAGAGACAGCCCCGCCGTGTTCCTATGCCCAGGCACCTGCGGATTTGCTCCACGGTGACGGTTACACACATTCGTCATTTACAATGCTGGGATCAGCGCGTACGAAAAAGGTGGTCAGTGGCAGCGGACTCTGTCGCAGCTCATCGGGATGTGCGAGGCGAAGTTGGAGCCAGATGTCATCAGCTACAGCTCCGAGCTTCGCGCGTGCGAGAAGGGTGGGCAGTGGCAGCGGGCTCTGTCGCTGCCCAGCAGGATGTGGGGGTCGAAGGTGGAGCCGAATCCTTCGCAGCGCGTGCGAGAGATGCTATTCGTGGCAGCGGGCTTCCATCGCTGCTCAGCGGGGTGGGGGCGCTGAGGCTGGAGCCACACGTCATCAGCTGGAGCTCTGCGATCAGCGCGCGCGCGACAGGCGTGCGATTGCAGGCGGCTCCATCGCTGCTCAGCGGAAGGTGAGGGGCCGGGGTGAGGCCCCATGCGTTCAGCCGAAGCCGCTGGGAGCGCGGCCGTATGGAAGACGTGGGCAGTGGCAGTTGGCGCTGGCATTGTTCATGATGGTACAGCGCCACAACCTGGAAGTATTTCCACAGCTTTATTACTGGTGCCATCACGGGGTGCGGTCGCCGTGGGGAGTGGCAGCGGGCATTTACGTCATGTTTGGAGTGATGGCGTGCCAGGGTTGAGCCAGATACCGTCGGCCGCAGCGCCACCGTGAGGGCTCTTGTCAGGGGTCTGTCGCGCAGCCCAAATCAATGCCATTTGCACCCTGCTGTTTCAGAGCAATGGTCGCGTACTTGCCGAACGCGCCGAAACCTTCATGATCGCACCTCTTTGAACTTCTTCTTCCATGCGGAACAGTGGAAGGCGGTTCCTTCTCGAAACACTTGTTCTCGGCCGAATGGCGGGGCCGTGGGGCGCTCCGCTTCCCCAGGGCCTCATCCCCCAGGTCATGATGAGGAGGGGTCTCGGGATGCACTGCAGCCTTGTGGATACACTGTGGGCTCCTTCTGGTCCTTCTCCTGCTTCTCCCTCGTCCTGCTCCTCCGCTTCCTCCTCCCTCGCTCCTTCCCTGCCGCATTCCCCGACAAGTGCGCCCCAGACTGGTCACCAGACCCCCCTCCCCAGTGCCCATCCTGGTCAGTCTTCGGAGCCGCGCCCGGCCGTGGCGACGAGATTCGTCGTCGTCGTCGCCGTTGCGGGTGCCGTCGCCGTCGCCGTCGCCGTCGCCGTCGTTGTCGCCGTCTTTGCCTCGGCAGTCGGCATCGGGCGCGGGCCCAGGCCCAGGACAGCGTGCTCCAGAGCGCTCCCGAACGCTCTCCGAGCGTCTCTGGGGCGCTCTGCCACGGCCGCGGCGCCAAGTTTTTGTTGTTGTTTTGTTTTTGTTTCCTCCAGAGCAGGGCTCGTTTCGATTCCTTCGATTCGATGCGATTCGACTTCGATGGCTTCTGATTCCGATTTCGATTTCGATTTCGTTTCGATTCGACTTCGATTTCGTTTCGACTTCGATTTCGTTTCCGTTTCGATTCGATTCGACTTCGATTCGACTTGCGTTCCGATTTGGGTTCCGATGTCCCATTGCAGGCATACTAGCTTGCCGATGTCCGCTGATCCGTCTTTTCCCGACTTGGCTGCCGATTTCTGCTGATCCTACTTATCGATTCGATTCTGGGCTCTCCTGCCAGAGCCGCCAGATCCGAATTTTTCCCTGTCCTGCCCTCGTCTTGCGGCGCGCCGGCGGCGCAGTCCGAACCCTACCTTTCTAACGATCCAGCCATCTAGATGGGCGGCGGGAGCAGGGTTCGGAATTCGTCGAACGCGTGGCTCAATGCGACTCCTCCCCCTGCCCCCGTCTTCCATCGATTCAGGAGAATGGATGGTTGGTGTGGCTAGGGGTTATGATGTTCCAACCTACTTTAGCCTTGACCACTAGAAAGAATTTCGAGCACCAGAAACATATACCGAAACTCGAGGGTTTTCACGTGTCGGGCCTAGGGAGACACTCGCACTCTATCGACACTTTTCCGGGTGCTCGAAATTATTTCTGGGATGTGGTCCTGAAGTGCGATGGGAGCAACATAAGGCTAGGGTTCGGATGCCGCGCCCAACGAGGCAGCCGCGACCGAACGATCAAGCTCTGGAACACCCTGGCGGAGTGCAAGTACACCATCTCCGAGGAAAGCCCGTGGGCTGGGGTGCGGCGTGCTCCCCGCCGGAGCCCCCTCTCGACAGCGGCTGGCAGGGGCGGGACCGAGCGGACGACAGCCCAGCGTTGCGTTCCTAGCTGCCCTCCAGAGAAAGAGTCATCGCGAGGGCCGTCGCCAATGGGCCCCGTGCATCGGCTTCAAGGTTCCCACTGTTTCCGATACGGCGGCAGACGTGCCAGCTGAAGTTTTGTGGGAGGCCGCCCTCCTGGCTCGGCTGCAGGGCCACAACCTCTGCAGAGCGAAGGCTTTCGTGAGGGACGGCGGGAGGGCTGGTGGGAGCGGGTGGGTGACTTGCTTCAGGAGGGAAAGGAGCACACAGACACAATTAATCGTCGACTCCACAGAAAATTTTGGAAAATATGGGAAGTGGTGGGGAAGACAAAAACCCTGAAAAAATACGGAAACATATGGGGAATCTTTTTATTTCTGTGTAGTTTGTTTGTGTGTCCTTGGGCCCCTACACTGCTGCCTCAAGTGCGGAGGCTGTGCCTGGTCTGGAGTTTTGCCTCTTGCGGGCGTGTGCCAGGGCAACCCTGAGGCCAAGGACCTTAAGCAACAAAGGTCTAGGTTTTTGAAGGGCCTGTTCCGGTCCGGGTCTAAACGGTACTCTGACTGGACCGTTTCTGGGCACGGATCTCCGACCCCTTCTGATTTGCTGGTTTTGATCAGGTCATCTCACAAGTGGGTCCAGAGTCCAGGAGAGCTGATGACCAGGACAGCGCTGACGATTTTGTTGAAGGCTTGTGGGAGGAGTAGTGGAACCCTGTCCAGCTCCTCTCACGTTTTGGCCTCGAGTTGCCCGCTCAACAGTCACACATTGCTGTTGTTTGGGGCGGCTGGGTCAGACGGCCGCTTCCATCGAGTACAGTACAGTTCAGGAGGAGGAGGAGGAGGAGGAGGAGGAGGAGGAGGAGGAGGGGAGGTGTGCAGGGGGGGGAGCAGGAGAAGGGAGCAGGAGGAGGGGTCTGAGGCACGGGTGGAGAAGCGAGGAGGAGGAGGCGGAGGAGGAGGAGGGGGTGGATAATGATGATGATGATGATGATGATGATGATGATGATGATGATGATGATGATGGTGGTGGTGGTGGTGGTGGTGGTGGTGGTGGTGATGATGATGATGATGATGATGATGCTGATGCTGCTGATGATGATGATGATGCTGGTGCTGGTGCTGGTGCTGATGCTGATGCTGCTGCTGCTGCTGCTCCTGCTGCTGCTGATGATGATGATGATGATGATGATGATGATGATACTGATGAGGATGAGGAAGTGGAGTAGGAGGAGGATGAGGATGGGGAGGGGCCAAGAGGTGGGAAGTGCAGGAGGTGGAGAGGGATGGGGGAGTGGGGGCGTGGTCGGGTGGAGGGGAATTGGTTGGGGCGTGGTTGGGTGGAGGTGACGAGTGTGGGCGGAGGGTGGAGGCCGCGCAGTCCTTCCCGGCGTCCCGTGGCTGCCTGTGGGGGTGGGGTGCCGCCAGTTGCCAAGGACGCGACTCTCGAGACCTGGCGAGGAGAATGATGATGATGAGGAGGAGGAGGAGGATGAGGAGGATGGAGTAATGCTAATCCTCAGGCGAATCGGAATACTAACAATAATACTAAGAATGCGAATCAGAAGACGGCGAATGATACTACGCAGAGAATACGGGTAATACGACCCATAAAAATATCAACAAGAAGAAAGCGAAGACTGGTACAAGCTCGAACCGTAGTCCTAATACAAATAATAATCATGCGCCTAAAAGCAGTACTAAGACGAGTCATAACAATCATGCGAACGCGAGCAATGATAATCATGATGGTACTTTTGATACGAGCGCGAATAATTATTCGAATGACCATGTAAAAAACAGTACAACATATTATGCTAACGGAGTTCCCCACATAAAGAGATTAACGGTTTCGTGGGACCCATTTTCTTGATGCCCTCCTCGCTTTGGCGGGGCCCCGCTTGGGAGGGGCACGAAACCATGTAAATAGTATGGTTTGCGGATACCCTCCTCGCTCAGGCGGGGCCTCCCTGGAGGGGTGGGAGGGGCACGAAACCATGTAAATAGTATGGTTTTCGATACCCTCCTCGCTCAGGCGGGGCCTCCCTGGAGGGGTGGGAGGGGCACGAAACCATGTAGATAGTATGGTATTCCGATACCCTCCTCGCTCAGGCGGGGCCTCCCTGGAGGGGTGGGAGGGGCACGAAACCATGCAATAGTATGGTATTCTGATACCCTCCTCGCTCAGGCGGGGCCTCCCTGGAGGGGTGGGAGGGGCACGAAACCATGTAAATAGTATGGTATTCCGATACCCTCCTCGCTCAGGCGGGGCCTCCCTGGAGGGGTGGGAGGGGCACGAAACCATGTAAATAGTATGGTATTCCGATACCCTCCTCGCTCAGGCGGGGCCTCCCTGGAGGGGTGGGAGGGGCACGAAACCATGTAAATAGTATGGTATTCCGATACCCTCCTCGCTCAGGCGGGGCCTCCCTGGAGGGGTGGGAGGGGCACGAAACCATGTAAATAGTATGGTATTCCGATACCCTCCTCGCTCAGGCGGGGCCTCCCTGGAGGGGTGGGAGGGGCACGAAACCATGTAAATAGTATGGTATTCCGATACCCTCCTCGCTCAGGCGGGGCCTCCCTGGAGGGGTGGGAGGGGCACGAAACCATGTAAATAGTATGGTATTCCGATACCCTCCTCGCTCAGGCGGGGCCTCCCTGGAGGGGTGGGAGGGGCACGAAACCATGTAAATAGTATGGTATTCCGATACCCTCCTCGCTCAGGCGGGGCCTCCCTGGAGGGGTGGGAGGGGCACGAAACCATGTAAATAGTATGGTATTCCGATACCCTCCTCGCTCAGGCGGGGCCTCCCTGGAGGGGTGGGAGGGGCACGAAACCATGTAAATAGTATGGTATTCCGATACCCTCCTCGCTCAGGCGGGGCCTCCCTGGAGGGGTGGGAGGGGCACGAAACCATGTAAATAGTATGGTATTCCGATACCCTCCTCGCTCAGGCGGGGCCTCCCTGGAGGGGTGGGAGGGGCACGAAACCATGTAAATAGTATGGTATTCCGATACCCTCCTCGCTCAGGCGGGGCCTCCCTGGAGGGGTGGGAGGGGCACGAAACCATGTAAATAGTATGGTATTCCGATACCCTCCTCGCTCAGGCGGGGCCTCCCTGGAGGGGTGGGAGGGGCACGAAACCATGTAAATAGTATGGTATTCCGATACCCTCCTCGCTCAGGCGGGGCCTCCCTGGAGGGGTGGGAGGGGCACGAAACCATGTAAATAGTATGGTATGGTATGGTACTGGAGGTATGGTATGGTATGGTACGGTGTGGCATTGGTGTGATATGTTATGGTATGCTATGGTACGCCATGGTATGGTATGCTACGGTATGGTACGTATGGTGTGGTATGGTATGGTATGGTATGGTATGGTATGGTATGGTATGTGTGGTAGGAACTATGATATGGTATGGTGTGTGTGGTAGGAATAATATTGTGCTGTATGGAAGATGGAGCGGGAGGTGGGTGGGAAGGAGAGGGTGTTCTGGGAAAACAAGAACCCCACTCAGGATGTGGGGAATAACACGCATAATCACACCAACATGATTAAGACTACGATGGACATCAGCACTCACCATGACCATAAGAAGACTAACCATAATACGTATAATAATACAACTTCTAGTGCGAACGAGATTTTTAAGACGAGGCAGTACATATCAATCATAATATTGATACAACGGCCAACCGTTTTCATACCAATCAAACATCAAAGCATACAACCGTGGTACCAAACGTACTCATATTTGCAATAGTACGCATACCACTAACATTATTAATACTATTGCGATCGATATGCATCATCGTATCACGAAGCATGCACATACAATTAAGACGTGTACTAATATTATTACTGTTGAGATTACTGAGGCAAACAACCATCCTAATATTACGATTCATGAAAAGACGAACGCATACGAACACGCATCCTGAAATTATGCTAACGGAGTTCCCCACATAAAGAGATTAACGGTTTCGTGGGACCCATTTTCTTGATACCCTCCTCGCTCAGGCGGGGCCTCCCTGGAGGGGTGGGAGGTGCACGAAACCATGTAAATAGTATGGTATTCCGATACCCTCCTCGCTCAGGCGGGGCCTCCCTGGAGGGGTGGGAGGGGCACGAAACCATGTACATAGTATGGTATTCCGATACCCTCCTCGCTCAGGCGGGGCCTCCCTGGAGGGGTGGGAGGGGCACGAAACCATGTAAATAGTATGGTATTCCGATACCCTCCTCGCTCAGGCGGGGCCTCCCTGGAGGGGTGGGAGGGGCACGAAACCATGTAAATAGTATGGTATTCCGATACCCTCCTCGCTCAGGCGGGGCCTCCCTGGAGGGGTGGGAGGGGCACGAAACCATGTAAATAGTATGGTATTCCGATACCCTCCTCGCTCAGGCGGGGCCTCCCTGGAGGGGTGGGAGGGGCACGAAACCATGTAAATAGTATGGTATTCCGATACCCTCCTCGCTCAGGCGGGGCCTCCCTGGAGGGGTGGGAGGGGCACGAAACCATGTAAATAGTATGGTATTCCGATACCCTCCTCGCTCAGGCGGGGCCTCCCTGGAGGGGTGGGAGGGGCACGAAACCATGTAAATAGTATGGTATTCCGATACCCTCCTCGCTCAGGCGGGGCCTCCCTGGAGGGGTGGGAGGGGCACGAAACCATGTAAATAGTATGGTATTCCGATACCCTCCTCGCTCAGGCGGGGCCTCCCTGGAGGGGTGGGAGGGGCACGAAACCATGTAAATAGTATGGTATTCCGATACCCTCCTCGCTCAGGCGGGGCCTCCCTGGAGGGGTGGGAGGGGCACGAAACCATGTAAATAGTATGGTATTCCGATACCCTCCTCGCTCAGGCGGGGCCTCCCTGGAGGGGTGGGAGGGGCACGAAACCATGTAAATAGTATGGTATTCCGATACCCTCCTCGCTCAGGCGGGGCCTCCCTGGAGGGGTGGGAGGGGCACGAAACCATGTAAATAGTATGGTATTCCGATACCCTCCTCGCTCAGGCGGGGCCTCCCTGGAGGGGTGGGAGGGGCACGAAACCATGTAAATAGTATGGTATTCCGATACCCTCCTCGCTCAGGCGGGGCCTCCCTGGAGGGGTGGGAGGGGCACGAAACCATGTAAATAGTATGGTATTCCGATACCCTCCTCGCTCAGGCGGGGCCTCCCTGGAGGGGTGGGAGGGGCACGAAACCATGTAAATAGTATGGTATTCCGATACCCTCCTCGCTCAGGCGGGGCCTCCCTGGAGGGGTGGGAGGGGCACGAAACCATGTAAATAGTATGGTATTCCGATACCCTCCTCGCTCAGGCGGGGCCTCCCTGGAGGGGTGGGAGGGGCACGAAACCATGTAAATAGTATGGTATTCCGATACCCTCCTCGCTCAGGCGGGGCCTCCCTGGAGGGGTACGGTATGGTACTGGAGGTATGGAATGGTATGGTAGGTATGGTATGGTACGGTATGGTATGATATGGTATGGTATGGTACTGGAGGTATGGTATGGTATGGTACGGTGTGGCATTGGTGTGATATGGTATGGTATGCTATGGTACGCCATGGTATGGTATGGTACGGTATGGTACGTATGGTGTGGTATGGTGGTATGGTATGGTATGGTATGTGTGGTAGGAACTATGGTATGGTACGTATGGTGTGGTATGGTATGGTATGGTATGGTATGGTATGTGTGGTAGGAACTATGGTATGGTATGGTGTGTGTGGTAGGAATAATATTGTGCTGTATGGAAGATGGAGCGGGAGGTTGGTGGGAAGGAGAGGGTGTTCTGGGAAAACAAGAACCCCACTCAGGATGTGGGGAACTACTACTATTGGTACTATTGATAATAGTACCACTGCTGACAATCTGTAGGACACTTACTAACGCCAACAATACGAAGAGTGAACCTATGACTAACAGTTACACCGCGGATGACATTGCGGATACTAGTGCTACTCATGCCAATACGATTATTCGTAATACTCACACTCAGATTACTAAGGATATTCATGCTACTATTACTGACACGTTGATTGCTAAGACTACGCCTGGGAATGCCCTTTTATAGTTCGAGTTGTAGTGCGAACGCGATTAATGGTCACAGTCGTAATTAGGAGAAGAACAAGAGGAAGAGGATGAGGATGAGGAGGAGAAGGAGGAGAAGGAGGAGGAGGAGGAGGAGGAGGAGGAGGAGGGGGGGAGGAGGGAGATGGGCAATGGGGCGGGGAATGTGGAGGATAAGCGTGAACAGGAATAGGACCAGGAGGAGGAGGAGGAAGAGGAGGAGAAGGAGGACAGGGAGGAGGAGAAGGAGGAGGAGGAGGAGGAACCGCAGCAGGAGCAGGAGGAGGAGGATTCTGAAGAGGACGGGGGCATAGGAGGAGGAGGAGGAGGAGGAGGAGGAAGAGGACGGGAGGAGGAGTAGGAGGAGGAGTAGGAGGAGGAGTAGGAGGAGGAGTAGGAGGAGGAGTAGGAGGAGGAGTAGGAGGAGGAGGAGTCTGATGATGACGAGGAGGAGGAGGAGGAGGAGAAAGGGAGGAGGAGGAGGAGGAAAGGGAGGAGGAGGAGGCGGAGGAGGAGGAGCAGGAGGACCAGTGTAAACCCAAGAGGTAACAACGATGTTGGAATTATACCTTCCTTCAAGCTCCCTCTTCATAGGCCCATACAACGGTTCATGTCCACTGAGGGAACTGCCTCGTTGGACGACAACCGTTTGAAGAGCCTGAAGCGTGCCAGAACATGATTCTCGGGACTCCAACGCCACGGATCAACCTGACCATTGCGTCTTGACGATTCTGAATCGTGCCAGAGGGCCATTCTTCGGACTTCAATGCCGCGATTCAATTAAATTTTTGCGCTCTCATAATCCTGAATCTTTCCAAAACACCATTTCTGGTACGTTGACCATGGGAACCCGTGAACCTCTTCTGCATTTTTAGAAGAAATCTGTGCGGCGCTTTAGCGAGGGCCACAGTTTTGAAAGGAACCGCCCTCAATCCGTGTGCTCTTGCAAACTTTACAAAAGGAATGTGCGCGGCGCTAGAGCGAGAGCAGCATTTTGAAAACGGCCCGCCCTCAATCCGTGAAGCTGCGAACTTTTAAAACGAGTGCACGCGGCGCTAAGGCGGGAACCACATTTTGAAACCGGCCCGCCATCAATCCGAGAAACTATTGCGACTGTTTAAATCGAATGTGCGCGGCGCTAAAGTAAGAACCAAATTTTGAAACGGGCCCGCCCTCAATCCGTGAAGCTCTTGCAATGTTTAAGACGACTGTGCGCGGCGCTCAGGCGAGAGCCACATTTTGAAAACGACCCGCCCTCCATCTGTGAAACGGTTGCCACTTGTTAAGCTTCAGGTTCCTAAATGGTGAGGATGTCTTAGGCGAAACGCCCAGCCCGCCCTTTCGACCGGCCTCGGGGTGCGACAGGGAGAAGTTATTTATTAGGAAGGGGAATGGAGGAGGAGGAGGAAAGGGAGGAGGAGGAGCAAGAGGAGGATGAGTAGGAGGAGGATTCTGAAGAGGACGAGGCGGAGGAGGAGGAGGAGGACCAGGAGGAGGAGGACGAGGAGGAGGAGGAGGAGCAAGGAAATGGAGGAGGAGGAGGCGGAGGACGGGGCGGAGGAGCACCAGGAGGAGGAGGAGGAGGAGGATCATGAAGAGGATTCTGAAGAGGAGGAGGAGGAGGAAGGAAAAGGACGATGATGATGCTGATGATGATGATGCTGATGATGATGACGATGATGATGATGATGATGATGATGATGATGATGATGATGATGATGATGATGATGATGATGATGATGATGATGATGATGATGAGGATGAGGATGATAACGAGGATGAGGATGCTGACGATGATGAGGAGGAGGAGGAGGAGCAAGGAAAAGGAGGAGGAGGAGGAGGAGCGCAAGCGTGAACATGTGAAACTCAGGGGTGCCCCGTAGGTCAGCTTTGATGCCCAGTCTTTCGAGCATTTTCCCTGAAGGCAAACCTGGCACGCACTCAGCGGCCTTGAACACCCATCGTTAATTCGTCCATGGGTCTTTTGAAGAATTCATTTGAAGCCTGTGGAAGTCTGTTAGGGCTCTCTCCGAGCCCTTCGCTGTTGGAGCCTTTGGGGCTATGTTGGGTGGTCTCAACTAGGGTCGCCCCCTTGGAGCCCGAAAGACCACCGCTTGGAGCGCTCTCGGGGATCCGTTGTGGTGCTCTTGGGGCTCTCTTGACATCGCTCGGACGTGTGCATTTTCTCCCTGCGAGTGCTATCGAGGAGCATCTTGGATCATCCTGCAAACATGCTCGCGGAGTGGACGACGTCCGAGCGATGGCAAGCTCCCCTGGACCTCTCCTGGGCCTTCTCGGGGCCCTCTTGAGGAATCGTGGGGCCATCCATCTGGAGGCTTCAGAAGCCCATCGCAAGCCAAAGTGTGGGAAGGCAACCAACATTGAAAACCATGTCTTCTGTGACGATTTTGAATCCTCGGGTGCATCCTGGAGAGGCTCCGTGGCGACCTGGAGCCGTTTTGGCGCCCAGAGCAGGAGCACAGCAAAGCCACAGGACAGCGTGGCATCCACAGTGTGGCTCCGCGCACGTGTCGGATGCCCTCGCCAGCAAGAGCACCGCAGCGCCACTGGACAGTGGAGGCCTTGACAGTGTGCAGCTCAGCGCCAACTCAGTGACCGGGGGGCCCCCACGACATGTCCACGAGCGCGCCCCCCAGGCTCTCCCATCGGCCGCGCGCCGGCCTCGGGCCATGGTTTGCTAGCCCCCCTCTTGGACCCCTCCCATTCGGTGCAAAGTCTGCCAATGGTCTGCAACCGAGCCGCCTGCAGCGCAATACATTCTTCAGTTCTCTTTGCATTTGCCTGCCAGCGCCGTCACCAGTCGTTGTTTTCTTGCCACTGCGCCACTGCGCCGCCTTGGCGCGGCTCTTGTCTGTCTGTCTGTCCACTTGGGCGTGCCCCCGCCCCTCGACTCTCCATGGACGCCCCCTGGACCCCGCCCCGCTGGCCACGGCGGTGATGACTCATAAGGGCAAACATCTGCAGAAGCACGCATGACTTCAATGAAACGATGGGATCGTAGATGGAATGGAGGAGGAGAAGACGAGGAACACATTGATGTGTAGATTATATACTTTTGCCTCCCTAGGCCCCTTGCACCCCTCTCGGACGCTTCTCCCTTGGACACTCCCGACTCGTTCCGTCGTCTTCGCCCGCTGGCCGCGGCGGCGAGGACATCCACACGGACTGGGTCAGCTGCGTGGTGTTCTCCCCGTCGGCCAAGATGCCGCTCATCGTGTCCGCCGGCTGGGACAAGCTTGTGAAGGTCCGCGTGGGGCGAGGGGGGAGATGGGTGTTGCATCAGGCAGCCCTGGGCAGGATGTGCGCAAATCATCCCATACTTTTCCTGAGCACCCTCGTCGTGGAGCTCGCTGGAACAGCTGAGATGTGGACCTCATCTTGTTCCCCTTCCTGTGCCCGCTCGTCGTCGTCGTCGTCGTCGTCGTCGTCGTCGTCGTCGTCGTCACCTTCCTCTCCCTCGCCGCCCCTGTCGTTGTCCTGAGGAGCCACGCCCCGACGCTGACGCAAACGGCAGCAGAGTGTCTTCCCACTTCGACGGTTGCGCGATCATCGGCCGATCGCGACCCTGTTCGATTCTGGGACGGGGCAATGCTGGGTCGTTGGTGGCGGTCGGCCTGGCTCTCGTCTCCCCCCCGGGGGAAGAAGGAGGGTAAGGAGAAGGAGGAGGACAAATAGGAGGAGGGGGAGGCGGAGGAGGCGGAGGCGGAGGAGGAGGAGAAGGAGGAGGAGGAGGATGAGGAGGAGGAGGAGGGGAGGAGGGGGAGGAGGGGGAGGAGGGGGGGCGGAGGAGGAGGAGGAGGACGAGGAGGAGGAGGAGGACGAGGAGGAGGAGGAGGAGGAGGAGGAGGAGGAGGAGGGGGAGGAGGAGGAGGAGGGGTGCGCGGACGGGTATGAGGAAGGACGGGGAAGGACGAGGACGACGAGGACGCGCGGCGCGCGACGCGCGACGCGTGTCACGCGTGGCACGCGACGCGCGCGACGCTCGGCGCGCCACGGCGACGACGAGGATGCTGCGACGGCCACCTGGCGTTACATCGGGCATGTCCTCTACAGGGGGAATACTCAAACATAGGTAAACAAAATAATCGTGGGACGAATTTTTTCCGATTATTTTTGATAATCTTGGGGCATGGTTTGACAATTTCTCGTTTTTCGTCCAACATCCGCCTGTAGGGGGACATGCCCGACCTAAGCCTGGCGCCGGCTCCCCTCAGGTGTGGAACCTGAGCAACTGCAAGCTGCGCACCAACCTCGTCGGCGGGGACGGGGGGTGGGGGTGGGGCGGCGAGGTCTTCCGAGATTGCCTGGCCGTTTCTATTCGGTAGAGTTCTGATGTTGCCGAAAGTGCCCCAACGTTTCTGCAGGATGTGAGGAGGAAGAAAGGGAGGTTCTCTGGTAATACCGATAGGACCACCCTACGGGTGATGAGGAGGTTGGGGGGGGGAGGGGGAGGCGGTCGACTTGCGATGGCTCTGGGTTCTGTGGTGGTTTCTTCAACTTGCCTACTGTCTCGCACATCTGCCCATCTATCCATCGACCTATCTATATAATTCTCTATTTAGCTTTTGCCACTATAGCTAGCTATCTCCCACCAGCACTGTACCGTTCGATCTGCACTATCGAGTAACCACCTACCAATCACCATGCATTACCCACTTGCTATCCACTATCTAAATCCGTCTATCTATCTATTTACCGCTTCATTCATCTACAATCCATCATTTATGTGCTATCTTGCAACCAGTCTAGCGATCTTCTGTTCAACCAGCTTTGTTTACTATACATGTGTTATCTAGCCATATCTGATACAGATACATGTATATATATATGTGTATATATATAGGTACATCTATCATCTATACTGGCTACTATCTGCCCGCCGCTCTTCCAGATTATGCCAATCTTTCTACTACTTGTGGTGGTGGTGACGATGGTGGTGGTGGTGATGGTGAGTGGTGATGGTGGTTCGAGGCGACGGTGGCGATGGGACAGGCGCGGCTCGAGCAAAAGAGCACTAGCCCAACTGACTGCCAGGCGCTTTGGCCCAGCAGGCGGGCGGCCAAGGGCGCGCGAACGCCGCCTTCCCCTTTCCCCTTACCGTATCCTGAATGCTTTCCACGCAAACCAACCCCCGTAGTACTGAGTAGGTCTGGCAGAGCCTGGCGCAACCCTGGTGCTAACACCTGCTCCGCCGGCGTGCCGCGAAACAGCGCTGCGTGGTACCATATCCGGTCACTGTCGCGACTGTGGTGTAGCGCGAGTGGCTTCCGCGTTTCAGCTGCTGCCATTCCGGGAGCGCTTCCTGAGGCTCGGGCTGGCCGCCCTCGGGAGCGCCCCAGCCCCACCTGTCCGGCGGCGCCCCCATGGCCGGCCGCACAGGCCTCATCCGCACAGCAGAGTCTTCGCCGTCCTCCCGTGTGGCGAGCCCGTGCAGAAGCAGAGCCCGCAGGGGCACGCCGTCGGAGACCGGCGTGCCCCCGCTCCGCCGCTGCTTGCTGGCGGCACAGCTGCTCTCCGCGGCCCGGCCCTGCCTGGAGGATCCGTGACACGGAGGCCATGACCATGCACATGCCATCCTGGACAGCGTCAGGAGGGGAAAAAGCACACAGACACAATTCATCGTCGACTCCCAGGAAAGTATGGGAAAATACGGGAAGTGGGGGGGGGGAAGACAAAAACCCAGAAAATATGGGAGAATATGCGGAATCCTTTTATTTGTGTGTATTTATTTGTGTGTCCTGGGGCCCCTTCACAGCGCCCGTTCACGAGTACACTGGCCGCGCGACGACACCACCGAGCAGAAGGCCCACGCTGTCCGTGATGCAAGCAAGCTCATTCGCCACTGCTGTGCCGAACACGGCGCGCGAGGTCGGCGTCCCACGTCAAGAAGCATGGCCTCGCGTACTTCGGCAACACTCCATTCCCTGGCAGAGCCAGGGGAAAAGAGTGCTGCAGCCACGGCGGGCTCATGTCCCGCCGAGCGTGCGCATAGACGCACCTGACTGCCTCGTCGAGGAAAGCCGTCGGTTGCTGAACTTCAACGCCCACGACGGCCGCGTGCTCCTTCATGAGCTGCTTACTCTTCATGCCGGCGCGTGCCCGCAACTGCGACGCCTGGAGACCGTCCACTGACATACCGACGGCGGCGCTGCCAGACCCTGGCGACTTTGAGCTCTTCTGCCGCTTCAAGGCCACGATGCGGATTGTGCGGTTAGAATAATACACTTGCGTTGCCGTGAGGTATTTTCCAAGAACCCGCATCAGCTCCCCCAGACTGACCACCTCTCCGGTGCGGTGCCACTCGCATGCCTCGGTCCCACGGCAATGGACGCGCACACGGGTGACCTGAGCACCCCAGTTAGGCCGGATATCGTGGCGACGGATGCCATGCTGACGAGCCACATCTGAGACTTCATTTGGATCACGACGTCTTGCACGCCGCCGTGGTAGCCGACTTCGACGTCCACGCTCTCCGCTGGTTTGCCACCGTCACGGCAAAACCACGGTGCGCGCACCCGCGAGGAGTGCAGCGCTGGCAGAGCCTCGCGCCACAGCGCGCAGCTCCCAGTCCGAGCGCTTGCGATCGAGCTCGACGAGCTCGCCCGGATGCTCGTTGACCAGCCGTCCGCGGACTTGAGGTGGTCGTCGCCGAACTTACGCCCGCAGCTCGCTGGAAGGTCCTCGAGCAACTTGGAGAGCGCCGCCCTGAGGTCCACAGAGTGCACTTGCCCCGCCTGGAGATGCGTGACCAACAGGCACCGCTTGTGTGCGGCGCGCAGGAACTCCTGCGAGCCGCCGCTGGCAGAGCCTGGCGGCCACGGCAACTCGGACAGGTTCTGGCCGCCTTCGAACCCAGAGAGCTCGGCGCGCGCTGCGGACCGCAGGCCTCGCGAGAGCTCCCCGTCCTCGTCCTCCCCCCTCCTGCTCCTTCCGGCTCCTCCTGTGGGTCTCCGTCCTCGCCGTGTTGCTCCTCCTACCGCGCCTCCTCCTGCCTCCCCGCCCCCCTCCCTCCTCCTGGACCCCCTCCCCCCCCCTCCTGAACCAACGAAAGTACAACCGCCAGCAGCATCGCCAACGGCGCCGCCAGCGCCACCAGAGCATGACCACCATGACCAGCAGCGCCACCACCAACACCACCGCCACCACCGACAGCACCGCCACCACCACCACCGCCACTACCATCATCAGCGCGACCAGCAGCACCAGCATCGCCGCCACCACCACCATCGCCGCCACCACCAGCGCCGCCACCGCCGGCGCAACCCCTACCACCGCCAGCAGCACAACCACCACCAGCAGCAGCAGCACCGCCACCACCACGCATCACCACCACCACCGCCAGCAAAACCACCACCACCACCAACGCAAGAACCACTACCATCAGCACCGCCACCACCGCCGCCGGCATCACCACCAGCATCAGCACCACCATCATTGCCATCATCATCACCGCCACCACAAAGACCACCACCACCGCCACCACCACCGGCAGCACCGCCACCAACAGCGCCGACATCACCATCCCAAGTACGCAATCATTGTCATGATCCTCTTTCTCTTTCTCCCTGTCCTCCTCCCACTCCTCGTCCTCCCTCTCCCCCTCCTCCTCCTCCTCCTCCTCGTCTCCCTCCTCCTGCAGCGCCTTGTAAAACCGCCGGGGGTTCCGCGTCCTTCGGGTGCTCCGCGACAGCGCGATAGCGCGCATGCTCGACTTCCCGCGCCGTGGTGGCCTGCGCCTCGGCCGAGCCTGCCCGGCCAGTTGCAGGCGCGGCGGCAGCGCCCCCGCGCGCGCCGCGGCCCGATCGGCAGCCGCGCGCATATGCTCGCTGCAGTGCTGTCAGGGGCTGGCACCTGCAGCGGCGTGGCGAGCTCCGCGGTGCTCTCGATGCCGGCAGCTTCCCCTGCTGCGTCGTCAAAACAGGGCTAGGATCGGGATGAATCGCTCCAGAGCGTTCCGGAGCGCTCTCAGAGCGTTCCGGAACGCTCTGGAGCGGCCGCGGCGCCCAATACATGCTCCAAACCCGCCGATTCTCGGAGATTTCGAGTTATCCTGATCCGATTTTGTCCCGATCTTCGCGTCGTTTTAGTCGTCGGGCCCACCCCAGCGTGGCTCCTCGGAGCCCTCACCGGGAGACGCATCAGCAGGCAGAGGACCGCAGACCGTCGGCGCACCGGCAGAGGCCGGCGCGCCTGCGCCCTCTTCCTGCAGGCCCCCGCGGCGGGGCGTGGGCACACCCTGCGCGGCCTCCGCTGCCGGCTCGCCGACCTTTTGCTCTTCTTCGGCGAACGACTCTGCGCCCGCCGCGAGAGAGGGCGGCGGATGTTCACCACACACCAAACAAACCACCCCAACCCAACCCGAAGGCTCAGATTTACCCTCGATTTCCAGTGGGGGGGGGGTCGGGAAACATCGAAAAAACACATGTGGGACCCTTACCCCCCCCAACCCGAAATTCGGGTGTTCGGGTTGGGTTGGGGTGGTCTGGTAGATCGTCAGGTGCACCGAGACTGTTCCCGCGTCTGCTGCAGAGATTGCAGGGGCAGCGTCTGCGGGGGCGCGTGGCGACTCCGCCGGGGGCCGACGGCGGCGCGGCGCCCGCGGCGGGGGATGGCAGAGACGCCGTCGGCGTGGACCCCGCGGGACCCCACGGCAACGCTGGCCCTGCGTCAGGGCGTGGCCCAAACTCCGTAGGCGCGCGGTCAACGGGCGTGGTGGCTGCGCTGGCAGAGCGTGGAGCAGCCGCTCCACCTGCCATCTGCAGATCCAGGTTGCCCTGCCTGCGGCAAGACAGCGGCCGCGGCTGCGCCCGCCCCGCCGTGCCGCGCCGAGCTTTTCTCCGTCTGGTGGCAGACGCGCCGTGGCAGAAGCTCGTTGCCTTTCGCAACTTCGCGTAGAATCCGCCGCGCCTCCGCGTCCATATCTTGCGGCTGGTCCTTGAATGTCGCCGTCGCCGTGCACGGCGCTTTCGGGCCCCGCGAGTGCTGGTTCCGAATGGCCTCGAACTCCGTGGGCCGGTTGGCGGAGCCTGGCCCGCCCGAGGATGAGTGGATCAAGACGTTTTTTTGCATGTAGCGCCCAGCAGAAGCATCCCCCCGCGCTTGCTTCGGCGCTCGCAAGGCTTCGCGCTCCGCGCCGGGGCGCAGGGCTGGCAGAGCCTGGCCCTGGCCCCCCCCTGAGTAGCCGGAGCCGACGTGCCGTTGCGGCTTGAGCACTGGCAGCCCGCGCCAGTTTGAGTGCGAATGCTTTCGGAGTGATGGTGGTGATTGTGATGGTGATGGCGTGGTGGTTGTAATGGTGGTGGTGGTGGTGGCAGTGGTGGAGGTGGTGGTCGTGATGGCTCTATCTATCTACACATCTACTCATCTATCTTTTCATATAAGATACCGGAGAAAAAGCCCAATCCTATTTTTTATCTTCCAATTGCTCCCTTATAGGGCGGCTATCGGGCTATAGGGCTATAGGGCTATCGGGCTATAGGGCTATAGGGCTATAGGATTGTGACCTATAGGGCCATATGGCTGTAGGGCTATGGGGCTATAGAGCTATATGGGCTACTTGGCTATAGGGCTATAGGGATATAAGGCTATTAGGCTATAGGGATATAAGGCTATAGGGCTACAGGGCTATAGGGCTATACGGCTATAGGGCTATAGGGCTATAGGGCTATAGGGCTACTGGGCTAGGGCTATTGGGCAACCCCGGGCACCCGGGCACCCCCGGGCACCAGGGCACCCGGGCACCCGGGCTCGGCCGCCGAAATCGGACACGCACTTCACCGGCCACCCGGGCATCCGGGCACCGCCGGGCACCCGGGCATCCGGGCACCCGGGCCCGGCCACCGAAATCGGCGACGCACCTCACCTAACCCTTTAATCCGCTAGGACCCCTACAGAGGCAAGCTCTGATTGGGGAATTTATATAGCTATGTGTATATATGTGTATATGATACCGGAGAAAAGCCCCAATCAGAATTTGTTTGGGGCTATAGGGCTATGGGGCTATTGGGCGATTGGGCTATAGGGCTATAAGGCTACTATAGGGCTATAGGGCTATAGGGCGATAAGGATATATGCAATAAGGCTATCTACAGGGCACCTGGCACCCGGGCACCCGGCATCCGGGCACCCGCCCAGGCACCCGCCCGGGCACGGGGCACCCGTCACCCGGGCATCTGGGCACCCGGGCACCCGGGCCCGGCCACCGAATCGGCGGCGAACCCGGGTGCACCCGGGCACCCGGGCACCCGGGCACCCCCGGGCACCCGGGCACCCAGCCCCGGCCACCGAAATCGGCTGCCGACCTCACCTCAGCTTTATATCCGCTAGGACCCCTACAGAGGCAAGCTCTGATTGGGGAATAATTCCAAAACTTATTTTCATATGTGTACATACAGTCACATCTGTGTATCTGCTTGTAGATGTGTATATATATATATTTATATATATATATATAACTATGTCAATGTATCTAGTTTAACTTGATATATTACGTATCAGTCCATCACGCTTTCTGGCTATTTATCTCTCAATCAATCTGTCTATGTATGGATCGATCAATTTATCAGTACCTGGACACGCCGATATATCAATCTATCAATATACCAATCTGTCTCTTTCTCTATATATCTATAGATGATAATCTCTCTATATATATATATGTAACTAGCCGTCTATATAGTTACTAGCCAAACTAGCAATCGATCAATCCATCTAGTTTAATTCCCGTCAATATATATATATGTATATATAGGGCAGTTCTCCCTATTTTTGTATATCCATCATTCAGTCAATTTATCAGTCCATCAGCTTATCAATAGATCACTATACAAATCTATGAATCTACCTATGTACCAATTAATCAACGTATCTATCTACTTACAGATCTATCTATCTATTCATCTACCTATCTATGAACCATCAGGGCAACCATCAGGACAGCCATGTGGGCAACCATCGGCACAGCCATCGGGATCACGGTGATGACAACCACCAGGACAACCATCGGACAACAATCGGGGCAACCATCGGGGAAACGAACAGGGCAACGACCAGGGCAAACATCGGGACAACCATCGGGACAACCATCGGGACATCCATCTGGGTAGCCATCGGGACCATCGGGACACCCACAATCGGGACAGACGCCCGGACAACCGGAAGACACGCCCGGCGCACGTGCGGCATTTTTGGCAATCTATGGCCTGTACTAAGGATGGAATTTGCGCATCTTCGCCTCGCCCGCGCGCGCGACGCAAACCGAAACCGCTGCCGATTTCCCGGTTGGGGTCACTTTCGTTCTCGCCCCGCAACCTTTGATGTCTGTCGTTCCATTTGTCTATCTAAACTATGCATCTACCTAGCATCCGATCGATCTATCAATATATCTACCAAAGCATCCATCGTTTTGATTATCAATCTATATATGCATATATATATATGTATATATCAAGCCCTCTATGTATCAATACATTGATATATCTCTATATATATATACACATGCGTATGTCAATCAGTATTTCTACAGATTTATGGACATTTCAATCTACCCATGTATTCATCAACTTATCAACCCTATCAAATTGCCAACATTTCAATATATTAAGGTCCCAACTTATCATCATTCCGATCTATCAATGTATCAATCAGTATTTGGTGTTAGTCATGTACATTTCCATGCACATATACTCATATATGTACGCATGTACCCAGCAAGATCTATATGTTTATATGCATGTGTATACCTAACTACCTATCTACATGTTTGTCTACCGATGTAAATACTTACATATCCACCTGCTCACCGATGTACATATATTCATACATACATCTATAGGTATATGTGTATATATAAATATGTCTACCCACCTAACTATCAACATTTCGATCTATACCGCTCTACCTATCACCATAATTACATACATATATGTATCCATGTATATTTTTCAGTTCGGTGTACCCTATCCCATACTTCGACCGACCTACCTATTTTTCAAGCTGTTTATGTATACCCACCTTCCTACCGACCCACTTCTGTATCTGCTATCATACCTACATACCTACCCATCTACCTATCTGCATATCTACCCATCTACCCACATGTCTATTTGTATATGTATCTACCAAACGGTCGATGTATCTATCTAGCTATGTATCGTGTGTTCAACCATTGAGACCACCATCGGGGCAACCATTGGGACAACCAGCGGGGCATCGGGGCAACCATCGGGGCAACCATCGGAACAACCGCATCCGTCGGGATAACCATCCATCGACCTCTCTATCCATGAACCTTCAGGAAGACCATCAGGACAACCATCTGGACAACCATCGGGACAGCCATCGGGGCAACCATAGGGACAACTATCGGGACAATTTTCATCCCGTGCGTGGTGACGGCAGCGCAGTTGGCTGGCAACGAAACGCTACCCACTGGCCTGTGTGGCCACGGGCGCCTCGGGGACGGAGCGCGGCGTGAGGTCGACCAGCCAGCGAGTATCGCAGCAGCTTCGCCGCACTTGGGATGCGCGCTCTTGAGGTAACGCCTCCGACTTTGCCGCGCTGCAGCGTTCACTTCCCGCCCGGGGAGAGGCGCGGGACACGGGCCCCCAAGCCCAGCTGGCTTGCTAGTGGCGCGCGTGGAGCACAGTTTGCAAAGCAGCAGAACCTCGCCCACGGGAGCTCCAGGTCCGGCTGAGAGCTCGCACTGGTCAACATCATGCGAGTCCAAGTGGGGTTCGACACGCGCAAAAGAGGGGGGCCGATCTTCGAGTCGGCGGTCCTTGCGATCGAGGGCGGCCAGCCTCGACGTCTCGCATCTGTGGCAGCGCGCGCGCTGCCAGCGGCTCTTGCCGACCACGACGAATTCGCGGGCGATTGCGGCGGCCGCAACCCGATGGGGCGGCGGCTTGCGCAGCTCAGCCCATGCTTGTTTGGGCGAGGGGCCAGGGCACAGCCTTCGCCAGCTGAGATCTTCGAGGCCCGCGGCGGGGGTGGCCGATGCGCCGTGGAGGCGCGCTCCCTGCTTGGCGGCCTTGTCAGCCTGGCCATTGAGCCAGGCAGCCCGCTCGCTGTCGGTGGTGGGCTGCTCAGCGACGTGCAGGTGCGACTCTGCTTGGCGAGCCCTGCAAAGGGCCCCATCCCGCCGAGAGGGGGGCCCTCCAGGAGCCCGCGAAACGGCCCGAGGGCTCGCCCGCTTGGCCCCCCCCTGCTGGGCCGCCTCCAGGACCGAGGAGCAGTCCCCCATGTGCGTGCAGGTCCCGTATGAGACCTCGGCAGTTGTGTACAAAAAACACTGGTGTTCGTAACGCGCGGCGGACAGCGGCATCCCGACAGGAATCGAGCCGACGATCCTGCGAAGCTCCTATTGCTCCGCATCCATGGCGCGACTCCCCAGCCCGCCCGCGCGAGGGATGTCAGATGGGGAGGTGGGGCAAGATCCGTCCCCCGCAATGGCCGCGCCCGACAGAAACGAGCAACTTCTTACTGGCACCTCGCGCTCGCAAAGGACACGCGGGGCGGGTCCAGAGAAAAGGGCGGGCGGGCGCGGTGGGCACCTGGTTTGCGGCAGGCCGTCACCAAGCGTGCGGCCCGCCGAGAGGGCCGCTGCCCGCCCTTCGGCTGCTCGCCCTGCGGCGAACAGCGAGCGCGCCTGTGCGCGGAGCTCGGTGGTGTCTGGCACGCAGCAGCTCGCGCAGAGGCCATCGTGCAGGTGCCCGATGTCCCGCGCGCGCGCGCGCCCGTCAAGTGCGTCGGGCACAGCAGCGAGACGATCGCGTGCCGCTCGAGGGGCGAGACTTCGCGGCGCTGGGGGATCTGCTGGACGCCCTCCCACCAGATGCCACCGAAAGAGTCTTCGAGCCCGAACCTCCTCCTGATGGCGTCGTCGGCGCGCCGCTGGGTCTCCGGCGTCGCGCCCTGCCTGAGGACCCTCGCCCGGCGGCGCGGGGGGAGCTCCAGCGTGCTGATGTCGCCCGCGCTCGGGGAACGGAAGCAGGTGGCTGGCGCGGCCTCCCAACCGGCCCAGTGGGGGCTCCTGAGCATGGCGCCCGCGGGTTCTGCCTCGCCCATCTGCTTGGCGTAGCTGGCGTGGGCAACCTCAGACACGCTCCGCAGCTCAGGGATGCTGGGGGGGTGCCCGTTCCGCTGCCGCGCGCCCGAGGCCCTCCACCATTCCTCGGCGCACCTCTCGACGGCCAGCGCCGTCGCGCGCCCCGGGGGCGACTGGGCGGGCAGCGCGGCCTCCAGGATGTCGGGGGAGGCGTAGGGGTGGCGCGCAAGGCGCCCAGCTCCTGCATGGGGAGGTTCGAGACCTCTCCTCCCCAGTTGGCCGCGGGGACGATAGCCGCGTGCCAGATCCGCTTGCAGCCCGCCGCCTGCCTGATGGCCCTCATGGCCTTGCGCGGCCGACGCCGCCCAGCGTCGATGCGGAGCTGGGCGCCGCGCGCCGCGCGCCGTGACCTCGTCCGAGCTGCCCGCAGGTCCCTGACACGTCCCGCGCCGCGCGCCGCGCCCAGCACGCTTGGGCGCCGGCGGCCCCGCCTGCCCGAGCGGGAGTCGACGCCGAGGTGGCTGGCGCTGGCCGCCCCGCGGGCCCGCTGCAGCGCGCCTGGGAAGGAAGCCTGGGGCAGCCCGGGGCTTCGGAGAGCCGGCTGGGCCGCGCTCGTGACCTCGTCCGAGCTGCCCAGCGCCGTGCCCTTGTCCGTGGCCAGCTTCATGTCTAAGTCGACCTCCAAGGCTGCCTTGAGGTCCCTCGCGCCCGCTGCGAGCGTGTCAACCAGCTGCGCGACCGAGTCGCTCATCACCTCCTGGCTGATGTCGTCGATGTGGGCCGCCAGCGTGATGCCCGCGCGCAGCGCCTGCTGCTCGCGGAGGTCGTCAGTGAGGCAGTCCTCGAGGCAGTGCGTGGCCGAGAAGCGCCCCGCCGCCGAGCCCTCGTCGGGGTGGATGGGGTCGGCCGCGAGGCCATCCATGATGACGAAGCGCCTCCAGCGGAAGGCGCCCGGCACGAGGGCTGGGGAGCCCGCGCGCGCGCCGCTGGGCCCGCCAGATTCTGGTGCGAGACCTTCTCGAAAGCCCTGGCCAGGTCCCGCAGGGGGGCCGCGAAGTGGCGCCCGAGCTCGGTGGCGTTCTCGGCCCGCGTCGCGGTCCTCCAGACGCAGTCCGTGACCTTGCGGCCCTCGCCAGTATTGAGGATCCTATTGTCCTCCAGTTGGGCTTGCTACCGCCGCAGTTTGGGCCGCTGGCACGTGCGCTGCAGGCGGTGGAAGGCTTTGAACTGGCCGATCGGCCGCCGCCCTCCTCCCAAGGGCTTTGGGTGCTGCGCCGGGAGCAGCTCCTGCTCGGCGCTAGGCGCCGCGCCCGTAGCCGTGACCAGGTTGAAAAGCACCGCGTGACCTTCCGAGCTGGCCTGCCCACCGAGGCGGCGGGGGTGGATTTTGTCTGGGGTGCAGGTCGCGCCCTTGAAGCTGCCAGCTGCGCGCGCCACGTCGCTGCCCGTGACGAAGTAGTCGGAGGCCGCGCAGCCGTCGGCCTCGACCGTGGCGTCGAGGGCCCGCTGCACCGTCGAGGCCGCGGCCGCGGCCTGGTCCACGTCCAGCGCGCGCCAGGTCGCAGCCGCGCTTGAGGCCCTGCTGCAGGGCTTGCCTCCAATGTGGGCCTGGGCTGCTGAGGCCCATCGGGTGCTCCTTGCTGAAGCGCTCAGCTGCTGCGCTGGGGGTCGTCGAAGCCCCGAGCCCCGAGGAGGCTGTCGCCCCCGCCTGCGGGCGGGGCGCCTGCCCCCGAGGCGTCTCCCGGCCACGGGCCGCCTCTCCGCGCCGCAGCAGCTGCGCGTCATTCGACCCGTCCGCGCGCCGCCGAGCCGCCCCCCGCCGAGGCGCCGCCTTCAGGGCTGCCGACCCCGTCCAGCGGTCGCCTCGACGGGTCCTGCCGCGAGGCTGAGCAGGGGAATTCGGGGGAGAAAAAGATACGGATACGTGTTGTCCCCCCTTCGTTTTCGGCCTTTCCTGGTCCTCCTGGGGAATCCTCGTTGTCACCGCTGGATTCGCATCGAAATTCTGGTCAGAACGCACCCCAAGAGAGGTCCGGGGACAACACGTATCCGTATCTTTCCGCCCCCCAAGGAATGCTCGCAGGCTCTGGCGGGGAGGGCCAGGGGTGTGGGCCCCAGCCTGCTGGCTCTTGGGTGTCCGCCTCCGCGCCGTGCTCGGTGTCGCCGAATCTGCTGCGCCCCGCCACGCTGCCTGACCTGGCTGGCCAGCTCGCGGGTCGCCGTGGCCCGCGCGCCCCTTTCGGGGGTCCGGTCGGCGTGACGGGCGAAGTCGCCCCCTGCGCCCAGCCCCTGCTCCAGCTGCCCAGCAAGCCTCGGCGGCTTGGCCTGCCTGGCCTCCTGGCTGGCCTGGCGCTTCGCCTGGCCAAGCCTCTTGAGCTCGCCACCGATGAGGCGCGGCAGCCCGTGCGGCCACCTGAAGCCAGTCGGGGCGCGGCTCCGCATGTTGCCCTTGGTATCAAGGGCCCCGGCGAGCGGCGCGTCGACGATGTCGATGGGCCGACCCCAGTAGGCGAGGTCGCTGCTGCCTGCGTCGAAGGGCCAACTGCCATTTGGCGTACACGTAGTCCACCAGCTGCTGCCTGTCGATCCCCGACTGCGGGCAGCTCTCGGCCGTCCTCGGCGCCTGGAGCCCCTCCTGGATGATCGGATGCCAGTCGGGCGGCTCCTGCCTGGGGCCGCGCGGCCGCTCCGTCGGCGGGCCGCTCTGGCCGCGGGCCAGTCGCCCACTCCTTTGAAACCCAACTCGACGACGCGGCGGGTCGGCGCCGGGAAGTCTGGCCTAGGGCGCGGCTCGCTGCGCGCCAAGCCCAGCCAGCCGCCCGTGACGAAGTAGTCCTGCACCATGTGCGAGCCGCAGGAGGCATGTCACGTTGGCGCGCTGGGCGCCACCACCTGCGCGCCCATGCAGTTGAGCCCGCTGGGCTGCGCCAGTTCGGCGGGGCCCCTGTTCCAGTCGCCTGCGGCGTCCCCGGGCAAACGGTAGCCTCCGACATGGCCCAGGAGGGCTCGGAGCGCGCCCGCATTGCCCGCCAAACCCACGCCCGCGGTGAGGTAGACGCGGCAGAGCACCACTGCGCCCACGTCGGGGAGGCGGGAGAAGGCGCCGATGATCCTGCCTGGCACGATGATCGCCTCCTGCCCTTCCCACCAAACATCGACGTGCTGGCGCGCGATGGTGCTGACCCCGCCACTCAACCCAGAGTGCGTCAGCATCGCGCGCGCGCCTGTCATCCGCCACCCACGGTTCAGTAGGCTGGCCTGGACTTCGCGCTGGCGACCTGCGCTGAGCTTGGTTTCATGAGCGGGGACGGCCGAGTACTGCGTCTCGTCATTGAGGCAGTCCACGACCCCGTCCCCAGCCCCCTAGGACGCGACGTTGACCGTGGCCAGCTTGATCCCAGCGGTGGGCTGGGATCCCCCTGGCTCGCCCTCGCGAGCCTGTGGTCGGCGTGGGCCGTCATGTGCCTTGCCCGTGCGTCTTGAGCTCCTTCTTCTTGGCCAGGCGGAGGTCGAACATGGTTTTTGCGAGCTGTTTCTTGGCGGCGGCGCTGTCCTCTTTGGTGGCTGCCTGAAAGAGCGCCAGGGTGATGTCGTCGATGCCCTCGGCCATGCTCTTGCCGGTGTCGGTGCTGCCATTCGCGGCATTGCCTGCAGCATGGTCTTTGCAAGGGGCAGGCCCCAGCTTAGCTTGCACATCCGCGACGAGGTGCCCGAGGATCTTCTCCGCCCTCCCCACCTGGGCCTAGAGCGGCGGCGTGGGGGTGGTCCATGAGCACGTCGGTGATGGCCTGCTTGCACGCCTCCTCGGTGTGCGCGACCACCTGTCAGGGGCGGGGGCTGCTGCTGGAGTACCCCCTCCGAGCTCCGCTGCTGAGGCTGCCTTGTTGGCGGCGTCGCGCAGCTCTGCCCGCGTAGCCGTGATGTCCGCCTGGATCGCCTCCAGGGCCGCCTGGTGGTCCTCCTGAACCTGGACGAGCCTGGCGAGCTCCACCTTCGCGGCGTCGATCGCCACCTGGTGCTCGTCCGTCGCTTTGCCCATCTTGGCGAGGTTGGCCCGGAGGTTCGAGTGCCTGGAGGACAGCGACGTGACCGCCTGATGCGGGGTCTTCGCCAGCTGCGCCCCCTTGCGCGGCGCGGCCAGCCGATCCTCCTGCAGCTTGGGGTACTCGTCCCCAAGCTTCTGGCGCCTGGCGATCGCGATGATCTCCACGAGCGCGGCGATCTGCGCCCGACGGTCAGGGTCCTCCGCGGCCCCCTCTGCCGTCGCGGCCTGGGAGGCCGGGGAGCGTGCGCCGTCCCCGAGGCCCTCGTCAGCACCTGCCAAGAAGGACGAGCGGAGGTCCGCGGGCATCCTCTTCATTCGCCGCCCGCGGCCCAGCCCTGCCCCGGCGCGCCGCGGCCCCCGCGGCCCTTGCCCGATGGGCTGGCGCCGCCTCCCTTGGGAGTGCCGCCTTCCTTGGGTGCGCCGCCCGCCAGCGCGTGCTGCTCCTTGACGCGGCGCAGCACCCTTGCGGGGGCCACCGCGCCGCACAGGCACGCGGTGCGCGCTGCCCAGTTGCCCGTGCGGTCGCAGTTCTTGCACGCCCAGTGCGGGGTGCGCGGCCCACGGCACACCGCTGGCAGCCCAGCCACCACGCCTGCTGCGAGGTGCGAGAAGGGCTTCAAACTGCCACACGGGCAGAGGGCGGCTCCCCTGAAACGGACTGTGGGGCACAAGTGCCCTGGCACTGCCTCGGACTAGAGGTATCCACCTTGGATCCTGAGGAACCTTGCATGTTGAGCCAAAATGGCAGCGGAGTACAACCCGTCGGGACAACCATCGGGACAACCATCGGGACAATCCCAACCATCGGGACAACCGCCGGGACAACTGGGGCCACGCCCAGCGCACGGGGGGGGGGGGCGGCCCTGTTGGCAATAGATGGCCTCTACTAGGGATGGAACTCGCGCAGCTTCGCCTCGCCCGCACGCACGACACGAGCCGAAACCGCAACCCATTTCCCGGTTGGTGGCGCTTCCGTTCTCACCCCCAACCTCCGATCACATATTGTAATTGCGAATGTGTGTATATGTATGTGTGTGTGTGTGTGTTTCACGTGTTTGTGTTTCCATGCTCATGTGTATGATTGTATGTATGTCCGTACGTACGCATGTATGCATGCATGCATGTATGCTTGTATGTATGTATGTAGGTATGTATGCACGCATACATGCATGTATGCATGTATGCATGTATGCATGTATGCATGTATGCATGTATGCATGTATGTATGTAGGTATGTATGTATGTATGTATGTATGTACGTAGACAGGTCGGTAGGTGGGTAGGTTTTTGTTTCTGTATGTCAGCACGTCGGCATGCATGCATACATGCATATATATATGTGTGTATGTATGTATGTATGTATGTATGTATGTATGTATGTATGTATGTATGTATGTATATATATATATATATATGTGTATATATATATATATATATATGTATATATATATATAATACGCTGGCCCACCGGGTCAGAGGCGTGCTAAGATCTCCGGTAACTGGTTAATAATATTCTACTTCGCGCGCGCGGGGCGGCCCCTGGGGGACTCCGGGCGAAGAGAACCCCGGCAAGGTCCCGGCAAGGTCCCGGCAGGTCCGGGTCGGAGATGCCGGACGGGGCAATTTTTCGACCCCCTCACGAGGATCGTGGCCTCCGAGGGGGGAGCCGCAATCGACTACCCCCCCCTCCCGCCCCAAGAGGCCCCCAGGAGCCCCCCAAGAGGCCCTGGGGGCCCCCAATACGCCGCCAAGGAGCCCCAAGAGACTCCCCAGAGGGCTCCAGGGCCGGCGGGCGAAGCGATGAAATAAATATGCATGTGTGTAGTCATGTATGTAGTTGCGTATGCATGTATATGTATGTTTTCATGTATGCATCTCTCTATCTCTCTCTCTCTATATATATATATAGGATATATATATATACATATGCATGTACGTGCCTGTGTATGTATTCATGTATGTATGTATGCATGCACGCATGCATGCATGTATACCTGCATGCATGCATGCATGCATGCATGCATGCATGTCTGTCTTTCTTTACGAATGTATGTGTGTGCATACGTGTGTACATGTGTACCTTCGTACGTATGTACGTACGCATGCATGCATGTATGCATGAATGCATGCATGTATGTATGTATACATGGATGCATGCAGGTATGCATGTCTGTTTATATGTGTGTGTACATGAATATAGTTATGCATGCATGCATGCATGCAGGTATGTATGTATTCACGTATGTATGAATGCATGCATGTATTCATGCATGCATGTAGGTATGAATGTATAATGGTACGTACTCGTGTCCGTGTGCATGGGTGTATGTGTGTATGTATGCATTTACGTGTGTACGTATTAACGAACATACGTTTGTACGTATGCATGCATGCTTGTGTGTATGTATCTACGTACGTATGAATGCATGCCATGTATGTACGCATATATGTACCTATGCATGCATGCATGTATGTCTGTATGTATGTATGTATGTTTGCCGGTGTGCCTGTTTCTATGCGTGTATGTTTGTATGCATGTCTGTAGATATGTATGTGACGCATCTACATGTTTCAGAACGTGGGGTCGAGCTGTGTTACAATCTCATTGGGCGCGAGGCTGCAACGTGGCGCCGCGGTGCGGATATACGCTCTTCTTACTGTTCTTTTTTTCCTTCTTCTTGTCGCCAGCCTCGCCCCGCGACCTGCCCGCGATACGCCCCGCGATCCTCCCCCGACCCGCCCCTCGACCCACCCGCGACCTGAGCAAAGACACTGACATAATGACACCCTCGTGGCAGAGGACCCTAAACAGCTTCACACAGTCACGATGGGGGGCCTCGACGGGGGTCACGATGGGGGGCCACGGTAGGGGGCCGCGTCATGGGGGGATCGAAATAGGGATAGGGGTAGGGATCGGGGTTTTGGGATAGGGGTATCTGGTTAGGGATATAGTTAGGACAGGGATCGGGAGAAAAGGGATAGGAATAGGAATCTGGATAGAGGCATATGGATAGGGATAGGGACCCACACATGTATATATGTATATATATGTATATGTATGTATGTATACATATATATATATATATATATATATATATATGTATGTGTCTATGCACATTTGTACATATATACACATGTATGTATGTATGCATGTATATATATTTCTCATCCAGATCTAGGGATCGGGAAAGACAATGAAAACAGGAGACACTAGGAGACAATAGGAGACAATAGGAGACAACATGAGACAACGAGAGACAACGGGAAACAGCGCCGCCTGACCGATTCCAGATCCGACAGCAGCCATTCAGCGTGGACCTTCGAGCGTGGCTCATGTTTTTTTCTTATTGTCGCGTCCAGAGCCGTGGGGGCCGTGGGCGCAGGCCACACAGGCGTCGTGTACGTGGCCACCGTCTCGCCGGACGGCTCCCTGTGCGCCTCCGGCGGCAAGGACGGCACTGCCATGCTGTGGCGCGCGGCTCGGAGATCCCGATCCTCAGCATCGGCAGCACCAGCAGCGGATTCAGCAGCTTGTCGGCATCGGATAGAAGACTACATGCAGTTCGGGAGCATATCATGGGAGCCTGGTATACTCTCTTAATTCCGCCTGCAGCGTCGATAAGCGTCGATTGGCGTTTTGTGGTCGATCAGATGGCGCGATCTAGCGTTGGTTTGCGTCGATTAGGGTCGATTCAGCGTCGATTAGCGTCGATTCAGCGTCGACTAGCGTCGATTCGCAAGAGCCGCCAAGGTGGTGTGGGAGGCTCCCACGAGTTGTCACCGAATGCTACAAGGCTCCCATGCACGTAGCTGCTCGGGGATGCCTGCGCGGATTCCGCGGGTCGGGGTTGGAGTCCCCTCGGCGGCGCTTCGGGCGCCGCCCCCGTGCGCGCTCTCTGCGCGGCAGGGGTGGCGTGGCCCCGAGCCGACCCCGGAGATCGGAGGCGAACTTCCGAGAGCTCGTGTGCTCGTGCTGTTTTTTCTTTGCCCAGCCCTCCCTGGGCATGGGTCCTCGTTTCGAACAGAGCGCTGCTTCGGAGGAGGGACAGGTGCCCATACCTCCACCCTTCGCCCGCTTTCTCTCTTGGGCCTCCCGGGAGGCCCTCGGCGCCACCGCCGGGTTCGCTTCGAAATCCTGGTCCGACCGCACCCTGAGAGAGGTCCGAGGAGTAGCGGTATCGGTAGTTTTGGGTCTCCCGTTGCTAGCGCAACCTCCCAAACCTCCTCCGCCGCCTACCTCCTCCTGCACCTTTTTGTCGCGCCCTCCCGCCTCTTGGGCGTCCCCTTTGGGGCTGCGAGCTCCGCAACTGTCGCCCCATTTCGTGGGCTCCCGGGAGAAGGCACGGCGGAGTGCAGGGCAGCACAGATCCGTTCGGGACCCCGCGGCTCCCTCAGGGGCTGCGAAGTGAAGTGCGCGACCGCCGCCACTCTTGTGGGCTCCTTGGGGGCACGGCGGAGGCGAGGGCAGCATAGAACCTTTTGAGACCTCGCGGCGCCCTCGGTGGCTGCGACCTGCGCAACTGTTGCCACTTTCATGGGCTCCTGGCAGGCACGGCGGAGGTGAGGGCCACGCAGATCGTGCAAATCTTGCAGTGTTTTTTTTTGTGTGGGTCTTCATATCGAAGACGCCTACGGCGAATCACCGCCGCCCCCTGCCTTTGTGGAAGCGCCTATGTGGCCGAACGTTGAGGCCAGACCTGCCAAGCCATCGGACCATGTGTTCCCCGAATCGGTTTGGAAAGCCTTCGGGGAACACGTGGGCGTCTTGATGGTCATCGTCGCCGTCTTGGAGGCCTCTTGGGCGATCTTTCGGCGATCTTTGGGGGCTCTTGGGCCGTCTCGGGCCGTCGGAAGGCCGAAAGAAGGGAAATGCCCAAATCCATCAAAAACCTTGGGAAAATCAGTGATTTTGGCATCTTTTGGCCTTCCTGGAGGCCCTCTTGGGGGCCTCTTGGGCCCTTTTGGGCCAGCTTCGAGCCAACTTCGGCCATCTTGGTGGGTTCCTGGCACGTCTGACGCCGTCGGGAGCCGTTTTGGGGGCCTTTCTGGGCCAACGGGGGACCCTCTTGGGGCGCTCCAGGGCCGTCTTGGAGGCCATCTTGGGCGTCTTGGAGGCCATCTTGGGCGTGTTGGAGGCCTCTTGGGCCGTCTTGGGGCCCTCTAGGGGCCATCTTGGAGGCCACTTGGGCCATCAGGGGGCTCTCTTGGGGGCCTCTTGGGCGATCTTGGGGGCTTCTTGGGCCGTCTTGAGCCGTCGGAGAGCCGAAAAGGCGCAAATGCCAAAATCCTTCAAAAACCAAGGGAAAATCAATGATTTTGGCCTCTTCGGACTCTCCTGGAGGACCTCTTGGAGGCCTCTTGGGCCGTCTGGGAGGCCTCTGGGGGGCCTCTTGGGCCGTCTTGGGCCGTCTTGGACTCTCTTGGGCCGTCTTGGAGGCCGTCTTGGACCATCTCGGGCGCACTTGGAGGCCATCTTGGGCCATCTTCGCGATTTTTTGAGGATGTCCCGAGCGAAACGGCCGTTTTTGGGCACGGTGGCGGGACGGGCCGGAGCCCACTGGGGAGTTCTTTTGGAAAAAGAACCAAAACCAAAACCTGAAACGTCCAGCACGCCGTGCACCCCTGCAAGCAGGGGGCGGCGGATCCAGCTGCCTGCGGCCTGTCCCGCCACCGTGCCAGCCCAGCATTCTGGGTGGCGACTGTTCGAGGGGGCACGGGAGGCCGACACGTGTGACACTTCGAGCCTCTTGGATTGGGCGAACCGTTGATGAGGATGATGAGGATGATGAGGATTATGGGGGTGGTAATGTGCTGACCATGCTGATGCTGCTGCTGATGATGCTGATGATGGTAAGAATGAGGATGATGATTATGAAGCTGTTGTCGATGATGCTGATGTTGGCGATGATGACAACGACGGCGGTGATGATGGTGGTGGTGGTGATAGTGGTGATGCTGCTGTTGCTGACGATGCTGATGCTGCTGACGATGATGCTGCTGCTGATGCTGCTGCTGATGCT
Organism: Prorocentrum cordatum; assembly: GCA_963575745.1. Taxonomy (NCBI): domain Eukaryota; class Dinophyceae; order Prorocentrales; family Prorocentraceae; genus Prorocentrum; species Prorocentrum cordatum. The sequence goes on from CAUYUJ010017924.1 coordinate 131,178, forward strand.
GATGATGATGCTGATGCTGATGATGATGATGATGACGACACCGACGGATGCGATGGCGTGGATGATGAAGATCATAATGACGAGGATGAGGATGATGAGGTTGATGCTGATGATGATAATTATGATGCTGATGATAGTGATGACTGTGATGGTCTTGATGATTCTGCTGATGCTGATGATCATGCTGCTGCTGATGCTGCTGATGATGGCGATGATGATGCTGATGCGGGTGGTGGTTGTGGTGCCGATGACGATGCAGATGATGACGATGCTGATGATGCTGTTGCTGATGATGGTGCCGAGCCTGCTGCTGATGCTGGTGCTGATACTGATGCTGATGCTGGCGCTTATGTTGTTGCTGCTGGCGATGATGCTGCTGCTGCTGGTGATGACGATGATATTGATGCTGATGATTACGATGATTATTACGTAGACGATAAGGATTGTAATAGTGATGCTGCTGCTACTGATGATCGATGGCGGCGATGCTGATGCTGTTTATGATGATGATGCTGCTGCGTATGATGCTGTTGCTGCTGCTGATGATGATGATGCTGATGATGCTGCTGCTGATGATGATGATGATGATGTTGCTGATGCTGTTGATGTTGATGATGAGCTGCTGCCGCTGCTGCGGTCGCTGGTGGTGGTGGTGATGACGGATGATTCTGATATTGATGCTGATGCTGATGACGATGATGACGACGACGATGTTGATGTTGATGTTGATGAGGATGATGATGATGATGATGCTGATGATGATGATGATGATGATGATGATGATGATGATGATGATGATGATGATGCTGATGATGATGATGATGATGATGATGATGATGATGATGTTGATGCTGCTGATGATTATGACGATGGTGATGATGCTGCTGATGAGGCTGCTGCTGCTGCTGATGATGCTGCTGCTGCTGCTGATGATGATGATGATGATGATGATGAATCTCGTTCGGGCCTTCTTGGGGCTGTCGTGGTCTCCTGTGAGGCAGTCTCGGGGCCACTTGGGGCCCTCTTGGGCCGTCTTGGGGCCCTTCTACGTAGGCTTGGAGCTCTCTTGGGCCGTCTTGGGGCCCTCTTGGCCGTATGGTGGGTGTCTGCGGGCCGTCGTGGGGCCGTCTTGGCGCTGTCTTGGGCCGTCGAAGGACCTTCTCAAGCCGTCTTGGGTCGCCTGAGAGGCCCTCTTGGGCCGTCTTGGGGCCGTCTTGGATGCCGCTTGGGCCATCGTGGAGTCCTCCTCTTGGGCCATCTTGAGCTGACGGCAGCCCGAACGTGCTAGAATGCGAACATAGTCAAGCACCCGAAGGGAATCAACGATTTTGGCTTCTTCTGACCCTGTTTAAGGTCCTCCAGTGGCCATTTTGTGCCCTCTTGGAGGCATCTTGGGCCGGATAGAATCAACACCCGGCCGCCTTGGAGCCAATTTGGTCAGTTTTCAAGACATTCTGGGCCATCTCGGTGTCCTTGGTTGCCTGCACAGGCAGTCTTGTAAGCTCGGGACGTGTATCCATCGATTTTAACAATGGATCGTTGTTTGGGAGGCCCTGCAGCGCTTGGGAACGGCGATTGAGAATGCGGGACGTGCACTATCCTCGAGCAGGTGCGCGTGGGATGAGGGGTCTAGGCGTTAGCAGCCATGCGGGAAGTGCAAAATCCTCGAGCGGGCGCGCATGGAATGAGGGTTCAGGCATTAGCTGCCATGCGGATCGTGTGCCATTCTCGAGCGGGCATGCGTGGAAGGTGGGTTCAGGCACAAGCCGCCGTGCGGGAAGCGCGCCATCCTCGAGCTTGCGCGAGGGAAGAGGCCTCGGAAGAGGAGGGGCCATGCATGCAACAGCCTGCTGGTAGGGGGGGGAGGGCGGACCCTCACTAGATGGTAAAGCACCCTGCCAGGCAGCCCTTGGCATTCTTCCGCGTCTCAGCGTGCCACGGGGCACGGTGGCGCGGATACATAGCCGCCTCGCGTGGAGACGGGCTTGTGCACGCCTCGGGTCATTGTGTCGTTCCCAGTCATCCTGTGGTTGTGGGCCTTCGATTTGAAGAGACAGCCCCCCCGAGTTTCGCCCACTTGCTCACTCACTCATCACTCTTCCCCCCTCTTCCCTCTGCCCTCCGCATGTCCGCTTCGGCACACCCCGTACACGTCTCGTAGCCCCATAGCTCCAACGAGACCAGATAAGCTGGGTCCGCATACCTGGTCCACGCGATCTCGGCGCATTCCTCACACGTTTCGTGGCCCTATGGGAAACCCCGCCTACGCCGCCAGTGCCAGAGCCCGCATGCCTGGTCCACGCCAGTTCGGTGCACCCCTGACTCGTTTCGTGATGCTAGAGAGAGCTCCACCTTAAGCCACAGTGGCTTGGCCCACATGCCTGGTCGACACCGTTTCGGCGCACTCTTCATACGTTTCTTGGCTCCATAGGGAGTTCCACCTACGGCCCACTGGCTGGGCCCGGATGTCTGGTCCACGCCATTTCGGCGCACCTCGCACACGTTTCATGGTTTCATCGGGCATTCACCTGCGGCCCCAGTGCCAGGGCCCGCATGCCTGATTCACACCATGTCGGCACACCCTCCACACGTTTCGTGTCCCCATCGGAAATTTCGCCGAAGCCGCCAGTGCCCTGGCGCGCATGCCTGGTTCACGCCATTTCGGAGCACCTCTGGCACGTTTGGTGCTTCCATAGGGCGCTCCACCGGAGGCCTCAATGCTAGGGCCTGCATGCCTGGTCCACACCATTTTGGCACACTCCTCACACGATCCGTCGGCCCCGTCACACGCTGCTCCCCAGGGCCGCATCGACAGATGCGCAGACCAGCCGTAACGGGTTACATCCAGATAGGGTTCAACACAGAAGGGCCCACCCACAGGGATGCGCAAATTACTGTTAAGGCTCCGCTCGCTGGAATGATGTTCCATGTGCAGTAGCTCTGCCATCCGGAGCCATTTCAGTTTGGCTCGAGCAATTTTGGGAACATCCTAGCTAGTCAGCGAGCAAATTGGCTTGCCTCGTTACCCCGCCCGCGTTCTGCTCCAGCACTATCCCCGCAGGCTTTGCTCTCCCATGGCGGTGCCAGCGGTCGACGAATCTTGGCGCCAAGATTGGATACTGGCGCGCGAGGCGCCTCGGTGCAAAGTTGCATTTCAGCGCTACTTGCCATCGACGTTCGGCGTAAAGGTGCACGGGCCAATGTTCTCTCGCGAGGTTGGCGTCAGGGCTCGCGCACCACATCCCGAGGACCTGGGCGGCTTGGAGCTCGAGGCGGGGGCATCCGCGGAGGAGTTTGGTCGGCCTGGAGCGCGGACGGGGGCAGCCACTGGTCCTGACAGTGCTCGTGCACATGCGCCGAGGGCAGGCCTGGATATGTCCAAGACCCTGCAAGGCGCGGTCGGGACAGCGGTGTTGGCTTTGCGCCGGAAGCTCATCGGCGAGTCTTCCGCTCAGAAGTGCTATGAAATCATGGAGATCACGCCGGTTGCGCCGGCCTCGCCACCACGGGCCGTTTTCAGATTCAGACGGCGGTCACAAGTCGATGGACGCGCGCAGCAAGGAGGCCAGATGCGCAAGAGAGCCAGTCCAGCCAAGACTGACGGGTGAGCGCGATGAGATGTACAGGCGGTATGCCAAGCCGCAGTGTAGGGCTGATATCCGCAAGGGCGTCGCCCCCTGCCGCCGGACCCCTCTCTATCATGATGGGATCTGTCAGAGTCGCGTCGGTGCGTCTCGGCGCTGCCTTGGCGCATCTGGGAACATTACGCGGGGGCAGATAGGAACCATCAGCGCATACTGCGACGTTGGCGTTATCGAAGACGCCTACGGCGAATCACCGCCGCCCTCTGCCTTGTAGAATCGCCTATGTGGCCGAGCGTTGTGGCAAGAGCTCTGCGAAGCTATCGGACCATGTGTTCCCCCAGCCATTGTGGAAACCCTTCAGGGAACACTTGGGGGGGGATGGCGGGGAAGACCAGGAGGAGACGGAGGAGGAGGAGGTGGAGGAGGAGGAGGAGGAGGTTGATGAGGAGGAGGACTTGAAATGAGAGGGGCGCCTTAAGCCCGTACCACTCGACGTAGTGGCACTGCGTTGCCGCGCCCGCAACGGCAGGATGGCCGAGCTTCGGCCATCTATGCGGACCAAGTTCTCGGATGCCTGGTTATGCCTTCGTTGTGAGGGTAGGATGCCGATACGTTTCTGGAGACAGGGGCGGGCATCCTAGCTTTCAGTTCGAGGTTGTGGATGCCAGCGCCCGTCAACCGACAGTGCTGTCCATCCAAGCCAAAGCTGGTTCCCACAGGACACCAGGACGAAAGAGAAGCCGATGCAGGGTCCCCCGGAGAGGGGCGGGTTTCCTAGCTCTGGGCTCTAGGATGTGGATGCCAGCGCCCGTCAACCGACAGGGCTGTCCATCCAAGCCAAAACTGGTTCCCACCAGGACACCAGGACTGGCAGACAGCTGCCGCGCCCGCAACGGCAGGATGGCCGAGCTCCGGCCATCTATGCGGACCAGTTTCCTTGAATGCCCAGCTGTGCCCTCGTTGCGAGGGTTTGGGTGTCAGGCCTGCCGAAGAACAGGTTTAGGCGCCCTGGCTGTGGGCTACGAGATGTCGGCGGCGCGCCGAAGGGGCCAGGGTGGAAACTGGGCAAGGCTATCTAGTAAGAAACGTGATTCGCATAACCCCCATGGAGGACGAAAGAAAAGTCCTCGCAGGGCTTGTGAGAAGCACCCAGCCTGCTGAGAAGCCAAGGCCCGTCCTCCTGCCCCCTTCGGAGCGCGGCCGTTGGATGCCGACGCGTGTCCATCGACGGGTGGCCATCCAAGCCAAATCTGGCTCCCACGGGATGCCAGTAGTAGCATACAATTGCCGCGCCCGCGACGGCAGGATGGCCGAGCTTCGGCCATCTATGCGGACTAGGTTCCTCGGGTGTCTTAGTTTTGCCTTCGCTGTGAGGGCAGGATGCTGCAGGGTCCCCCGGAGAGGGGCGGGTTTCCTAGCTCTGGGCTCTAGGATGTGGATGCCAGCGCCCGTCAACCGACAGGGCTGTCCATCCAAGCCAAAACTGGTTCCCACCAGGACACCAGGACTGGCAGACAGCTGCCGCGCCCGCAACGGCAGGATGGCCGAGCTCCGGCCATCTATGCGGACCAGTTTCCTCGAATGCCCAGCTGTGCCCTCGTTGCGAGGGTTTGGGTGTCAGGCCTGCCGAAGAACAGGTTTAGGCGCCCTGGCTGTGGGCTACGAGATGTCGGCGGCGCGCCGAAGGGGCCAGGGTGGAAACTGGGCAAGGCTATCTAGTAAGAAACGTGATTCGCATAACCCCCATGGAGGACGAAAGAAAAGTCCTCGCAGGGCTTGTGAGAAGCACCCAGCCTGCTGAGAAGCCAAGGCCCGTCCTCCTGCCCCCTTCGGAGCGCCGCCTTTGGATGCCAACGCCTGTCCATCGACGGGGTGGCCATCCAAGCCAAATCTGGCTCCCACGGGATACCGTAAGTGGCGTGCAGTTGCCGCGCCCGCGACGGCAGGATGGCCGAAGCTCGGCCATCTATGCGGACTAGGTTCCTCGGGTGCTTAGTTTTGCCTTCGCTGCGAGGGCAGGATGCCGCAGTGCCCCTTGGAGACATGGGCGGGCTTCCTAGCTCTAGGCTCTAGGATGTGGATGTCAACGCCTGTCGCTCGACAGGGGTGGCCATCCAAGCCCGAACTGGCCCCCCACAGTGAACCAGTACTGACAGGGTTGGCCGTGCAAGCCAGAGTTGGCAGCCACTGGGTACTGCGACTGGTGTCAAGTTGCCGCGCCCGCAACGGCAGGATGGTCGGTTTTGGGCCATCTAGGCGGGTCCGGTCCCTCGAATGCCCAGCTGTGCCCAGCTGTGCCCTTGCTGCGAGAGTCGGGTGTCAAGCCTGCCATAAGACAAGCTCGCATCTCCGCTGATGAGCTCGTTTTTTTGATGGTAACGCCTGTCCATCGATAGTAAGGGATGGTCATCCAAGCCCATCCCCGCGGAATGCCGAGACTGGCATGCAGTTGCCGCGCCCGCCGCGGCAGGGGGGCCGAGCTTCGGCCATCCTCGCGGACCAGACTCGTTGGTCTCTCAGCTGGGCCCTCTTTGCGAGGGCAGGATACCAACGCCTGCTTGGAGACAGGGCTGGCAATCCAAGCTGTGGGCTCGAGGTTGAGGGTACCAACTCCTGTCCAACGACAGGGCTGACCATTAAAGCTTAAGCTGGCTTACCAAAAAGTAGAACAACCAGTACTGGCCATCTACAGGGCTGGCCTTGAGTTTGCCGCGCCCGCAACGGCGGGATGGCCGAGCTTCGGCCATCTACGCGGACCAGTTACCTTATGTGCGTGCTTGCCAGGTTCGAGGTGGTTGATGCCACCCCCTGTCATTCTACAGGAATGGCCATCCAAGCCCGAATTGGTCCCCACAGGAATCCAGTACAGGCTTTGTTGCCGCGCCCGCAACGGCAGGAAACCAACTCCCTACGCCACTGTCGCCCTGCCGTTCCCTGGAAAAAAGAAGTTACGCAACGGTGCTCGTCGAGTTCCAAGAACTCTTAGTGGCGCCCAGGGCGTCCCTTGCGCTTTTCCCCTTAACCAGGATGGAACGGCGTCGGCCCGGGGTGGATGATGATTGTGATGAGGAGGAGGAGGAAGAGAAGGAGGAGGAGTAGGAGTAGGAGGAGGAGGAGGAAGAGGAAGAGGAAGAGGAATCATCATACGAATCATAAGAACACTAAATACTTATATTGCTACTAATAATAATAAGAATAATATTACGAAGACTACTGACACTAAGAGCAAGACAACTACTACTAATCATAATGATAGCATAACACGACGAAGAGGAATAATCAAACTAACACTATCAAGGAATAGTAGGAGGTTAAACATTAATACGAAGAAGAAGCGTGATACGACAACGAACAATGTTAGAAATAACAATGGGAGTGCGAAAAAGGAGCTTTATATCAAGGAGAAGAATACTACGAAGAAGGATAATACTTCTATCAATACTACTAATAATAGTAGTAATGGTAAGCAGCAGAAGAGTGATCATACTACTAATACACATAATAACCCATACTCATGAGACTAATCATGCGACTACTAAGAATACTAAGAACATTACTTATATATTCCGAATAATAATGCCGCTATCAATATTATTAAGAAAAAATATTATTACAACGAAAATAGTAAACCTATGAATAATAAGTGTACTTATACCACTAATACTAACCATTCGAACAATCATAATACTAAGAACAGTACTAAGGCTAATACGCATAATTCTAAGCATGTGGCTAAGCGGAAGACTAAGATGAGGAGGAGAAGGAGGAGGAGTCGGAGGATGATGATGATGATGATGATGATGATGATGATGATGAGGAGGAGGAGGAGGAGGCGGAGGAGGGGGCATCTTGGGAGCTTGTGGGGGCACTCTTGGGGCCTCCGGGGAGCTTCCCGGGAGCCTCTTGGAGGCATTTTTGGGGCCCTCTTGAAGGCCTTTTGAAGGCCGCCTTCGGGGGCTTCTCGGGGGCCTTTTTGGCTGTCTTGATGGGCTCCTGGCCCGTCTGACGCCGTTGGAAGCCGTCTTGGGGGTCTCTCTGGGCCGACGGGGGGCCCTCTTGGGGTGCTCCAGGGCCGTCTTGGAGGCCATCTTGGGTGATTGGAGGCACCGTGGGTCGTCTTGGGGCCCTCTCCGTCTTTGGGGCCTGTTGGGCCGTCCTGGGCGAGGCCTCTTGGGGCGATCTTGGGGCGATTTTTGGGGGCGCTGGGGCGGCCTCGGGCCGTCGGAAGGCCGAAAAGAAACGTATGCCAACATCCTTCAACCACCTAAGGCACATCAGTGATTTTGGCATCGCCTTCGGCCAATTCCGCCACCGTGCCTGAGTTGTGGGTCTGAGGCCTCTTGTACATGTGTTGGGGTTCCGTGGGGAGCCCCAAGAGGGCCTCTTGGAGGCGGTTTGGGCGCCTCTTGGGGGCCTCTTAGGGCCTCGTGGGGTATCTTTTGGGCCTCTTGGAGGTCTCTTGGGCGCGTCTCGGGTGCCTCTTGGGGCCTCTTAGGGCCTCGCGGAGGCCTCTTTGGGCTTCCTGGGGACGTCTCGGGGCACAAATATCGAATGTTTGGTTCGTGGTCCCCTGCCTGGACCCCTCTTTGGGCCCTCTTGGGGCCCTCGTGGGCCGTCTTGAGCGCTTCTTGGACAATCACGGAGCCCTCTTGGGCCGTCTTGGGGCCCTCTTGGAGGCGTCTTGGACTGTCTCGGGGGCTTCTTCCGCCGTGTTGGAGCGTCGGAAAGCCGAACATGCGAGAAGGCCAACATCCTTCAAACACATGCGTAACATCTACGATTTTGGCCTCTTGGGGCTCTCTTGGGAGGCCTCTTGGAGCGCTCTGGGGGTCTCTTTGGGCCACCTTGGGCCGTCTTGGAACCATCTTCGGGCGCCTTGGAGCACTCTTAGCCTCGGCAATGCGAACATTGCGTACTTTGCTAAGGTTTATGGTTTCGGGGAGCCGAATGTTGCGTAACTTACTAGTTGTTACTTCGGGGACGCAACAAGTGTATAAACTTACTAGGGTTTTGTGGCCTCGGGGACGCGAGCATTGTGTAGTTTACAATGGATTCTGGTTTCGGTGGCGCGAGTCTCAGGTATTTTTACGTGTCCCACGCCCTCTCGTTCGGGCTTGGTAGATTGGATCCTTTTGGGCGCCCCCCCGTCGCGCGGACTTCAACATTCAGGACTGTAACATACTTGAAACTGCAACTGGCGCAGGGAGCAGCATCTTCGTCCTGCAGCCTGGTGGCCCCACAAGGGGGCCGGCGGATTTTTCTTCACGCCCAAAGGAGAAGCAATCCACATTTGTGGAATTGCAGAAGACATCTGCACTTGTGAATGATGAGGTGATCGCCCTGCCAGCAGGTGCCCAGAGAAAGAGGAGGAGGAAGGAGACGGGGAGGGGCACGAGCGTGGTCTTGACGCGTGGCCTCGACTTACCGTTCATACGTCCGGCGGAATCTGCAATCAGGCAGATCATGACCCGGCAGTTCGGCCGCACTCGGACACCTCGTCCTGTGCTACTATGCCTATCGCTGTGCTCGAGCGCATTGCGGCCAATAGTGCCGAGGCGCTCCGCTGACAGAGGCGCAGGGCCGAGGTTTCGCTGTCCCAGGGTTGGGGTGGTGGTATCGGCATTGAGGGAGGGGGATTCTGGCTTCCCCCGCGCTTCTGTCCCCTGGGCTGCTGTTGCAACGGCCGTGCCTTTTTTTGTCGGTAGCTGGCACTCTTTCGATGCCAGCACCACCTTTTTCAGAGCTCGTGCTCAGTTGCAATTCGGGGGTTTTACCCTGATCCCGACCGACCGACCTATACCGCCCCTCGCGCGGCATTGCCAATAGGCGCCGCGCACTTCCTTCTGCCTGGACGGCCTAGGGCTGGCAATCTTCAACTTTTGCAGCGGCCCTGCAACTGTCAGTTTTCATCCGCTGCAGTGGCCCTGCAGCGGACTGGCCTTTCGGAGGGATGTGGGCGTGCGTTGTCGTCCCACTCCCGCCTCGTTCCGGGTTTTCGACGGCGATCTGTGCTTCGTTCGCTCAGCCTTGGACTGAGAGCTGGCCGCAGTAACTAGCTCATTCTCAACCGGCCTTCTTACTGCCTGAAGCCGTTTCCTAGAGCGTGATTCGTTTTGGCATCTCCATCGCTACTTTGTCAGTGTGTGTGTGTGTGTGTCTGTGTGTGTCTGTGTGTGTGTGTGTCTGTGTGTGTGTCTGTGTGTGTCTGTGTGTGTGTGTGTGTGTGTCTGTGTGTGTGTGTGTGTGTGTGTGGGGGTGTTGGGGCCGGTTGCGCCGGCGTACCTCTACTCGGCCAGCCTCTTCAACTTCTTCGCGTTCCCGGCCAAGGACTTCACCTCCAAGGTCCCCAGGTCCTGTGGACTTCCTGGTCTTCCTGACTGCGGTGTGGGCTCTCGGTCCGCCGCGAGGCCTTTTTTTCCACGGCCCCTGTGTGGGCTCCACGTGGCTGCATCTCTTCGGCACGCGCGTGAAGAACTTCATGTTCCGACTGGCTTCCTTCCCGTTCCTCCCTGTCTGCCCCCGCTCTCTCGTGCCTCACTTCGCCTCCGAGGGCGCCCCTCCCGACGCTGACCGCCGTCTGCGCCGGCCTCGAGCCTGTTTGTGCCCGCGGACCCAAGTGTGGTGTTTGGGGGAGGTCTTGGCGCACTCACGCGCGCGATTGATGCTACCCGCAATGCCGGCCTCATGTTCTGATGCCCTCTCCTTCGATGCGTGATGTCTTGTGCGCTCCAATCGAAGTAACTCAATCGGCAGTGTGCGAGGTTTCGGGGCCAGTTCCTGTTGAGACTTCCATTGCTCATGAATTCCATCGCTCTTTCGGCGCCTCGGGGTCACTAGACTTATGATCTCGATCGCAGCAGCCGAGGGACGTGAACGATGGAAAGCATCTGTACTCCTTGGACGCCGGCGGCACCATCAATGCGCTGACATTCAGCCCGAAGAACTACTGGCTGTGTGCCGCGACAGACACCGCGATCAAGGTGCGGGGCGGTGGTGGTATCAACTCACATTTGGATCATGCCCCGCCCTTGAAGCATGCGCGAGGTTCGGCCGAAGGGATGCGACCAAACGGTCAAGCAACGCCCGGGGGTGGTCGCAGCGCCCCGCCGTGAAGTGGAGGAGAGTACAACAGCAGATTCCTGGTCCGTCGTCGGCGTCGTCGTCGGTGTGTCGCGGTCACCAGGCTCCAGCCATCGACCCAGACGAGAAATAATCATTCTTGCATGTGTCCCCCTGCCGATCTGGTTTTCCAACGTTTGGTCGCACTGGAGGCGCGAGAAGGGGCCGATGGTCGAACTTATCCGAGGGGTAGGCCTGCGCCGAGGAAAGCGCCCTGCCCCTCACTTCCAAGCTTGCGGCAGGCGCTGGCCAGGAAGAGAAGGAGGAGGAGGAGGAGGAGGAGGAGGAGGAGGAGGAGGAGGAGGAGGAGGAGGAGGAGGAGCCCGCAGGTCGACATCAGTCCTCGCGGGTCTTTACCAGCGGTGGGGCGCAGGAGTCGCTCTGGTGCCACGGGGCTGTCCTAGCCCTAGCCCTAGCCCTAGCCACGGCTGGGCTCATTTTTCACTACCACCGCCAAAGACCATTGGCGGTTGACCTATGGTAGTGCTTTGCTGTGCGAGGCGGCGCTTGTGGTAGTGGAAGGTAGGCCCACCACCTGTGTCGTTCTGGAGCTGTGGAACTGCCTTAGGAAAGCTATTTTCGCATACGGAGGAAGCAGCAGCACCAGCATGTGCTCGAGACAATATTTATGTGTGATTGGCCGCATATCCTACAGCATCCATCAGTCCCGCGCGTTTGGCCACATACCAGTTGTGTGGCTGCGCGAATCCGCCACCGCGTTCGAGAAGGTGCGCTGTGGAGGAGGGGGTCAGGGTCGATGCCTCTCCCTCTGCGGTTTTGACCTGGAAATTCTTCTCGAGGAACGCAGGAGCACGCAGGGTCTCGGTCCAAACCAAACAGCGACGGCATGTCGGGCTCGACCCGTCGGGAACCCTGGTTGGCGCTGACGAGAAGAAGCGAGGGCCCGAAACGAGCCTCCCGCCGCTGGCGCAGCGGCAGGTCTTCCAACAGCAAAGGCATGTCCAGCGCCACGGCGAGCACGACCGAACAAGAAACGGCGGCCGCTGTTTGTGTGTCGTGGCACCCGTCCGAGCACCAGCGGCCGGACGGAAGCCAGCAACCGGAAGCTGGGCGAGGGCTGGCAAATCCGCGGCTGCGAAAGCGGTCACCCCGGAAGAAGAAAACAAATTTCCAGAGTAAAGCTCAGCGCACTAAATAGTACGTAAGCGGGCTGTTCCCCAGAATATGAAAACAAACAATTCCCCGGAGCTCCGTTTCAGAAGCCACGAGTTTGCCAGCCTTCGCCTGGCTTCTGAACCACACTGCGTCCCACACCACAGTGAGCAACCAGGCAGAACGCCGTGTACACCGTGCTGGTCCTCGTGCCCGGCTGCAGGCAAAACGCAACAGATGCCGGTGCTCGCGGCGAGAGCATCCTTTTTCGAATGGACGGGGCGTGTGCCTCGGCTAGACTGGCACGCCGACCTGGTGGGGCGCGTCCAGCATCGGGCCGAGGGAGCCGCGATGTGCGGGTCGATGTTTGTTGAGGGCCCTTCCATTGTAGCTAGGGGAACGAAGAATGACATAAACATAAAAACTCAGAGGTCCGCGCGGATTTTTCGGTTCCGCGCTGGACCCCCTGCCCTGGCGCGCGGAGCGCGCCAGGGGCGGCGCCGGCGGCTCCGCCAGGGAGGACCAGCGCGGATCCGATAAATCCGCGCGGACCTCTGAGTTTTTATGTTTATGTCATTCTTCGTTCCACTAACTACAGTGGTGGCCCATGCCAAGAAACACCCTGCTCGCCTCCAGGGTGCACTGGGTTTCTTGGGTTTCTTGTGTTTCGACGTTTTTGTTGCTATGCAAGGCGTGACGTGCCCACGCCAAACATCCATGGACGTCCTGGGGTCTCAGGGTCGGGTTTCTTGTGGAAGGTTTCTTGTGGACTGGCCTCCGCTGTACGGGTCGGCAGCCCCAAGGCTCCCCCTAACACAGGTATCTCAAACATGCCCCAGGATTGGCATCGCCCGCGCATGCCGTTTGTAGTGTGCGTGCGTCGGCTCCACAGGGCCGACGCGCAGACATTCTGTAGCACATGCTCGGTCGTAGGCGCTTTTCGGCCATACCGCCTTTCAGCCACGCGCAGAGGGGGGTGGGGGGGAGGGGGGAGGGCTTCTTCAAAGCACCCCTGCCTCTCAGAAGGCGCGGGCCTTGTCTATAGATGTATGGCCGGCGCCTTCTAAGGAGCAGCCTCCTTCCAATAAGCCCCTCCCCCCCTCCCTCCGCCCCCTTTGTGCGCGCCGCCGTGGCAGCGATGTGCGTTCAGATGTCTGTGCTCTGCGCTCTCCTCGGGCGTGCCTGAGGGGGCGCACAGGATCGGTATGTCCTTCTGCGTCTCACATGGGAGCGGTCTTCGCACACGAGGAGGAGGAGGAGGAGGAGGAGGAGGAGGAGGAGGAGGAGGAGGAGGAGGAGGAGGAGGAGGACACGTTTGACATCTGCATCCCTGTGTGTCCAGCTGCGGCAGGCCCCACCAACATGCCGCGGCAGCATCGAGATGCACGCAGGATGGTTTCGCCGAGCTTGCCCGAGAGGCTTGCTAGAGCCAGCCTGGGGCAGTCCCAGAATGCTGCAGCGGGGGGTGGGCGCAACGCTGCGAGGGTATTGCGCTGGCTTCTGCTTCGTGGTGGATGCTCCTTGGGGGACAGGTTCTCTTGGGGGTGTCCTGGGGCCCTCTAAGTTCGGATGCCATTTCTGGGAGGTCAATTTCTGTCTTCGCCTGGGTTCGAAACCCGGCTTAATCTGGCTCATCCCCGTTTGATCCTGCTGAATCCCGCCCAAGTCAGTTTGATCATGCTGAATCCGCGGCTTAGTCCAGCGCAGTAGACCCCCCATGGGCCTCCCTTGAGCTTACCCTGCCGACGAAGACCTCTCAGCAGTTGCCTCCCAATCGTGGCTCAGCATCGTCTACCCTTCCCCACTCCCACTGGGCCATGGTATCCAAGCTCAAACGGGCGTGTCCCTCCACATGAGGAGGATTCGAACATAGTCAAACAGAAGTCTGGGGACGATTGTTTGGGCCATCTTTGATTTTTTGTTCGGAATATGTTAGACGTATCGACAATTTTTCGTTTTTTCGTCCACAATCCCCCTGTAGGAGGATATGCCCGACCTAAGTCTGAGCCCCACCAGCCCAGCCTCCTATGGGTGGGGGCAGGCCCCGCGAGACCCGAAGGAGCAGGCACAGATCCCGGGGCAAGGGCTCACCCGCCCCGCCCCCCCCGCGCCGCCAGGGGAGGTGGGGCCTAGGGCTCCACGTTTCTCGTCCCCCCCAGGTGGGATTGGGGGGGGGGGGGACGACGACGACGACGACGACGACGACGACGACGACGACGACGACGACGACGACGACGACGACGACGACGACGACGACGACGACGACGACGACCAGGTGGGATTGGGGTGGACGACGTCGACGACGACGACGCCAGCGCTAATGCCAAAGCCAGAGCCGAAGCCAAAGCCAAAGCCGACGCGCCGACGCGCCGACGCGCCGACGCCGACGCCGATGCCGACGGAAGACGCCGACGGAAGATGCCGACGCCGACGGAAGACGACGACGAACCACTCCACACCCACAGGAAGAGGGGGGGTGGGCTCCAGCACCCTCGCCACGCCCACATGTCCACGACCACAGGGGGTGGGGGGCGATCCCATTCGCGAGGCCTTCGTGAGGCCAACGGGCGTACCCAGCGGGGGCTCGATCCAATATGGAGTTTCGGGTGGTGGGTGGGCAGCCCTGGATCATATATCCCACCTAGGTGGATAAGTCGGCCAGAAGGGTCAAAGCCATGCCAGTGGGGACAGGGACAGGGTAAACGAAGCGGCCTGAAGGCTCCACCGAGCTCTTCCGAACCGGCCCCGCAGACCCATCCTGGGGCCGTTTGGGCGCGTCTCTGGGCCTCCTTCGGGCCCTCTCGGTTCGGCCTTGGGGGCTTTTCTCGCCCTGCCTGGGGCCGTCTGGGGCCGCCTTGAGGCCGTCTTGAGGGCTGGCTCTCGGAGGCCTGCTCTTGGGGCCACGTTGGGCAGATGGCTAGGCGTAGAAGGCAAACAGGCATAGGACTGCCGCTCTAGTTCCCGATGTGATCGTTTTCTTATTCACTGTTTTGCCGATCGGCGTGGGCCCTCGCCCCCCCTACTCCCCCCCCATGGAGTAGATCTTGGCTGTTCTTGGCGCCTGTTTCGAGCAGGTGGAGTCTCCCCCACAGGACGCACTGCCTGCAAGGAGTCGCAACAAGCAGAGGTCTGGAGCCAGTCCCCCACCCTCCCCTCTTCCCTTCCGCCTAAAGCCGAAAAGCCTAATCAGAAAACGTTCGCCATCCGACGCACTGGGCTGGCCTGCTGGAGGACATGCCTATCCCTAGTGTGGCCGGTAAAGGCTTGCAGAACCGCCGGCGTGGCGCCAGAGCGAAAGCATGACCTGAGCAAACCTCACCCTCTGTGCCTCCATCCGCGCAGCTCCTGGCAGTTCGAGGCCTCCTGGCGCCTTTGCGCACCGGCTTGCGCTCAGCGAAGACCTCCCGGCCCGCCTCGCGCATAGCCCCCGCCGCGAGGGCCCTTAGCGGGTCCCGGTGCTCCCCGGGCATCCCGCCTCGCGCCTTCGACGAGCGACGACCGTGCACAACCGCGGCCGCCGGGCCCCAGAGGGGCCCAGGTGCTCCCTGGAGATCCTGCGTGGCTTTCTCGGGTGGGGGAGGAGGAGGAGGAGGAGGAGGAGGAGGAGGAGGAGGAGGAGGAGGAGGAGGAGGAGGAGGAGGAGGAGGAGGAGGAGGAGGATACGACGCTGCTTGGCGCCGCCGCGCGTCTGCACAGGTGGGCACATTAGCGGAGGGGGGGTACATCGACCTCCCTTCAAGCTCCGATTGCGACGAGGCCCACCCGAAGGATCTCGGCCGCATCGCGGAGCACAAACTTGTTATGAATATGATGAAGAGTATGAAGAAGGCAGCCTCACACAACAAGGAGTTAGAGTGCTGGTTGCCTGTAAACGGTGCTGGGGTCCACTAGGAGCCTCAGCCAATGAACTTCGGGGTCTGTGGCCTGCAGAGGCCTGGGCGCCGAGAAAACACGACCGTCCGCTCTCCCTTCGTCAGCAGGGTGCTTCCCCGCTGGAAACAAATTCCTGTTACGAGCAGCTCGCTCCGAGGTGCGATGTTCCTCGGCAGCACAGTCGATTAGTAAATGGCCTGCGGTCCCCGTTGAAAAGAAACTGCACGACACGCACAGGACACACTGGCCAGGAGCGACCCAAATTCGGTGGCCTCTCGAGGCCGTCGCAGGCGCAATGCCCGCTCGCGGCACCATGGCCTCAGGGACCGTGAAGTCGGCCTCGCGAGGCCTGTCGTTCCTCCCAAGACCCGTGCGTTGCCGT
Source organism: Prorocentrum cordatum (assembly GCA_963575745.1). Lineage (NCBI taxonomy): Eukaryota > Dinophyceae > Prorocentrales > Prorocentraceae > Prorocentrum > Prorocentrum cordatum. Next base: position 147,249 of record CAUYUJ010017924.1, read on the forward strand.
TTGCGGACAGGGGCAAAGGCAGGGCCGACGCGATCAGGGATCAAAACAGGGTCAACCATTCTCCTGGCCCCGCTGTGAGCCGACGAGGGATCACCCGAGCTGACTCTGACAACCGCTTGCTCGAGCTCTCGAGCGTCGATGGTGGAGGTGGCAACTATCGGATCAAATTCGACACGCCGTCGGACCGCACGCCCGTCAGGGCTGCTGTACAACGCTCCAAATTCGGCGGCTCTCTTCCTTCCCTCCTGAGGCAAGGTGGGGGAAACAGGGAGCACAATCAACAACACTCTGCTTGTGACGGGCAGGGCATTCAGACAATTGAAGCTTCTGAAGCGCTCTGCACGACCTCACACCTTTCTTACAACAACTGCATCTGATGAACCCCGACTGTTCAGGGAAGACGTGCCTGAGATGAGGCGGTGGTGGGGGGGACTACATCTTAGGAGCTTTGCGTCGACTGGGTCGAGCAGCATCCCGCTTCCGCGTGTCAGTCCTTCCACTACTCAAATGATGCAAACGCGCAGCGACTAGCCAATGCAAGCCACGTCAGGTGGACCGAAGGGCGAGGCGCATTGCTTTCCGCTGCTAGGGTGTGGCAGCATGAACATCCCTGCCAGCACGCGCAGCAACATCTGCCCATCGATTCGCTTTCGCGGATACAGACGCTCCAGCCTGATGTCCGCGGACATGTGAAATTCTTATGGCCTCTCCAAGGCCTCGTTGGTCTTCGTTTTTTTGTCTTGCCAAATCTTGGTCCACAAATTCGAGTTGGGCCGTCGGGGCCCCGAGGTGTATGTCGGTCTCCAGGCAAGCCCGTCTAAGATACCCAGATCATGAGTATGTACATGCACAGGTGTGATACATACTTCTAGAACTGTCAGAAACGCATATAGCTCAGCCCGTGGGGACCTTTGGATCGGACCTGGGAACGCGCCATAGACCATGAGCTCGATGCAAAAGGAGTACTTACGAAAGCCCCATCCCGTCCTCGAATATGCTGGCCAGAACCTAGCTTTCCTGAAGGCACCGTCCGTGTGTGTATATATTGTGACTTGGTCAAGAGTTTCGTACTCAACGTGCCATCGGTCTCTGTCGTCACGCCGCTGCAACGGTGGGAACCAAGATCGCGAGGAAAATCCTCGCGTCCAAAACCACGAGCCATGCGTTCTCTGTGAGAAACCGATCAGGTAGGTATTGCCTAGGACACTCTGGCGCTGCTGCTCACGCCCAGGACATTCCCATATAATATGATACTGGATGCAATACTCATTCTGGCAGAACGGGCACTTCGATGTAGAAGCATATCCGTGTTTGTACAGACGACTGCGGGACCAAAATCCACGAACGACAGTGCGTAACATGGCGCTTTCCTGGACGGAGGGGGTCCATGGTGTGTCCACTTGTCCATCTTCGGGTTCAGATTCCGATTCATCAGGTCCATCTGGGGCTCTCTGGAGCACACGCATGATGGGCTCAAACCAGTACCCGATGGGCTTCTTAGGGTCCATGCCTTCATCTGCAGGGTTGTCCCTCGATGCCCAAGACAACCACATCTTACGAACAGCAGCAGCCCTCGCCCATTCACGCACACTATGCGGGGCAACGGCGCGAATGTCGATCTTGTCACCAAGATCCGTGACGGCCACGAATGCGGAGACGGAGCGCCAACCGATGTCTTTCAAGGCCAGCAACATTGCGCTTGTCGTCCCTGGCACTTGTGCCCAAGGACTCGGCGCTTGGAGGGCCAGGCACGAAATGCATGCCTGTGCCGCGCCTTCTGCAACGCGTCGTGAGAGATACAACGGTCCTGCACCAGGAGACCCCTTTGGCAAATCGGTTGCGTCCAGCAGTGGACCCGCGGGTCTTCTCCCATGGGTCCCTGGATGCATGGTGAAGTCCATGCTGAAGTACCGGCCCCTGGAGTATACCATGTGCCTCTCATGGCGGCTCGCGTCTTCTGGACCGGCACTGGCGGGGCGCCGTGCGCTCCAACTCCGTGCTGCATGGCCGAGGGGCGTGCCTGCCGAGCAAGACGTGAAGCCGCGGCTCCTGCCTTCTTGGGGGCCGATAGTCTGAGCATGCGACGTCGTGTCCGGGCGATGCGCGACCGAAGGCGAGCGAACTTCAGCCTCCTCCCCGCGGCGACCTCGACCCCCGAGACTTCCAGCGCCGACGCATAGCGATACCAAAGGTGTTCGATTCGGCGGGCGACCTGTTTCCCGGCCGATGTCGACAAATATGCCACGAACATTTTATGCCTTGCGGGGCTCAAATCCATGCTTCTCATGGCCCCGACAAGGGGCGACAAGGTGGTGGCGGCGGAGGCGACAATGCGACCCTCGACGTCCCTGATCGCTATGGTGACGTCATCGGCGTACAAGTCTATAGTGCGCATGACGTGCTGTGTGTTGCCGTGCATGTTACCGAAAGGGTCGATCATCGCGCATATGAGACATAACATCGCCATCGGGCAGCCAGGCAAGACGCCTCGCGTGGCTCATACCTCGTCAGAGAAAGTAGAATCCCAGGCAATCCTGCGAGCTGATCTGTACATCTGTTCTGCTAAGACAAGCGGGCGAGCTGGACATTGGCGCCGAGCTGCGGTTGCCGTGGGAAGACGCCAGGGTATGCGATCGAAGCGCTTTTCAATATCAACAATCGCCTGTGCCGTGGTGTGCGCTCCATCTCCCACCTCCGCGGCTTCCGCCTGAACCGGGAGCCGCGCCGCAACGTCAGTGGCCGATTTTTGTGCGCCGATCGCGAGATAGGGCCCGCCAAGACGCCCAGACCAGTTGCGAGCCCCATCTGAACGCGCCGCCCCCCCAGACCCGATGCGCCGAACTCAGCGGCGCTATCGGCCTGTGGCCGCCCGAGGGTTTGGGCGGCAAGATAATCTGAACCTTCCGGAACAGCGTCGGCCATAGCCCCCAACGCCAGGGCTCGTCTCGATTCTTCCGATTCGATTCGATGCGATCTCGGTGGCTTCCGATTCCGATTCGATTCGGCTTGGGATTCCGATTTGGGTTCCGATTTCTTACTGGAGGCATACTAGCCTGCCGATTTCTGCCGATTCGACTCTTTCCGACTCGGCTGCCGATTTCCGCCGATCCGACTCATTGCGATCGCCGATCCGACTTATCGATTCGATTCTGGGCTCTCCTGACTGCACACATAGATGTAGTATGTGGCCGAGGAGGGAGAGCGCGCCGTTCGACGCGAGTCTGAACCTATCAGCTCCAGCAGCCGTGTCAGATGGAAACCTGCTGGCGGCAATGCGAACGTCGGCAATCTTTAGGGGTTGATGCCGCGGGTGATGCCGCGGGCCTTTCCGAATCGTGTCCCCCGGGTCCACGAGGAGATCGTCGTCGGTGTCCTGGAGCAACCCCTGCCCGTCATGGTGTGGGGCCTCTTCGAGACCAGCCCAGATCGCACCCCTGAAAGCTCGCTGCGACGAAATGACATCACCTGGAAACCTGGGAACCCCATGGACTGTTTCAACCGTCGAGAGCTGCCACCCTTTGGGTTTAGTCCATCTGCGTGCAGCGCCGGGCTTCGTGGCCGGCGAGGCGCGGATCAACTTCCGAAAAGACTTAGCCCGAGCTCTTGCGAGCCGGCGCTCTTCAAACTGTGCGTTCTCCCCGAGGAAGTCTCCCAGGAACTGCAGCATAGTCGGGTGGCAGTATGGTGGTGGCGCAGCAGTGCACGTGCGCATGCGCGCTATGTCCTGGACCGTGCCAGCGTCTACGTGCGATCTCAAATGTCCGTCACGCCCTTGACCCACCATGAAATCCACCGGGGATGCCCGCGCACGCGCACATGCACGAAGGTTATCCTTGAGATGCAGCACGCGCAGATCATGTACATGCGCTTGCAGTGTGCGCAGCGCCCTCGCTCTCTTCGTGCCCGCTGGCTGCTGCTGTGCCAGGGGCGCTCCCCCCGCGGCGGTGGATCTGCACTGGGGCCCCTGCGCTCTGCCGCAGGAGCTGTCCTGCGGGCTTGGCGCCGAGGTCACAAAGAGAGGGGGGGGCCCCCCCTCGGCGCCTCGGGAGGCCAGGGCATGCAAGCGGTCAGCGTGCATGTCGGTGGAAAAAAAAAACAGACACAAACAACACACAAACATACAATACACAGTGTTTTTTTTCCCACAGTGTGTTTTTTTCTCCCCACACCTTGGTGCAACGTGGAGGCCAGGGCATGCATGCGGTCAGCGTGCATGTCGGCCTCTCCCAAGCCTGCGGCGGAGTCTGCTCGCGTCGTGTTGGCCCAATCACATGTACTATCACTGCGCTGAGGATAGTTGGGCTCGTCGTCGCAATCGTCGGTGTCCAGAGCAACGGCGCTTGGTTTGTCCGGAAGAACGCGCGGGGTCACGAGCCGACGAAGCTTCTGACTTCGGGGACTGGGCCCGATCTCGACACTCATCGGAAAGTGTTAACGAGGCGGGAAGCCGCCCACACGCCGAGGTTCTGGCATTGTAGTGGCAAGAGGATTCGATGCAATCCGGTAATCCAGGTTACTGAGGTTGGCCGTGGCAGGCTCCTTATATGTGCCCTGCTTCGAAGCTCATCACCGTGGCCCGAAGCCTCGATGGAAAGTCAGAGTTCAGTATGACTGTCGGGGCTATGTTCCAATCTCCAGCGAAGGCGAAGGGAAACGAGTAGAAGCTGCGGCACTCCTATGCGAGCGAGCCGTGCAACGTTGGCTCCACTGGGGCGGATCCCTTGCTCGAGGTATGTAGACCCAACAATCATGCCACCACGCAACGCAGACTGAATCATCACCGCCACACTGTAGCCAGGTATCAGGACGTGCGTGTCCGTGAAGGCTGTGGGCGGCACCAGATATATCTGTCGTCTGATGAATAGGCCCACCCCGCCCATAGGTTGACCTGTGTCGCTGAGAATCGCGTCGCTGATGAACGCTTGCCACCCACTCTTATGAGACCACTCCTCCGCAAGGAGCCTGCGATGCCCATGTAGGTGAAGTTCCTGCCCGGCCACGACCGCCACGTTCTGAGCGTGCCCGAGGAAATCTTGCATCTGAGGCCAGCCTGAACTGTTGAAGGTCGCCATCAGCATCGGCTTCTTGCGTCGTCCAGCCTGTTGCCGTGCAGGCTTCTGTGGGAGGTCCTGGGCAACCCCGGCGCTGCTGCCCCTTGGCTCGCGACACATCGCCCCAACATGGTCGCCAGGGCAGGGGGCATCGACCGCGCCCCCGTCGGGGGCCCCTGCCCCGGGTTGTCGACGCAAGGGGGAATTAGCACCACGCTCACCTCTGCCACAAGTGGTGGGGGCGAGCTCGTCCGTCGACGATCTTGAGTGCACAAGCGACCCTGGAACGGCATGCATAGCATCAGGGTATGCAGGCACTGGAGTCAGGTAATCACTGTCAGTGTTTCCATACGTGTAACAAAAGCGCGCAGAGTCTTGGTCGGTAGCGGGCTGAATGCAATCATTGTGCTCGCCACCGACTGTCGAGATCGCCAGACTTGCTATAGGACTGTTGGGTTTCGAAGGCATCGCGTGTCCACTCGTGCTATCGCGGCCCTGCAAGTCAAAATCGGCATCAGTCTGGCGTCGTGCAGTGGCCCAAAGCTGGGACAGGCTGAGGATGTGGCCGTGGCTGTGGCATGATTCAGTAGAGATGAGTCTTACAACTTAGCTCACCTCTGTGGGGGTCCCCCAGCAGATTCAACGTCGCGAGCTTTTGAAGGAATCTGTGCGCCCCAGAGAGTCGGCGACCCAGGTGCTGGTGTTGATGAGGCGCCTGCCGTGGTCTCTGCCGCCGTACTCCGCAGGGGCGACCGCTGCTTCGTGACCGTGGCGAGCACCTCTTGATATTGCGTCGACAAGGAGTTGAGGTAGGTAGCTTCGTTGCCCGCCGTGACGGACGGAGCTGCGTTGACAATGCGGCCGAGCCGCTCCAGCGACTCATCCAGCTCCATGTCTGTCGGAGCCCTCGAAGCACCTGATAGGGTGGTTGCAAGCAGGGCAGCCCTAGCAACCTCAACCTCGGAGCATATGGCCAGGAGCTCGGCCTCTGCCTGCTGGGGCTCGCCCCTCTTGGCCTCATAGTTCTTCTGCAGCTCGGCGATCACTTCGCGAAGGTGAGTGACCTCCTTAGTCTTCTGCTGCTGTCTGTCGAGTGACCGTCGCAGCTGGTCGTCGGGCGCGCGGGTCGCTCGCTCGGCCTCCTCGGCCCCCGCCAACTCTCGACGAGCCGCGGCGAGCAGACTGCTCCCATCGTCGAGGCCAAGGCGTCGCAACGCTGCGAGGAGGAGGAGGAGGAGGAGGAGGAGGAGGAGGAGGAGGAGGAGGAGGAGGAGGAGGGAGGAGGAGGAGGAGGAGGAGGAGGAGGAGGAGGAGGAGGAGGAGGAGGAGCGCCTTCCTGGCTTTGGCCACCGCGTCAGACACGGTGGGTGGCTCGTCGGCGGGCTCACCGTCGGCGCCTGGCCGCGCACTGCGTGCGCTGGCCTGCCTGGGCCTGCTCGGGCGGCGGGGCGCTGGCGAGCGGCCGGGTCGCTTGTCTGGCGTGGCTGCTGGCCCTGGCTTCCCAGTGCGGTCCCCCCCGCAGCGGAAACAATGCAGATTGTTGGCGGAGTTCCTCGTGCAGCCGCAGTGGCGACTAGCAGTGCAAGCCCAGCGCGGATCCACCTTGGCGCCATCCTTAGCACCTGTGGCGTCATCCTTAGCCATCCATCCTTAGCGCCATGGAACGCTGAGGCGCCCGAGACCCGTGGTGCTCCGTCAATAGCCCACGGGCGGCCTCTACTCGCAAGAGATGGCGTGCAGCCACCCTCGCCCTCGTCAGTCGCCGGTGCCAGGCAGGGGAAGGCGTGCGTCGCCTCCCGCCACCGATCGTCGCCTCCGCGCAGCGCCACTCGCCAGGAGCAGCCCAGGGCACGGCGGCAGGCGGCGCCGCGCGCCACCGCAGCGCAGGGGCCTATCGCGCGCGCGCGGCAGCGCGGCGCGGGCACCCCTGCTGGGGGCAAGGGAGACCCTCGACCCCTAGGAGGAGGGGGAGGAGGAGCAGCAGCAGGAGGAGGAGGAGGAGGAGGAGGAGGAGAGGAGGAGGAGGAGGAGAGAGGAGGAGGAGGAGGAGAGAGGAGGAGGAGAGGAGGAGGAGGAGGAGGAGGAGGAGGGAGGAGGAGGAGGAGGAGGAGGAGGAGGAGGAGGAGGAGGGGGAGAGGGGAGGGGGAGGGGAGGGGGGAGGGGAGGAGGAGGAGGAGGAGGGAGGAGGAGGAGGAGGGAGGAGGAGGAGGAGAGGAGGAGGAGGAGGAGGAGGGGAGGGGGAGGGGGAGGGGGAGGGGGGGGGAGGAGGAAGGATATTCTTCGGAGCAGAATACAAAGAGGCACGCGTGCCAAGGATCATACAATCACGGATGCGGGACAATGGGAGGTGGAGATGGCGTCAACCTGGGGTAGTTTCGAGGATGCGCGCCAGTGCTGCGACACGTTGGTGAGCGACCATACCGGGGGAGCAGCGAATAGCAGCATGGCTATGTGGACGCAGCGCCAGGTTCGATCTGAAGGCGATCATAATATGACGGGAGAGGTTTGCGAGGCTTAACGGCGTGTTTCATAATGCATGTCCCCTGTATGGAGCGAAATTCTTGGTCCCAAAAGGGGGAGCGGAGGAGGAGGAGGAGGAGGAGGAGGAGGAGGAGGAGGAGGAGGAGGAGGAGGAGGAAGGGAATTCTTCTGAGCAGAACACAATCTATAATGATGTGTTTTGGCAGCCCAGTGCCTCGCC
>CAUYUJ010017924.1:160000-178845 GCA_963575745.1 Prorocentrum cordatum
GAGGAGAGGAGGAGGAGGAGGAGGAGGAGAAGAGGGAGGAGGGGGAGTCATGCCAGTAATGTGTAGCAGCTCTCTCACGCGGAGGCGAGAGAGCAGGGCCGACCCGCTGCTCGGGGGCAGCGCCAAGGGCGGGGGAGGCTCAGGGGGGGGGAAGGGGGGGCGCATCGGTCCCGATCGCCCCTTCTCTTATGTCGGGCGTGTCCCCCCTACAGGGGGATCATCGACGAAAAAGAACAAATACCCAAACATTCTCGAAAAAGGTTAAACATAATCAACAAATAGTCCCCAGACTATTTTTTGGGGATTATTTTTTGATTATGTTTTGGGTATTTTTCATTGTTCGTCGAAAATCCCCCTGTAGGGGGACAGGCCCGACTTAACCCTTCTTCGCCAACGACGAGAAGGAGATGGCCTTCTCAGAATGGCGGCGGGGGCTTCTCAGAAGCCTTCTCGCCTTCTGAGAGTTTTTGTTTTGTACTCCGGGAAGGCTGAGAAACCTCTTCAGGAGTCTGGGGGCTTTCCGAGCCTTCTGAGAAGGCCCTCCGCCGAATTCGTTGCCGACAGGCGCCTGATCGCCCTTCCCGCCAAGGAGCGAGGTCGATGCTTCTCCCCCACTGAGCCGGTCTCCCCCTGCAGTCAACAAAGCACAGTGAGGATACGCTTCTTCGTCGTTGCTACCTTGCTACCCTTGCATCCCTGCTTCCGGCCTCTCCTGAGCCACTGCTGGCGTCCAAAAGGTTGAAGTTGTAAGTGGGATTTCCAAGCGTCTTGCATCCTTCCTTTGTATTGTTCGCATGGATTTTGCTTGTACCTCACGCTTCAATGATGTGGCCGACACCGAAGCGCCAGGGACGACGCAGGCGCCCGGGAGGGAGGTGCCAAGCGCCGACCCAAGAAGTCTGCGCCGGTTTCCTGAAGTTAGTGTTCGTGCCGCTTCTCGTCGCTGCGAACACTTGCGGCCCCCCCTGCGGGATCAATCGACGCTGGTGTATCAGACATCTCCGCCTGGGTTCACGTGGCTGCAGGCATCCTCCGAATTCCGAACCTTCGGGGGTAGGGTTCACATGTGGTTACCGACAGTTCCTCTGAGGATTTTGCGCGAAGACCACGACAAGGCGATCCTCGTTCAGGAGCCTTGACGGGGATCTTGATTGGGTGCTGATTGTGAATAGGGAGCCGGGTCCTTCAAGCAATGTTTGGCTGAGGGCGATGCCTTTGTCTATCCCTCTCGTCTGCTGACGCGTCGTGGCAGCAGCAGAATCGTCCCCATCCTGCACATCACATGGGCTTGGACCGTTGTCATGGCTCATTCGCTCTTGCGTTGTCGGTGCCACTCCAGGAGCCGAGCGGATGCTTTTGCGCACGCGCTCGGTGTCCATGCTCGAACCGCGTTTCGGCCCGAGCGTTTATCCGCGAGCCGGACCACGCGCGCCGTTTTGGTCTTGCGCGACGTCGTGCAGTAGCAAGACCGAATCAAAGCGACCCGCCACGGGGGGTCTGATTTTTGTAAGGTTTTTTTTTCAGAGGAAGGCGCACGCCCGAGCACAGACTCGGAGGTCCGCGCGGGCTTCTTGGATCGGAGCTGGCCTTTTCCCCCCGGGACCCCCCCGCCCCCCGGGGACCCCCCCCCCCGGCGGGGGAGGGATCAAAGGGAAGAGGCTTCCCTTCGATTCGATTACGACGTTGCGAGTTTTTATTCTCTCGCTGACAGGCTGGAGGAGGGTGCAGGGAAGGTGGGCGACGCAGACGACGACTGACGGAGACGACGACTCGAACAGACAAACCCCTCGCACACGCCCTCCCTCGCGCGCTGAGCTCGCCACGGGGCTGCGCTAGAGGCGTCGCCAGGGGGGCCCAACGCCGATCCGAGAACGTCGCGCGGAGCGCCGACAGTCTACAGTCAACCCGCACAGTAAGGATGGGCAACCTTCCCAAGGGTACCCTTGCATCCTTGCCCCTTTGGCCCATCCTCTGCGACTCTCACTGGCCATCCTCGCTCGAACAACGTCAGCTTGGCCCTCCAAGGCCCTCTTGCATCCTTACCGCGCATCCTCATGTTGTGGGTGGGCTGTGTGCCCGTGCCGTCTTTCCCTCCTCCATCTTTGGCCAGATGGCTGCACAGAGCGCGGGCGAGGGCTACAGGCTCACCCTCTGGACGGACAGGGACCTCGACTGCAACGTGGAGCTCTCCGTGGACCCGCGCACGCCGGCCCCCGCGGGGCAACAGGGCACACATTTGCGCAAAAACTTTGGAAGGGCCGCCCGGATCTCTTGGAGGGACGCTGCGCCAGGAGGGAGGGAGGAGGGAGGGAGGGAGGAGGGAGGGAGGGAGGAGGGAGGAGGGAGGGAGGGAGGGAGGGAGGTGGGAGGTGGGAGGGAGGGAGGAGGGAGGGAGGGAGGAGGGAGGGAAGAGGGAGGGAGGAGGGAGGTGGGAGGGAGGAGGGAGGGAGGTGGGAGGGAGGGAGGAGGGAGGGCGGTGGGAGGGAATGCGAGGAAAGGGAGGGAGAGGCCTGGCCTTCTGTCGGGCATGTCCCTGTGCAGGAAGAATCCTCAAAGAGAGTCAACAAAAATATTCAGGGGACAATTTTTTGTGGACCATCTTGAGCAATTTGTGATTTTTTTTGGGACTACTTGGCATTTTTCTGCCCAGGTTCGCGTGTCGGAGTACATGCCCGACCCAAGCTGGGCCCAACTCTGGTCACCGTCGGTCCCCGGAACTCTCCCCGGGTCCATCCTGACCAGCCTTTCGATGCAGAGCTGTGGGCGTGGCGCCGAGGAAACCTCCAGGGAGGCCCAGCGAGGACGCAGAGCGCCCTGGGAGGGGCCCGGGGTCAATCGGTCCGGCGTCGATCCAGGAGACCCCGCGCGGGCATGTGGCGGTTCTCTTATTCATTGTGTGACCGATCGGCGCGGCCACTCGCAACCCCCCTTTCGATGCTCGTTTTGGGGACCTTCCTGGGGCCCACCTGATGGATCTGTTCGACTCAGGTTTGACTCAGGTTCGACTCAGGTTCGACTCAGGTTCGACTCAGATTCGACTCATATTCGGCTCATATTCGACTCAGGTTCGACGCAGCTTCGACGCACGAGCGGAGCGAGCGGCTCCAGGAAGGTCCCCAGAATGAGCATCTAACCCCCCCTCCCCCCCCCCGCATGGAGTAGATCTTGGCTGTTTCTGGCGCCTGTCTCGAGCAGGCGGGGCCCCTCCCCCATTTGACGCACTGCGCAGTAAGCAGGGGTCCGGAGCCACGATCCCCCCCCCTCCCCCCCTCCCGCCCAATGTCGAGACGCCGAATATGAAAACGTTGACCATCCGAAAGTCGATGTTATGTTAAGTCGGCATGTCCCTCCACAGGAGGAATAGTCAAAAAGTGTCAAAGTATAGTCGGGAGCGATTTTTCTAATATGTTTTGACTATTTTGTAGTATTTTTGTTGTATAGTCGGGAGCATTTTTGTAGTATTTTTAGTTTTCTTCCAACGTCCCCCTGTAGGAGGACATGCCCGACCTGATGTTTATGCTTTTTGGTTTCTCCAGGTCCACGCGCTGAAGCGCCTGCTCGCCGACGAGACGGCGGCAGACCCCCAGGAGTTCGGCATCATGACGCCCCGCGGCCGCGTCCTCGCCGACGACGACGTCGTCCCGGAGGGCCTCCTGGAGCTCGAGGCCTTCGACGCAGAAAGACGTCGTGAAAATAAACTTTCGATCCGACTTCGAGGTTCCATGCTTTCGGACGTGTTCGTCGGCTGTCGGCGGCTTTCCAGCCTGGGACGCCCTTCAGCGGCTGCGCCTCGCCGAAGGCGTTCCGGGGTTGCCAGGATTGTGCAGAACGCCCGCCGTAGACGCGAATTATGACCTGAGAGCCAAGTGCGGATTAGTTTCTTCGGAGAAGGAATATCGGCACAGACATAAACTGTCGGAGCTCCTCGCGGATTTCTCGGATCGGCGCTGGGCCCCCCTGGCGGCGCTTCCGACGCCGCCCCTGACGCGCTCCGCGCGCCAGGGAAGGGGCGCAGCGCCGATCGAAGAACTCCGCACGGAGTTCCCAGAGTTTCTCTTAGTGTTAAGTCGGGCACGTCCCTCTACAGGGGGAACATTCGAAAACAGTCAAAAGAAATAGCCCTGGGACGACTTTTCGATGATTGCTTGAGTCTTTCAGAGTCGTTTTTTTAGGGGACGGGGGGGCTATTTTGGATCCTTCCCCCAAAATCCGCCGGAAGGGGGGCGTGCCCGACCTGATCTCGGTGCCGTGCCCTGCCCTTCCAGAGGTCTGCGACCCCCCGCTGCGCTCGGAGAGCACCCCGGCCTGGAGCCGCCTCTGCAGCACTCCGCGCGCGACGCCCGCGGCAGCGAAGGCATCCCTGACGTGGAGCAGCTCGACGACCGACTGGCAGTCCGACCCGGGAGGCTCGCCGCGGGGCCCCGACTGCGACTCCAGCACGGAGTACAGCTTCATGGGCGAGGGGCCCGACGATGACCGCGATCGAGGAAGGAAACGGCGCCATAACCATTACACTTTTGGCGTGACGCGCAGGTTTCTTGGATCCGCGCTTGGGCCCCCCTGGCGGCGCCCCTCCCCTGGCGCGCTCCGCGCACCGGGGAGGGGACCAAGCCCAGATCCAAGAAATCCGCGCGGAGCGCCAACAGTTTGTGCTTATGGCGTTTTTTTCTTCTCCTACATAAGACCATGCGGTCTTTGGACTTCGACGAGTGCGACGAGGACGAGGACACGTCCCTCTCTGTCCACCGCATGCGCTCGCTGAAGCAGAAGCTGACAATGGACTTTGACGACCTGGAAGAGGTGGCATCTTCTCTGATGGAATCGTGGGCGGAAAACATCGCATATCGGTATCCATGGCCTCGCGGGCAGGCGACCCCATGTTTTTTTTACCCCCCCCCCCTACGGATGCCTCGCGTGGAACATGTCAAGGCGACCGCGCACCCGCGGGATCGCCTCGGAATCCAGACCGCGAAGGCGTGGATCTGGATACGTTTCGAGAAATTCTCCGTCGGGTTCTTCACCACGTTGCTCCCCAGACGGCTTTCCGTCCTGGGTCTCGGGATCCGATGAGGTCCCCCATAGCCCGAAGATGGGAAACGGCCCTCCGTTGCGATTGTTCCTCAACGGGATGATGCCATCACGCCCTCCCGAACAGCCGAAAATGTTTGTGACCGACCAAGGTCAGTGGCCGAAAACGTGACTGAACGTGTGACCGAACACGGAGTGTGACCGAGCTTGTGACCGAGCTTGAAGATGGGTTTGGCTTCGAACCGAGAACTTCGGTCACACCCTGGCGCGCTCGGAACGACTTGGGCGCCCTGGTCTCGACCTCACTCGGGCAGCTCTTCGGGCACAGGCTCGGCCTCCCCCCCCCCCCCTGATCGAGACGAGGCTGCGTGAAGGCTGCCAGGGGTCCGCCGCTCGCGAGGGCTCCAGCGACGACTCGGACGAGGCGGCGACGCCGAGGTCGGGGGCGGCCAAGAGGGGGGCGATGACTAGGAGGGGGGGTCTCCCCAGATCCCATGGCGCCTCTCCTTATTTCAATACATCCCTGGCCCCCCTCTGGGCCGCGCACATGCCGCCCGCCATCATTTGCGCCCCCCCTCTTGGATGCCCCCCTCTTGGCCGCCCCCGACGAGGGTGCCATAAGTTGGATGGGGGGAGGGAGGGAGGTGGAGGAGGAGGAGGAGGAGGAGGAGGAGGAGGAGGAGGACGAAGAGGAGCATGAGGAGGAGGAGGAGGAGGAGGAGGAGGAGGAGGAGGACCCCCTCCCCCTCCCCCTCCTGCTTATGGTGGTGGTGGTCAGGGGTCCGCCGCTCTCCTCCTCCTCCTTCTCCTCCTCCTCCTCCTCCTCCTCCGCGAGGACTCCGGCGACAGCTCGGACGAGGCGGCGACTCCGAGGGCGAGCCCCGGGGGGCCCGGCACCCTGCAGCTGGCCACGCCGCTGGGCACCTTCGGCGGGCTGGTGCCGCCCGCGCCGGGCTGCACGCTGGGCGCCTGGAAGGGGCAGCTGGGGAGCGGCGATCGGTGGCAGCCAACGGCAGTCGAAGAAGAACATCAAAATGATAATTATAATCGTTTTAATAATAATATAACAATAATAATAACAATAAGTATACTAGTATTAATAATCAGAAGACGAAGACGAATAATAAGGGAAATACAGAACAATGATAACCAGAAAATAAGCTTGGAAACAGAGGAGTCATAATATTAATATTAGTAATAATCCTAAGAGTCATAGTAATCACCATGGCAGCAATCATAATATTAGCAATGGGAGTAATATTAGAAAAAACGTGTGAATGAGTATACGACTTGTTCGGCCAAAAGATCATATAGTCGTAATAATAAGAATAAGGCGAATCATACATTTTACGAATAATAACAAGTGAGCATTCTTTTATTATTTGTTTTGCTTTCGGCGGAACGCCCCTCCCCCCCCCCTCCCCCCCCCCCCGTAGAGAAGTTCCGGGCTGATTTTAGCACCTGCTTCAATCGATCGGACGAACTACAGGGGCCGGCGCCCCCCCCCCCCCCCTCCCCCGGTAGAAACTCGAATCGCTGATGTGTGCAACTGTGCGCATTTTATCGTGCTACTCTTCTGGAACCACAACGAATTGGCTCAGGGGCGCCGGACCCGATCGCCAGAAAGCATGCCTCCGGCTGGGCCCTCCCCTGTTATGCCAGCGACGGCCTCGTGGAATCATGAATAGGTGATCCCTAGCAATTCTGGCACAGGCTTGCCAAATCACGCATAGCCTTGGCGCAGCCCCGCGCAGCCGCTGCGCGATTCCCCCATGGGGGGTCCCCCCTAGGATTCCCTCATCGGCATCTCCCAAAGGATTCCCCACATGATTCAATCGGAGGCATTGACTACGGGCCGAGAGCCGGACCCCCCCCCCCCTCCCCCCCATGCGCCTAAAGCCGGAACCCAGAATAAAAAAATGATCACCAATCATAACCAAATAATGACAAGCCGCGGCATGAACGTACGTGGCAGTTTTCTGTAGATTCTCACAAATTTGCTTGCATGGGGGAGGGGAAGGGGGGGGTGCGCGGCGAGGCCTAAACGGGAATCTGGACTTGGGAATCTGGACTTCATGCAAGCCAGGACTCATTTGCACGCCTTTTCGGCCTGGCATTGCTTGAAACGGCGGCGGAGAGGGGGGTGGTGGAATGCGGTGAAAAGGCGAACCAGGAAATCCAGTCGCGAACCGGTACATTTAGCCGCGAACCGGGAATTTTTCCTCGGTCGAAATTGATTTCCCCCCGTGGAAATTCTACGGGAGGTCCCGGGACATTTTCCCGGTCGAATGGGGACATTTTCTGATTCAGCTAGGACACTTTCTTGGCCGAGCGAGGACTATTTCTTTCGGATTTGGTTCCTCGGGGATGGATTCTAGTGCTCTTTGCGTTGTGAGTTTCGGCGCTGGATTTTGTTTCATGATTTCGGGTTCCTATGGTTGCAGGTCTACCGGTTCCTCTGAGGGTCGGGGCGTGCACGTTAACTCGGATGTCGTCGCGTCTGGGTTTTTTTGGTTCCGCGCTGCATACAGCCTTCGGCTTCACTTGCCTTGTGCTGGAATTGTGGCCGTCCTCAACGGAAATTCGCTAAACTAGGGTGGGCGGGTTCTGTGCTCTCTGCCTTCTCATGTTTTCGTTTTTGGTGCCGTCACGTTCGCTTTCTGTACGTAGTTTTTTTATGCGCATGTTCTTGAATGTCGTGACGGCAGCTGATTTCGTTTTTTTGTGGGCGCTCGGGGGGGGTTCTCACCTTTGCTTTCGTCGTGCGTGCGTTCGCTGCAGGCGGCGCCTCATCGGGCCATCTCAGAGGCTCCCTGGGTTTCTCGGCATTTCCCGTGCGTTGTCTTCGACGTTGTGTATGTGTGTGTGTGTGTGTGTGTTTGTTTACAGTGAGGGTGTGTACTTTGTGCGCGTATGTGTGTGTGTGTGTGTGTGTGTGTGTGGTAGGCGCGGTTCGCTGCGCCTGCCTCTAAGTCGGTTCTTGGCCTTGTTGTCGTCCACTCTGCTATCTTGTTCCTTGGCTTTCCAGTCGCGATTGGCTTATGTCACCCTCCACTCACCGTAGTTCGTCTATCCACCGTTTCCCCCGCCATCCACGCCTGGATGCTTATGGCGGACGGCTGCGGGCGCGCGGGCGGGCGGGCGGACGGGCGTGCGGGCGGGCGAGCGGGGGGGTTGGCTGGCGGTTGCGCGGGCGTGCGCGCGGACGGGCGAGCGGGCGGTCGCGCGGGGTGGCGGGCGCGCAAGCTGGCGGGCGCGCAAGCTGGCGGGCGGGCGGGTGGGCCCGCGGGCGGGCGGGTGCGCGGGCGGGCGGGCGCGCAGGCGGGCGGGCGGGCGGGCTGGTGGGCAGGCGCGCGGGCGGGCGGGCAATTGGTCGGGCGAACTACACGCCGCGGGGTGGCGGGCGACCGATCGAGCGCGCGGGGGTGTGGGGGTGTGGGTGAGCAGGCGGGCGCGTGAGCGTTGCGGGTGTGGTGGTGGTGGTCGTCGCCATCGTCGTCGTCATCGTCGTCGTTCTCGACGACGGCGTCGTCGTCATCGAGTCCTTTTCTTATATGGTAACTATTGTTGATCCCCCATTGCCCATTTTGCTTTTTCAATTTATTTGCTCTTCCCGTGGCTGGTGCTCTCTTGTTACAAGAGAATGTCTTGGGGCCCAGACTGCGTTGTTGCCCCCGTTTTACAACAACAGCGGCTCCTGCCTGACATTGCCGCGCAATTCATCCAAACATCGCGCTCACGCGCTGACATTTCTGACAATGTATGCAGGGATCGCGTTCTCGCGTGGGACCTCTTCGCAATTTATTCAGACGCCGCGCCTTCGACACTCGGGAATGAAATCACGCTCTCGCTCTGGCCTTTCTTACGACTTCCTCGAGAGTCGCGCTATCGCTCGAGACATCCTCGCGATTCATGTAGGCTTTACGCTTCAGCAGCCCGCCTGCTCGACCTGGCCGCCTGGGCCATCTTCCCGGCCCGCCCGTTAGGGTCTACCCGCCCGATCTGCCCGTCGTCTCGAACGGCTGCCGGGGAGCCGAGGCATGACCTGAAAGCCAGGCGGCAACGACTGGGGGGGGGTCGGCTCAGCTTCGCGATCGAAAGTTATATCGGTGATCCATCGGCGATGCATCGCCCAGTCAAGCTCGATGTGTCCCCCACCTTGAGCCGGTCCTCCCTCTCGTTCCCCCTTAGTCGAAAAAATGAAACACGGCATACACGGACACACACAACACACAACACACACCACATACACGACAAATCCACAACCTACACAACCTACACAGTACACACAACACACAACCTACACAACCTACACAACACATACAACACAACACGCAACACAACACACAACACACAGCACACAACACACACGACACAACACACAACACCCACACACACATCACACAACACACAGCACACACCATATCACATGCACCACACAACACACAACACACCGCACAGCACACAACACGCAGCACACAGCACACACCACGCAACACGCACCACGCAACACGCAACACGCACTACGCAACACACAACACACAACACACAACACAACATTAAACACCCAACACACAAAGCACACACAACACACAGCACACACCACACAACACACAACACACAACACACCACTCAACACACAGCACACAGCACACAACACAACACACACACCGCTCACACACACACACACACGCATACGCAAACGCACGCGCACACGCAAACTCACACACGCACACACGCACGCACACACACATACACTCGCACACACACACACACACGCACGCACGCACGCACGCACGCACGCACGCACGCACGCACGCACGCACGCACGCACGCACGCACGCACGCACGCACGCCCGCCCGCCCGCCCGCCCGCCCGCCCGCGCGCACGCACGCACGCACGCACGCACGCACGCACACACAAGGACAAGCACAAGCACAAGCACAAGCACAAGCACAAACACAAGCACACGCACAAGCACAAGCACAAGCACAAGCACAACCACACGCACACCACACACCAAACACATAGCGCACACACAACACACAGCACACAACACACAACACACAACACACACAACACACACAGCAACCAACACACAGCACACACCACACAACACACAACGCACACAACACACACACAACACACACCACACAGCACACACCGCACAACACATCACACAACGCACAACGCACACACCACACACACACACACACACACACTTACTTTTTTGGGCTCCGCGCGGAGTTTTTATACGCGCTGGGACCCCCTGGCCAGGGAGGAGGTATTCAGCGCCGATCCAAGAAATCCGCGTAGAGCTCAGAACGTGTCTGTTCTTGCAGGTTTGTTCCGTTAGATCGGGGGGTCGCTTCGAGGTTCGAGGTTCGAGGTTCGTTTTTGCTTCGTAAGTTCTCGGCGGTTTTTCAGTTTGGGTGTGCTTTCCATCAGTGGCGCCTCGCCGAGAGCGTTGAGGTTCGAGGTTAGCGTTTTTCGCTGGCTGTTTCCGTCGCTTCTCGGAGGTATTTTGGCCTCGGGGTGCTTTCCACCAGCTGCACCTCGCCGAGAGCAGTCCTCGGGTGCCCGCACAGTCCCGAAATTGCTGCCGGGGAGCGGAGCTACGAATCGGCAGCCAGGGGGCCAGGACTTGGGGGGGGGCGGCTCAGGGGAACGCTGGGGGGACTGGATCTGGGGGGAAGGCAACGACGCCCAACCAATCGCCAATTCATCGCCGATAGGGGCCCCAGACTCCACCCCCTCCCAGGAACGTTGTGCTGCGCAGTCGAGGGGCTACAGTGGGGGCCCATGCCAAGAAACACCCTGCTTGCCTCCAGGGTGCCCTGGGTTTCTTGGGTTTCGATGGTTTTGCGATGGAAGTCGTGACGTTCCCATACCCGAAAATCAATGGACGTTCTGTGGTCTCAGGGTTGGGTTTCTTGTGGAAGGTTTCTTGTGGACTGGCCTCCACTGTACATCGCCGATCCATGGGTGATGCATCGTCGAATGCGCTTCGATGTGCCCCCCCTGAGCCAGTCCCCCCCCCTCTACTGTCTCCCGACTCCCCCAGCCGTTGCCGTCCGGCTTCTGGGTCACGTCTCCGCTCCCTGGCGGCCGCTCGAGATGATTTGGGCACCCCGGGGACGCTCTCGGCGAGGCGCAGCTGCTGAAAGCACTCCGAGGCTGGGGACCTGCCGAGGAGCGCCGAAAACATCCGAAAGCCTCCGTCCTCGAACCTCGAAGCTGCCCCCCGCCCTTCGGATCCGACGTTGCAAGAACTGCAACGTCGGGAAACGGAAACATCATGACCGGAGCCCTGGACAGGCGAGGCGCTCGGGGACAGGATCCTCTACCCCGGCAAGCTGCAGTACCACAGGGCCCTTGCTGGCACCGCGGAGCTGCGGCCGCTCGGGGACGCGGACCCGCTGCCGGCCGCGCCGGACGCCCTGGCCGTCTTCGGGCCGGCGAGCCTCCTGAAGATGCTGGAGATCTCGGCGATCGACGGTCGATCCATACCCATCGGTCGTTGGAAGTAGGTGTTCTCGGACTCCCAGCTTCCAATCTACTGCAAGCGTTTCCTGATTCAGGGATCGAGTGGCCTCACCGTTCCCGTCCTCCTCAGGGGGCGGACCGAACCCAATCTTCTTTCAACGCCTCCCTGCTTCATGTTTCTGCCTACTTCTTCCGACCGATGGGTACACCTGCTACTGCCTCCCACTCTGGGCGCCAGGGGCAGCAGGGCATGGATAAAAGAGCGTGGTCTCCAGAGTCCAGGATTTCATTCAAGCAGTGGTGAAACGTCCTGGCTCGCCTATTAGGCCCACTGAAGAATGTTATGATAACCTTTCGAGGTCTGCACGAGATGTTCTTAGAACAGTTCTGCCTGAGGCTGTCTTGTTTTAGCACATCGGGTGCACGTTCTAAGAACATTGTTATTGTTCTTGGAACATTTATGGGTTCTAAGAATCTGGTTGACCCAAACAGGGGGTCCAGCGACGAGGGGGTGGTGCAACATATTTGGGGCAATAGATTTGTGTGGTTGCAAACGATTTGGGACGTGCAATACATTCCTGTGCGCAGATCTATTGCTGGGCTTTCGCGTGCAATACATTCGTTGCAATGCAATGCACAGTTTCTGGCGCAATGCATTTGCAACACGATTGCCCCAAACCTGTTGCACCACCCCCGTTCATCTGGACCCCCTTCTGGGTCAACCACAAAGAACATCTCGTGGCAGGCCTACGGGACTGCTGGGACGGTCGGTCCCGGCTCGACTCATCCGTGCCGCCGCTCTGGCGTACCTCGCGAGGTCGGGGCGTGAGCAGGGGCCTGGATACAGTAGGGCCCCGACCACAAGAACTTTCCACAACCCTGAGAGAACCCAGGACATCCGTTGATTCTTGGTGTGGGAACGTCACGCCTTCCCAGAGTAGAACCATCGAAACCCAAGAAACCCAGGGCACCCTGGAGGCAAGCAGGGTATTTCTTGGCATGGGCCCCCACACTGTAGAATGCCGGTCGCCCAGGAGATGGCGCTGGTCAAGCGGGTCGGCTACCCGGACTCCTCGAGGCCGGCCAGGCTGCCGGTGGCCGAGGCTCGAAGAAGACAAGTGATCTAGGCCTCCTGGATGGGGTCGGGGCAGATGGGGTCGGAGGATCGCGCTACATCGCCGACGCATCGGCGATGCGGCTCGATGTGGGGCCCGATCTTCTCCACGCCGACGTCGCCCATGCGTCGGCGACGTCGTCGGTGCATCGCCGATGCATCGCCGATTCATTGGCGATGCGGCTCGCTCCTCCAACCCGGTCTACTCGGACCCCCTTCTGTCGGGGGTGGACAGAACCCCCAACAGTGACACGTCGATTCGTGAATTGTCCGTTTTCCGTTCTCGAGAGGGCGCCGCGGCCGTTATTTTCCAGGATTGCGCCCGCTGGGTTTGGGCCTCAGGCCGTTTTCACTGAACCACGTTCTACTAAAGGGAGGTCTGTCCATCCCCGATTCTGGGAGTCCTCTACGTGAGCGACGAAAGCAGCCGGGGCCGCCTGCACCCGCTGGCGCGCGAGCTGCCGGCGTAGGGTCGCGCGTGACTGTGCCCTCGTCTCCTTTGGTGGCGTGCCGCGCCGGCGGCCCGCGCAGGCCGCGGCGCGAGGGCCGCCATGCCATCTCTTGTGCGCGGGGCCCTCCTTCTCTGCGTCGCCCACGTGTGAAGCAGCCCACTCCGAGCTCTCGCAGACAAGCCCCACACCTCTCGCCATCTCTTGCGCAAGGCCCTCCTTCGCAAGGCCTCTCCATCTGCATACTCCGAGCTCTTCAATGAGCCCCACATCGACCCCCGTCGCGGGCAGCCACCGCGCGCCGAAGGCGCTCCGACCCTCGTCGCGGCGCGACGACGAGGCGAGGCTGACCCCCGTCGGGGGGGGGGGCCCACGCTTCCTGAGAAGCCCCGAGTCTGTTTGTGCAGCTTCTTCTTCCGCGGAGGAGCTCCCCGCGCTGCCCTCCAGGGGCGCCGGCCGCGGCGAGGCCCTGGAGTTCTGCTTCCTGTCGCTGCAGGGCCACCGCCCTGCCCAGGACTGCCGAGTTCCGCCGGATTCGACTCTTCCCGCCTCGGCTGCCGATAGCCGCCGATCCGATGCATTTCGATCGCCGATCCGACGTGTCGATTCGACTCTGGGCTCTCCTGGTGTGGGGGAGGGGAAGGTTGGGAAATCGAAGAAACAAGAGCAGCATACACAGAAACTTTGGGCGCTCCGCGCGGACTTCTTGGGTCCGCGCTGGGCACCCCTTGGCGGCGCCTCTGGCGACGCATCCCTTGCGCGCTCCGCGCGCCAGGGAGGAGGGGCCCAGCGCGAATCCAAGAAATCCGCGCGGACCTCCAAAAGTTTCTGCTTATGCAGTTTTGTATTCCTCCAGGGAAGGCTTCTTAGAAGCACCCCTGCTTCTAAGCAGCCTTCCCCCGTCCCCGCAACCCCATCGTGCGTGCCCTCAATTGTAGGTGTCGTTCTTGGCCATGGCCAGTGCCGGCTGTCGCCGATTCGCGAGGGGGATCCACGCGACGACGATGACCAAGACGGACGATGACAAAGAGCGAGACCGACGTTCCGAGTTCAGCATCGTCTATCTTGTCCCCATGCCTAGTGTTTAGTCGGGCATGTCCCTCCACAGGAGGAATATTCAAAAAAGTAAAAAACAGTCAGGGGACGATTTGTTTGCTTTATTTTGTGAGTGTACCATTCATATACATATATATATACACATATAAAAAGCAACAACTGCCCGACCCAATCCTAGTGGTCCCTAGTATTTCAGCCTCACCATCCCAACCACCCCGGGTGAGGATGGGCCCTGCGAGACTCGCAGGAGCAGGCGTATATATCCCCACCTTGGCGGGTAAGTCGGCCATTGGGGCCAAGGCCACGCCAGAGGGAACCCAGACCGCGACGCCATGACTTCTTCATGACGATGACCCCCAGAGGCCTCGACCCCTTTCCTCGGGACCGGCTTTTCGTGCCGAGTCCTTTCCAGACGACCCAGGGGGCCAGGGAGGGCCCCCGCAGGCCGAAAATAGCGAGACACATTTCGTGACCTGATAACGCTCGGGGATAATGAACGTTCGGAGGTCCGCTCGAATTCCTTGGATCGGCGCTATAGACCTCCCTTCCTGGCGCGCGGAGCGCGCCAGCCAGGGGGCGGCGCTGGAGGCGCCGCCACGGGGACCCATCGCCGATCCGAGTACTTCTGCCCGGAGCTCAGACAGTCTGTGTTTATCGGGAGCCTTGAGACGGGGATCAGTGCAGACGGGGGTCAGCCAGAGCGCCAGATCTTGCAGGATCCTGCGAAGATCCCCTCTGTCTGACCCGGGTTAGCGAGCCGCATGTGGCCGCGAGGCGGCCGCGTATATTGGCTGACCCGGGTTTGCGAAGATCTGCGTTGCAGCTTTTTTTTCCTGCATTGCAGTTTTTGGTTTCCTGCTGACCCGGGTCTGGATTGACCAGGGTCAGAAGATCCCCGAGTTTATGCTATTTTTGTGCCAGTGGGGCCAAGGCCCCACCAGTGGGGACAGGGATCGGTTAAACGATGCTCATCGACTGCCTCTGGGGGGCTGCCTTGAGCGCGAGGGCTCCACCGAACTCTCCCGAGCTGGCTCCGCAGACAACTCCTGGGGCCGCCTGGGCCCGTCTTGGGGCCTTCTTCGGGCCCTCTCGGTGCTCGGACCGTTTGGGGCCGCCTTTGAGGCCGCCTTTGAGGGCTGGCTCTCAGAGGGGTTCTCTCAGGTCATCCTGGGCAGATGGGCAGGCGTGGAAGGCAAACAAGCATGGAGCAGCCGTTCGCTCAGTCGCTTCGCTCGTGCCACCGTCCCGGGCCCTTCCACCGCGGGCGTCTGCCCGCGCGCTCGTGGCGAGACCGCGGCGCGGATCTCTGAAAGCGCGGGCCCCCCCCAGGAGGACCGCGCGTGCGCTGTCGCGGAGCTGCCGGGCTGCGCTGGCTGGGCCTCCCTGTTCGGGGTCTTTGACGGCCACGGCGGCCCCCAGGCCGCGGACTTCGTCGCCCGCAGGCCTGAGAGCAGGGGGAGGAGGCGGAGGAGGCGAAGGAGCAGTGTGAACCCGAGGCTCATCAACGATGTTGGGATGCACCCTCCCTCCGAACTCCCTCTTCACAGGCCCCTACCAGGATGCATTCCGCCTGAGGGAAGTGCCCCGTGAGGAGACATCCGTTCGAGGATCCTGGGGCATGCCCAAGCACCATTTCCAGGACCCCAAAGCCACGAATCAACTTGACTGCTGCGTTTTGCCGATCCTGAATCGTGTCAGGACGCCATTCTTGGGACTCCAACACCGCGAATCAAGGTAACTGTAGCCCCTTGGCAATCCTGAATCGCTGCAAAGTGCAACTTCTGATACGTTGACCATGCGAACCCGTGAAGCTCTTGCAAGTTTTTGTTAGCGAATGTGCGTGGCGCCACATGTTGAAAGCGGCCCGCCGTCAATCCCTGATAATCTCGCAACTGTTTGAAAATAATTTGCGCGACGCTAAGACCAGAGTCACATTTTGAAAACCGCCCGACCAGAAACCGTGAAACCCTTGCAGTTTTTAAGACAGAGTGTGCGCGGCGCTAAGGAGAGAGCCACATTTTGAAAACCTTTCGCCCTCGATGTGTGAAGCTGTTTCTCTTTTTCATGATTGCGGATCATACTTTTTAAACAAGTCCGAGGCGAAACGCATGGCCAGCCCTTCCGACTGGTCTCCTGGTACGAGAAGGAGGAGTTGTTTACAAGGAAGAGGAGTGGAGGTGCATGATGAGAATGAGGAGGGGAAGGGGGAGGAGGAGGAGGAGTAGGAGGAGCAGGAGGAGGAGGAGGAGGAGGAGGAGGAGCAGGAGCAGGAGCAGGAGGAGGAGGAGGAGTAGGAGGAGGAGGAGGCTGATAGGAGGAGGAGGAGGAGGAGGAGGAAGAGGGGAGGGGAGGAGGAGGAGGATGGAGGAGGAGGAGGAGGAGGAGGAGGAGGAGGAGGAGGAGGATCGAAGAACAATCATCGGCATAAGCATTCACTTTCGGAGCTGCACGCGGGTTTCTCGGATCGGCGCTCGCCCCCACTGGCGGCGCCTCCGGCGCCGCTTCTGGCGCGCTCCGCGCACCAGGGAGGGGAGGGGGGTCCACCGCCGATCCAGGAAATCCGAGCGGACCCCCGAAAGTTTATGTTCATGGATGTTTGCTTCTTCTGGAGAAGGTAGTTCCAGGATCCGCGGGTTCCAGACATGATCGTGTCGTGACAGGGCCCCGGGGCCTTCGCGAAACGACGCGGGTTGACAAGCTGCTCCTGGGGAATGGGTGGGAACTTCTGGGGGTCCCCGTGAGAAAAACTCAAGACATCGGATCTCAGGGTACTTTCACGTCGCTTTCGCCTTGTTCAGCCTCCTGGGAAGCCCGAGTCGCCCTGCTGGAATTCGCCTCGAGATCCTGGTTAGAGCGCGCCCCAGGGGAGGTCTGGGGGTCAGGGGCAACGTTGGGGGGGGGAAGCACTGTGGGGATGCATCGACCCCCGACCGCCCATGGATCGCAGATATGGGATAGCTCAGCCCGCCCAGGAGCGTGCGGATGTGCACTCGGCCGCCTGGCGCCGCTCTGTGGGCGATGCCTCGCCGATCTCAGCTCGATGCCTCCCCCCTTTGCGCCAGCCCCCCTGCCATATCGTTGCCCCTTCGGGGGCGTAGAGGTATCGGCACCTTTGCCTGAGATCCGACGCTGCAGCAAAAGAACAGCAGCATCGCAAACCATCACGACCAGAGCCCCAGACACGGGCTTTCTGTGCCATTCTTCGAGCCGCATCGATCCGGGAGGGTCCCAGGGCCTGACACCGGACTCAAACACCGTAAACAAACGCAGCACAAAGGTCTGCGAGGTGATCGTTTCTTATCCATTGTTTGCGATCGGCACGGGCCCTCGCACCCCCCCTGCCCCCCCCCCCTGAAGAGTAGATTTTGGCTTTTTCTGGCGCCCGTTTCGAGCAGGTGGAGCCTCTCCCACAGGACGCACTGCTGCCAACAGTCGCACTAAGCAGAGGTCCGGAGCCGCCCCCCCCCCCTTCTCCCCTCCCTTCCGCACAGTGTCGAAACGCCGGATACGAAACCGCCCCACGAGTTTGGCCTCGCCAGCAGGCTGCCGGAGGTCGTCGGCGAGAGGCTCCTCGGCGATCGCGGCGACCCCGCCAGGGCCCTGAGCGAGGCGTTCGCGGCCGTGGACGAGGAGCTGCGCGCCGCCGGCGGGGCCAGGCCCGTGTGGGCGCCAGCCCCAGACCGCGTCGGGTCGTGGAACAGTCAGGGCGGTCGAGGCGGGGGAGGACGAGTCGAGGAAGGAATCAATTTCAGGCGATGGCAAGCATGGTTCCAGGGGGCGTGGATTAGCGACGGGCCCCGTTTCCATCGGAAGTCGCGGAGTTCCGCCGCCGAGAGAGGAGGCACCGGCCGCATTTTGGGGAGGGCACCTTCCCCGTGCCATGGATTTGGCGACCGCGCGCCAGATCCATGGATCGCGAACCCATGTTTGCGCGCCCCCGAAAATTGCATAGACATACAGTGTCATAGGCGAATGGCATAGACGAGCTGAATTCTCTGCATAGTTGCACTGCGTAGACTGGCCGAATACACTGCATCGAAGAACTAAGAAATGTAAGGAAGCACTGCGTAAGCGGATTTCTTGGATCGGCGCTTGGCGGCCCTCCTGGCGGCGTCTCCAGCGCCGCCCCTGGCGCGCTCCGCGCGCCTCCAGTGAGGAATCCCACCACGGGTGGTTGTAGATGCAGACGTGCTCGCGTTGCGAACTGTTTCCTGTATCTTCGGCCTTTGTGGGCCCTTCCCAGGCGTTAGGACCATAAAACAAATGACGCAGGATGAAATCGGCGTCACCCCAACATACTAAAACTATGTGTGTGTGTGCGTCGCCCCCCCCAAGGGCGACGCTACAATATGGGTATACTATATGTTCGCATCGGACGCGCGCCTCCAAGGAGGACATGTAGTACTAGTATGTCTCTGTGCGCCCCATGAAAAGCTGGTCCTGGTGGGCGAGGTCCAGACCCTCGGGGCTTCACGTCATGACAGAGATTCACGACGTCGGGGGGTCTGGGCCTGCCGCACGACCGCGCCGATATTGGCTGGGCGATTCCGGGCGCAGGGCAGGGCCCCTCTGCCCAGAGGACCTGTCTTCCACCGTCCGAGCGTTTTTTGTTGACGGCCCCGCGAGGCCCCGTGTGAGGGCCCCCGCGGGGCCGAGAGAACGGCTAACAAAGAGGAGGAGGAGGAGGAGGAGGAGGAGGAGGAGGAGGAGG
>CAUYUJ010017924.1:178945-220005 GCA_963575745.1 Prorocentrum cordatum
CCCCTGAAGACCCCGTGAGTGCCCCGCTTTTCCGAGCTGTTCTGGAGGACGGTCTGCTCAGAATTAGGCAATCTGGTAGGACTCCCAGCTATTGGCACCTTAGCCAGGGAATTACCCTCCCCAAGTCCAAAGAGGCTCGCACGTCGGGGGGGACAGCAGACGGTACTAGGACGGTTCACCTTTTGGCCCCTTTAGGCAAGGGCTGGTACGCCATACAGAGTGTAGCTCCCAGGATGCAGGCACAGGTGCACGGTTTTCTAGAGGGCCGCTCAAAGGAGGCGGCGATCACAGTAGCACAATGTACAATGTGGCGTGCGCGCAGACAGGGACGCACAAGTATTACACACCTTCATGATTTAAGTAATGCCTTCGGCAGCGTCTCCTGGGACGAGTTTGACTCCACTCAGGAAGAACTGATGCTGGAAGATTTAGAACAATTCGGACGCCAGAGGTACCACGAAGCAGTGGTCCAGTTGCCAGGCGAGGAAGGCAAGGTGATTTTTCGGATCGGTTGTGGGGCGTTTATGGGGGACCCTTACGTGGTGCGCTTGTTTCTCCTTGCCTTCCAGAGAGGGGTGAACACCTGGCAACAAAAAATGAAGCAAACTGGCAGCGACGTAGGTAATTGTATAGCAGAGAGCCCGTTCACCAACAGAGATGTGGATCTTTCGTTGTGCCAATATGCAGATGACTTGTTGAAATCTTTAGTAGCCGAAGACACGGAGTCTTTGGCATCACTGGCCCAGCGAAGCTTTCTGGAGAACAGCACTCTAGATAGCGCGCTGGAGACAATTAGCTGTAGGCAGAATCGGGACAAACAAGAAATTCCCCCTGCCTTCGCTGGGTGCGGCTCGACTAACGATGCTCGGGATCTCCGTTCGGGGAGGGTCCGTCTGCCAGCTAAGTTTAAACCTCACGCCCGGTACCTAGGAGTTCAGTTGCACGTAAACGGTAAGTTCGGGGAAGAGTTTAAAAAACGGCGAAAGGCAGTGGAACAGGCTTATTTTGCACTTGGTAGATTTTGGAGTTTGAAGCGCACGCCGTGGAAGGTCCGCCGAGGCCTGCTCATCTGCTGTGTACAGAACGCAGCGCTGTCGGGCAACGAGGCCTTTTGCCTCACGGAGGCCAACTGGCAGGAGCTAGACAAGCTCGTGGCCAGATTTGCACGCAGGGCGATGCGCGGAGCTGCTCATTCGACCGTGACAACTGCGGAGGGCGAGCAAAAGCACAAACATATGTCGACGTCAGAGGTTCTGAAGTACTGGAGGATGGCCCCGACAAAGCTGGAGGCACGAGTGCGACGACTTAAACGACTCCAGCGAATAGCGAGTAGGCCCCATCATCACGATCACGAACTCACGGCGATCTTCGGAAAGTACCCTTTCGAAAAGTACTCGACGATTGAGGGGGACGACTTGAAGATGGGGGACCAGGTCAATCCGTGGGCCAGGAGGGTGAAAGAGGACATCTTGGAGGGGCTGGAGGCGATGGGGGACGACACGATGTGGTTAAAGGAGGAGCTGGAGGGAGGCTTTCTGAGGCTTTTCAGAGACGCGGACCTCGCTGAGGCTTTTGGGGCCCTCGACTTCTCTCGACTGCGCGAAGGAGCCTATGCGTGTGCGATGCCTCCACCAGGATGGGCTCCCTCCCAGGTCCCTGTCATCGAGGCAACAATAGAGACGGAAAACAAGCAAGAACCGACTTGGGTGTGTGGCTGCAAAAACGAGGACGAGAGCTTATGCATGGAAACTTTCACTTCATTCAAGTCGGTCAACCAGCATCGATTACAAAAACATGGGCTTCGGGATCCCTGGACTTGTACGGTGATAACAAACACCTGCCCCTGGTGCCTGGGAGTGTATGGCTCTGTGGTGGCGGCGCAGAAGCATGTGGCCCTCAGTGTGAAGAGAGGCGGCGTATGCAAGTGCAGATCCCCCTACCTTGGAGGACGATCACACCCTGATCTGCGCACATGCCACATCTGTAGCTACGAATGCTCGAGCTTTGAGGAGCTCCAGAAGCACCTGCAGAGCCACGCGCCCCCGCTCGACCTGCTACGACGGGACGAACAACATGGAGCTCGAGCCCGCCAATTTCGCGCTGAAGCACAAGCAGGCCGAGGGCGAGGGCGACGACGCCAGGAGGAAGAAGCAGCAGCGCACCGTCGAGGCGCTGGTCCAAGGGAACGGCAAGGACGACAACGTTCTCGGTCGCCTCGTCACTGTCCTCGCCAGGCTGGCCTTGACCAACGCGGCAGAGCTACGCGACATCGCAGGGATCGTGTTCATCTGCCTACTCCTGCCCATCGACGGCGCCGTCGCGCTGGCCATGAAGGCCGCAGGGCAGACTTACCACGAGACGGTCCAGGCGCTCAAGTCCAAGAACGACGAGAAGGGCCTCGAAGAGCTGGGCCCACCGTACGTGCACATCTTCATGGCCATGGTGCTGGGCATCAATCAGGAACCGTGCGAGCAGTGGACGAAGGACCTCATCCTGGCGTTCTGGATGGCACACATCAAGGGCAAGGGCGCGACGGAGGTGCAAGCAGCAGCACTGCACTGCAAGTGCAGGCCCACGAAGCCCAAGGAGAACAATAAAGGCATGGTGAAGCTCTCGCTGGCACTCCCCGCCAAACACTCGGAGGTGCAGGATGCGCTGGTCTCGGAGCTCTGCCGCAGGCAGGGACAGATCAAGAGGGGGCCCGCGCCGCGCGGCCCTCTCGAGCGAGCGACGCAGCAGCTACTGGACGAGTTCGAGGGCAACAAGAAGGGCAAGGCGAAGGGCAGCGGACAGTGAAGATGACAGCCAGCCAGGAGAACATCATAGGCCGCCATTCTCAGCGATTGCTCGACCTAGTCAGACGAAGGCTGGTACCTTTGGAGACAGCTCTTCGCCAGGCCACAGCATCGATGACGGTGGACCCTGTACGACGCCGAACCAAGCACTCTCAATGAGACCTCAAATTCCACATGGCTTCGGAGAAAGTGCGCCAGAGTTGAATTAGATATCACGTGTCTCGGATGTTCATCTGAGATTGCCCACCCCCCTCGGCCCGTAATGCGGTCAAAGTCTGGACACTTGCTCTGAGCGGTGTAGCTGCACCTTGGGGGGTGGGCCATGCACGACAATTACTTTGACGACTTCGATTGCGACGCTACCGAGGGTGGCGGCTAGCACGAGGACTTGCTGTACTGAGACGCTTCGCGACGCCGACGCCCTGACTTGTACACGGTCGCAGTTTTTGGTCATGTGCGAGTGTTCGCTCCCTTTCTTCCCCTCCTCGCTGGCGGGGTCAATGCCTGGGCGGCGCTAAGGCTTGTGCCACCTGGTGGTCGACCCTCGGGTCTTGCCCCTTTGGGGGCTCCACCTGGTGATGCAGGCCGAGGCGGCGTCCCAGCGGATTGACCACGCCTTCCCAACGGGGGGCGCGGTGCGAGTGGGGACTGCCCGGCGTTGCGCCGTTAGTGACCCTCGCACCGCTGCTCCCAGGGGGGAAAGAAAAGCCTGCCTGCTGAAATCGCCGTTTCCCCTGAGTGGAGTCACTGATTCAGCGGATTCTTGTTGCCTGCGTGGTGCAGGGCAGCCCCTAAGTCCCCCACCACAGGGCGCTGCAGACTGCCCGAGGGTATCCCCCCCGCACATGCAGCTCATCCCTAAACAGTAGGCTCTCAGGGTAAGGTTAGAAAGCCAGCCACTTTATATGATCTTCTAAGGGTGCTGGTCAGAGTGACCAACACACTCGTTTTTTGATGTGCTGACTTGTGGAACACTGCCCCTCAGAGATTGATTGATTGATTGATATACACATACGCACACACATTTTATATATATATATAAAAAAAAATGTGTGTGCGTACGTGTATATATATATACATATAGATACCCCTCCCCCAAGCCCTCCCGAGTCGTGCCACTTCCTTCCACAAATTTCAAATTCTTCCCCATATATAGAGGCCCCCAAGATGCCCAACAATGGCCCTGAGCGCGCCCCAAGACGCCTCCAGGAGAGCCCAACAGGCCTCCGAGAGGCCCCCAAGAGGCCCACTGGAGGCCCTCGGAAGGTCGTCCCCATCATGTTCCCGGAAGGCGGTCCGGGAACATGATTCCGCGCCTTGGAGGAGTATTCTGCGCTGTCCGAGGCGCCTTCCGAGGCGCCTTGGACAACGTACCTATGTTTATATAGATTGTCCTTCTCCTGTGCACAAAGTCCTACATGTCTTACGTATGGGTCTATACACATTTATGTATATATATAATTATATACACAGGCCTCCAAGAGGCCCCCAAGAGGCCCACTGGAGGCCCTCAGAAGGTCGTCCCCGTCATGTTCCCGGAAGGCGGTCCGGGAACATGATTCCGCGCCTTGGAGGAGTATTCTGCGCTTTCCGAGGCGCCTTCCGAGGCGCCTTCGGACGACGCACTACGTTTATATAGATTGTCCTTCTCCTGTGTACACAATCCTAAATGTCTTACGTATGGGTTCTCTCTTATATATATGTATATGTATATATATACATACATACATACATACATACGCACACATATATATATATCTATATATATATACACATATCTATATATACCCCTCCCCCAAGCCCTCCCGAGTCGTGCCACTTCCTTCCACTATTTCAAATTCTTCCCCATATATAGAGGCCCCCAAGATGCCCAACAATGGCCCTGAGCGCGCCCCAAGACGCCTCCAGGAGAGCCCAACAGGCCTCCGAGAGGCCCCCAAGAGGCCCACTGGAGGCCCTCAGAAGGTCGTCCCCATCATGTTCCCGGAAGGCGGTCCGGGAACATGATTCCGCGCCTTGGAGGAGTATTCTGCGCTTTCCGAGGCGCCTTCCGAGGCGCCTTGGACAACGTACCTATGTTTATATAGATTGTCCTTCTCCTGTGTACACAGTCCTACATGTCTTACGTATGGGTCTATATATATAATGTGTATATATATATATATATATATATAATGTATATATACAGGCCTCCGAGAGGCCCCCAAGAGGCCCACTGGAGGCCCTCAGAAGCTCGTCCCCGTCATGTTCCCGGACGGCGGTCCGGGAACATGATTCGCGCCTTGGAGGAGTATTCTGCGCTTTCCGAGGCGCCTTCCGAGGCGCCTTGGACGACGTACTACGTTTCTATAGATTGTCCTTCTCCTGTGTACACAATCCTACATGTCTTACGTATGGGCTTTTTCTCTATATAATATATATATATGCATATATACATATATATATATATATATATATACATACATACATACACACATTTATATATATACATATATATCTATATATACCCCTCCCCCAAGCCCTCCCGAGTCGTGCCACTTCCTTCCACGTATTTCAAATTCTTCCCCATATATAGAGGCCCCCAAGATGCCCAAACAATGGCCCTGAGCGCGCCCCAAGACGCCTCCAGGAGAGCCCCACAGGCCTCCGAGAGGCCCCCAAGAGGCCAACGGGAGGCCCTCAGAAGGTTGTCCCCATCATGTTCCCGGAAGGCGGTCCGGGAACATGATTCCGCGCCTTGGAGGAGTATTCTGCGCTTTCCGAGGCGTCTTCGACGACGTACCTGTGTTTATATAGATTGTCCTTCTCCTGTGTACACAGTCCTACATGGCTTACGTATGGGTCTATATATATAATGTATACATATATACATATACATACATACATATACATATATATACATATATATGCATACATACATACATACGTGTATATGCATATGTATATATAACATATAACTGTATACACATATATCCCTCCCCCAAGCCCTCCCGAGTCGTGCCACTTCCTTCCACGTATTCCAATTTCTTCCCATATATAGAGGCCCCCAAGATGCCCAACATTGGCCCTGAGCGAACCCCAAGACGCCTCCAGGAGAGCCCAACAGGCCTCCGAGAGGCCCCCAAGAGGCCCCCTGGAGGCCCTCAGAAGGTTGTCCCAATCATGTTCCCGGAAGGCGGTCCGGGAACATGATTCCGCGCCTTTGAGGAGTATTCTGCGCTTTCCGAGGCGCCTTCCGAGGCGTCTTCGACGACGTACCTGTGTTTTTATATATATATATATATATATATATATATATTGTCCTTCTCCTGTGTACACACTCCTATATGTCTTACGCATGTTTCTATATACGCGTGTATATAAATACATATACATGCATATATATGTATATATATACCCCTCCCCCAAGCCCTCCCGAGTCGTGCCACTTCCTTCCACGCATTCCAATTTCTTCCCCATATATAGATCAGAAGCACCATAAGGGGTACCAAAAGCGTAGGGGTACCAAAAGCGGGCGGGGTTAGCTTCATTTTAGATGCATCGCATCGAAGCGCGCGCATTCGAAGGATTCGCTTGCACCTTGCATTGCGAAGCAATACTTCTCTCTCCTTCCCCCCCCCCCCCGCCTCCCTCTTCCTTCCTCCTTTCCCTTTCCGATCCCTCCTCCTCGCCCCTCCCCATCATCTTCGACCTTCCTTTTCAGTCCTCCTCCTCTCCCTCCTCCTCCTCCTCGGTTCTCCCCCATCCCTCATCATCATCGCCACCATCATCGTCACCACTTTCCTCCTCTTTTTCCTCTTCCCTCCCCTTTTCCGCCGCCGCTCGCGGGCACGCAGCGGGGCGCCTCGAGAGGCGCGCCTCTCCAAGAGCAGGGGCAATGGGGGGGGGCGGGGATAGGGAAGTGGATGGGGGGAGGAGTAGGAGGAGGAGGAGGAGGAGGAGGAGGAGGAGGAGGAGGAGGAGGAGGAGGAGGAGGAGGAGGAGGTAAGAGGATGACGATGAGGAGGAGGAGGAGGAGGAGGAGGAGGAGGAGGAGGAGGTGCATTGTGGGCATCCGGATTACTTCTGTCATGGGAAACTGCCTCGTTTTTTGGCCATTTAGCGCGGGGCCGTCTGGGTGCATCTTGGGGGGCATCCTGGACTGAGTTGGGGTAGTTTGGGGGGGCTCTTGGGCCGTTTCTTGCTGCCAGGAATGCAAAAACGCTGCGGTTCACCAGTAGTACTTAAATGCTGATGCCGATGGAAGGTTATTGATAAGTTGTTTGTTTACTGATGTGTTCAATGCGTGTCTAATGTGCGTTCGTTGTTCGTTCGGGCTGCATTGCATCGTTTGCGTTTTTGCATCGGTTATTTGCACGGCTGTCGCGTGCCCGCGAACCGTAGAATACTTGAGAGCGTGTTGAGGGAGCTGTGCGTGTGTGCGTGTGTGTGCGCGGTTTCGCCCGCGCATTTCGACGGTTCGGAGCGCTCTCCAGCCGCTGAACAAATGCGTGCAACATCGTGGCATGGCATGGGCTCGTATACCCTTTAGCGCCGTGCCGATGGATCGCGAGAGGGGTGCTTGGACGTCAGCTATGCGCTCGGGCCGCGAAGTTGTTGTTGTGCTCGGGGGGGGGGGGGGGGCATATGCAATGTATGAGTAATGCCAAGGCAGCTACCTGTCTGGGTAGCGCGGAAGCGCGCTGCGACCGGTTGTTTTCTGGGCGGCGCATGGGTGCCATCCCTGGGATGTTCGCTGTGCCCGCTGCCCCATCATTGCGCCAGTCCTAAATGGGCGTAAGCTGTTTTGTTGTCGTGTGTCCTTCATTTCGGTCCCGCGGGGCGTGGAGCCACGCGGTCGCGCGCGCCGGGTGCTGCGTGGGGCGCGCAGCAGCATTGCCGGCTTGCTCATGACAAATTATGCTACCGAAGGGCCGCGCTTACGCGGTTAGCGTGCGCGACGCGAAAGATTTCGAGTGCGAGGTCTACGTCTGCAGCGCGCCGCCATTCGCATCGCCCCGCCCGCGGGTTTTTCTTGCAACCCCTTATATGGAGGCTGAGTGTTTGAGTTGCGACGGATCTCATATTCGGAACAAGAATTGGATGAAGTGGTACCAACCGACGCTCTCGAAACTCATCGAGCACATACTCCCGGAAAGCGAGAAGGCGGCGCTTCACATATCCACCTGCCTGCGGCGTCTGCCGCCGGCGCGCGAGCGCAGCTGGCCTGAGCGGTTGTCGCCGCGTAAGGGTGGTCGACCGCGGTCGCAACGTTGCAGACCGCAGCCCCCACGGACGGGGAGGTTTCATTTTGATCCGCGTAAGGTAACGCGCCGCTGCATTCCCCGAGGGCTCACGGAAATGGCGACAGTTTCGCCGTTCGGAGCCCCCCACAACGGCGAGGTGTCATCCTTACAATCGCAAGGCCTCACGCCGTTGGACCCGGCAAACGCTGACGAAAGTGGGGACAGACTCGCAGTTTGCAGCCCCCGCAGTGGCGGCGAGACGCAATTACGATCTTCGTAAGACGTCGTAAGACGCCACTCCGCTGGACCCCCTCTGGGCTCGCGAAAGTGGCGGGGACGGTCGCAGTGCGCAGCTTCCCGGTGGCTGCGGGGTTTCGTTCAGACTCGCGTAAGGCACAACTCTGCTGGACCTCTGAGGGGCCGACGGAAGTGGGGGCAGATTCGCAGTTCATGGCCCCCCAAGGGCGGCGAGAAGGAGGGAGTTGGGCCAGGGGGGGCGCTCGCACCCCCGAGGGAGAAGAAAAAAGGGAGGAAGCGGTGAGGTGGAGGAGGAGGAGGAGGAGGGCGACGGAGACCCGAGGCATTATGCAAAGGGACAACCCAGGAGGATTGAGAAAACACAAGGTAGTTTCGTTGTAATACCACCAGGGTTTTCGCCGAGAGGCGTGCTGCGGATTGGCGCCGGAAGGCCAGGGCACCCCCGCTGCGCGCCAGGGGCAACATGTAGTTCCACAATGTTGGGCCGTCTTGAAGGCCGCCTTGGGCGTCTTGGAGGCCTCTCGGGCCCTTTCGGGGCTGTCCTGAGGGGCTCGTTCTCGCGCGAACGGATTCGTTCTCGCAAGATGGCGCGCCCGTTCTTGCGAGAACGGGGAAGTTCTCGGAGGATGGCGCGCCCGCTCTTGCGAGAACGGGGCGTTCTAGTAGGATGGCGCGCCCGCTCTTGCGAGAACGGGGACGTTCTCGCGGGATGGCGCGCCCGCTCTTGCGAGAACGGGGACGTTCTCGTAAGATGGCGCGCCCGCTCTTGCGAGAACGGGGACGTTCCCGCAAGATGGCGCGCCCGTTGTTGCGAGAACGGGGACGTTCTCGTAGGATGGCGCGCCCGCTCTTGCGAGAACGGGGACGTTCTCGTGGGGTGGCGCCGCCGCTGTTGCGAGAACGTGGACGTTCTCGTGGGATGGCGCGCCCGCTCTTGCGAGAACGGGGACGTTCTCGTCGTAAGATGGCGCCGCCGTTCTCGTAGGATGGCGCGCCCGCTCGCGCGAGAACGTAGACGTTTCTCGTAAGATGGCGCGCCCGCTCTTGCGAGAACGATTCGATCTTCGTAAGACGCCACTCCGCTGGACCCCCGGGGCTCGCGAAAGTGGCGGAGACAGTCGCAGTGCGCAGCTTCCCGGTGGCGGCGGGGTTTACTTCTAACTCGCGCAAGGCACAACTCTGCTGGACCTCTGAGGGGCCGACGGAAGTGGGGGCAGATTCGCAGTTCAAGGCCCCCACAAGGCGGCGAGAAGGAGGGAGTTGGGCCAGGGGGGGGCGCTCGCACCCCCGAGGAAGAAGGAGAAAGGGAGGAAGCGGCGAGGTGGAGGAGGAGGAGGAGGAGGGCGACGGAGACCCGAGGCTTTATGCAAAGGGACAACCCAGGAGGATTGAGAAAACACAAGGTAGCTTCGTTGTAATGCCACCAGGGTTTTCGCCGAGAGGCGCGCTGCGGATTGGCGCCGGAAGGCCAGGGCGCCCCCGCTGCGCGCCAGGGGCAACATGCAGTTCCACAATATTGGGCGCTATCTGGACTTGCTTTCTTCGCTGCCCTGGCCTCTTGGAGCACAAGTGGCAGGGGCCCCAGTGGCGTGACCGAAGCGCGCAGCAAGCGCCTCTTGAAAAGGTTCTCACAGGCGTGCTTGGGGGATAAGACCTTCGAGGCTCCAGTGCAGGATTTTGCTGGCCGAGGCAGCGGGGTGATCTTGATGGAGGTTACTGGGCCCACGGTGTCTGTGCCGGGCGCTACGGGGAAGCTCACCAGGAACGGCCCGCATATCGCTGCGTACTTGGAGGAGGCGCACCACGTGGCGGACGTGTTGACACACTGCTTCGAATTACGCGGCACGGGCACTCGCAAGAGAGTCTCGGCAAGGCAGGCGGCCCAGATGACGCGGAACGCCATCTTGGGGGTACTGGGGGACCTTGTCGAGGCGCAGGCATGGCCAGGTGGGGGCCCACTGCGATTGCCGGAATTGCTCGGACCCCAGGGCGGCAGGCGCCCCGCTTCCGTGCAGAAGGCTGCTGCGTTGGTCAGCGGGGCTCGGAAGAGGAAGTTGACAGCGGGGGCGTCGTCGACAGGCCTGTCCGACACCAATGCCGCAGCCGCCCATCGCCGGGGAGAGGGGCACTCGACGGCCAACCAGCTGCTGTACCACGCCACTTGTCTGGAGCAGTTCCGCGATGACAGGCACGTCGGCGCTTCCATGGATGGCGTCACCGTGGGGGGCATGAGCGTTAACCTGCACGCGTACTGGTCACACAGACTTGGCAAGGCTTGTTGGCTGCCAGTACAGGACTCGGCACGCCCTGGAAATTAATACCTCCGTTCCGCGTCGCTATGCGGCGGGCCGTGTGCGTGTTTGTGTGTGCGAGTGTGTGTGTGTGTGTGTGTGCGTGTGTGTGTGTGTGTGTGCGTGCGTGCGTGCGTGCGTGCGTGCGTGCGTGCGTGCGTGCGTGCGTGTGCGTGCGTGCGTGCGTGCGTGCGTGCGTGCGTGCGTGCGTGCGTGCGTGCGTGCGTGCGTGCGTGCGTGCGTGCGTGCGTGCGTGCGTGCGTGCGTGCGTGCATGTGTGTGTGTGTGTGTGCGTGTGTGCGTGTGTGTACGCGCGTGCGTGCGTGTGTCGCCGGCCGTCAGGTGTTTTTCGCAACGCCACGTCAAATGACGCTGGCAATTGACGCGCTCGCACCCGCATTCCGACGACGCTGCGCGATCGCATGTCCGCTGAGAAAAAGTGTGCGTGT
Source organism: Prorocentrum cordatum (assembly GCA_963575745.1). Taxonomy (NCBI): domain Eukaryota; class Dinophyceae; order Prorocentrales; family Prorocentraceae; genus Prorocentrum; species Prorocentrum cordatum. Next base: position 189,964 of record CAUYUJ010017924.1, read on the forward strand.
GTGTGTGTGCGCTTCTGTGTGTGTGTGCGTGTGTGTGTGTGCGGCGCGCTCCATGAGGAAAACGTGTGTGTGTGTGCGTGTGTGTGTGTGTGCTCGCGCGTGTTTGCGTATGTTTTGGGTTTGCGATGTGTTCGGTCGATCTGCGTTTATTTTCGCAATGGTTCTCTCGCGACGCCCGGCTCAGTCTGCATTGGGATTCGGGGAAGCTGTATATATCTGGCGGCACCTTCGATGGAGGGGGGGATGAGAAATTCTTGACGCTTTGCGCATCCCCACCAGCCCATCCAGGAACGACGCCCAGGCGCGTTGAGGTGATCAGGAAGTGCGGGAGCAAAGAAGGGAATCTCCGAACCGTGCGAAGGAGGGGGAGGAGAAGGAAGCTGGATGGATGGATGAGGGAGTGGGGAGAGGGATGATGCATAGGATGATGAGGAAGAGAAGGAGGAGTAGGAGGAGAATGACGAGGACGAGAAGGAGCCCCAAAAGGGCTCCCCAGAGGGCCCCAAGAGGGCTCCAAGAGGGCTCCCAAGAGGGCCCCAAGAGGGCCCCAAGAGGGCCCCAAGAGGGCCCCCGTTGGGCCCTTCCGAAACCTTCCCGAGGGTCCCAAGCGGGCCCCAAGACGGCTCCAAGAGAGCCCCAAAGCAAGATACACGAAAGATTTCCGTGTATCTTGTTTTTGGGCTCCCGTTGTTGCGAGAACGTGGACGTTCTCGTAAGATGGCGCGCCCGCTCTTGCGAGAACGTGGACGTTCTCGCAGGATGGCGCGCCCGCTCTTGCGAGAACGGGACGTTCTCGTAAGATGGCGCGCCCGCTCTTGCGAGAACGTGGACGTTCTCGCAAGATGGCGCGCCCGCTCTTGCGAGAACGGGACGTTCTCGTAAGATGGCGCGCCCGCTCTTGCGAGAACGTGGACGTTCTCGTAAGATGGCGCGCCCGCTCGTGCGAGAACGGGACGTTCTCGCAAGATGCGAGAACGGGACGTTCTCGCAAGATCTTGCGAGAAACGCTCGTTCTCAAGATGGCGCGCCCGCTCTTGCGAGAACGTGGACGTTCTCGCAGATGGCGCGCCCGCTCTTGCGAGAACGGGACGTTCTCGTAAGATGGCGCGCCCGCTCTTGCGAGAACGTGGACGTTCTCGCAAGATGGCGCGCCCGCTCTTGCGAGAACGGGACGTTCTCGCAAGAAGGCGCGCCCGCTCTTGCCGCGCCCGCTCTTGCGAGAACGTGGACGTTCTCGCAAGATGGCGCGCCCGCTCTTCGCCGCGCCCGCTCTTGCGAGAACGTAAGATGGCGCGCCGCTCTTGCGAGAACGGGACGTTCTCGTAAGATGGCGCGCCCGGTCGTGCGAGAACGTGGACGCTCTCGCAAGATGGCGCGCCCGCTCTTGCGAGAACGGGACGTTCTCGCAAGATGGCGCGCCCGCTCTCGCGAGAACGTGGGCGTTCTGGTAAGATGGCGCGCCCGCTCTTGCGAGAACGGGGCGTTCTCGTAAGATGGCGCGCCCGGTCGTGCGAGAACGTGGACGCTCTCGCAAGATGGCGCGCCCGCTCTTGCGAGAACGTGGACGTTCTCGCAGGATGGCGCGCCCGCTCTTGCGAGAACGGGACGTTCTCGTAAGATGGCGCGCCCGCTCTTGCGAGAACGTGGACGTTCTCGCAAGATGGCGCGCCCGCTCTTGCGAGAACGGGACGTTCTCGCAAGATGGCGCGCCCGCTCTTGCGAGAACGTGGACGTTCTCGCAAGATGGCGCGCCCGCTCTTGCGAGAACGGGACGTTCTCGTAAGATGGCGCGCCCGGTCGTGCGAGAACGTGGACGCTCTCGCAAGATGGCGCGCCCGCTCTTGCGAGAACGGGACGTTATCGTAAGATGGTGCGCCCGCTCTTGCGAGAACGTGGACGGACGTTCTCGCAAGATGGGAACGCCCCTCAGAACGCCCCGGGAAGCCCCGAGAGGGCCCCAAGAGGGGGTGCCCTCTTGGAGCTTTCCTGGAGCCCTCGTGGGGCCCTCTTGGAGCCCCCTGGGGGCTCCCAAAATAATCCCCAGGGACATCCGAAAAGGGTGGGGGGGAGGTGGAGGGGGGGGTGGGGTGGGGGGGGGGGAGGTGGAGGGGGAGGTGGAGGGAGAGGGGGTGGAGGGGGGGTGGAGGGGGGGGGGAGGGTGGTGGAGGGGGGGGGGTGGAGGGGGGGGGTGGAGGGGGGGGGGGGAGGTGGTGGTGGAGGGGGGGACCAGACCCCAGGGGAGAGGGTAGGGAGAGGGGTTACGGGAGGGTAGGGAGAGGGGTTGCTGGAAGAGGAAACGCCCTAGACCACCTACGCCCAGAGGGCTGGTGGGACTGCACGATAATGGTATGACACTGAGGGGAGCGAGGAGGAGGGAGGCTGATTATGACGAGGGGGTGAGAGGTGACGAGGCGACGAGGTAGGGGGGGGGGTGCGGAGCAGGAAAAAGAGCGGGAGGATGAGGAGGAGGTAGAGGAGAAAGGGGAGGAGGAATGAGAGGTGTGGGTGGAGGGGCGCGATCAGAAGGGTGAGCAACAATGGACCGCGTTCCCGCGAAACTTTGCCAGGCCCCGGTGGGGGGTTGGGACAGGTCTGCAGAGGATGGGGGGGCGGGGTGGGGGGAGGAGAGTAAGGAGGAGTCCGAGAGGAGGGGAAGAAGGAGGGGGGGGGGAAACAGGGATGAGGAGGAGGAGGAGGAGGGGGGTGGAACGAGGCCGAGGAGAAACATGAGAAGGACGATGAGGACGAGGATCAGGGCGAGGAGGAAGAGGAAACGGATGATTGTTTTTTCCAACCATCCTGTGGTGTTGGGTCCTCGGGGAGACAGCGCCCCGCGCCGCTCAATCCTCATCTCCCCTCCTCCCCCCTCATTCCCGCCCTCCCTCCTCCCATCATCGTCATCATTTTCACCATCATGATCACCATCACCATCACCCCGTTCGCCGTCGTCGCCGGCATCGCGCCATCATCGACATCGCGATCATCACCGCCGTCACCACCACCATCACCACCATCATCACCATGATCAACACCATCATCGCCATCATCTTCATCAGCATCGCTGCCAGCCACCATCACCATCATCGTCTTCAGCTTCGGCACATCCCTGACGCGTTTCGTGTCCCCATGGGGGTCTCCACCGAAGGCCCCAGTGGCTGCGCCCGCCTGCCTCTCCACCACCCATCTCGGCACACCCCTCACACGTTCCGTGGCCTCGTAGGTAGTAACCCCACCGAACGCACTAGAGCTGCGTGCGCATGCTTTCCCACCATCACTTTCGGCGTACCCATCACACGTTTCGTGGCTCCACCGGGGAGCTCCACCGAAGGCCCCAGTGGTTGCGTCCGCATGCCCCCCCCACCGCTGATTTCGGCACACACCTCACACGTTGCGTGGCCCCATCGGGAGCTCCACCGAAAGCCCCAGTGGCTGCGTCCGCATCCCTCTCACCACCCATGTCGGCACACCGCCCACACGCTTCGTGGCCCCTGTGGGGGGCCCCACCGAAAGTCCAGTGGCTGCGTCCGCATGCCTCCCCACCGCCCATTCCGGCACGCCTCGCAAACGCTTCGTTGCCCCATCGGGAGCTCCACCGATGGCCCCAATGGCTGCGCCCGCATGCCCCCCACCACCCATTTTCGCACACCCTTCACACGTTTCGTGGCCCCATCGGGGGGCCCACCGAAGGCGCCAGTGGCTGCGCCCGCAGGCCCCCCCACCACCCATGTCGGCACACCCCTCACACGCTTCGTGGCCCCTTTGGGTGTTCCACCGAAAGCCCCAGTGGCTGCGTCCGCATCCCCGCCCCCACCACCACTCATTTCGGCAAAGCCCACGCAAGTTTCGCGGCCACATAGGGGGCTCCACCGAAGGGCCCGGTGGCTGCGTCCAGATGCCCCCCCCCACCAACCATTTCGGCACACCCCTCACGAAATTTCTTGGCCCAATATTGGGTATACAACGAAAACCCCAGCGGCTGTATCCGGATGCTCCCCGCCAACAATTTCGGCGCACCCTTCACACGCTTCGTGGCCTCATAGGGAGCTCCACCGAGGGCCCCAGTGGCTGCGCCCGCATGCTTCCCCACCATTCAAGTCAGCACACCTCTCATACGTTGCGTGGCCGCATAGGGGGCCCCACCGAAGGCCCAAAGGCTGCGCCCGCATGCGCCCCCACCACCCATTTCGGCACACCACTTACACTGAGGCCCCGAAGGCTGCGTCCGCATGCGCCCCCGCCACCCATTTCGGTACACCACTCACCCGTTTCGTGGCCCCATGGGGAGCTCTACCGAAGGCCCCTGTGGCCGCGCCCGCACCTCACCATTCATTTCAGGACCCCACCTGCACAGTTCGGGGCCCCGGGAGCTCCACCGAAAGCCGTAGTGGCTGTCCTCTGCACCACCCATCCCCCCGCACACGTTTCGTTGCCTCATGGGAAATTCCACCGAAGGCCCCCGTGGCTGCACCCGCATGCTTCCCCACCACATGCTTCCCCAGCAAATATGTCGGCGCACCCCTCAAAGGCTGCGTGGCCCCATGTGGAGCCCCACCGATGGCCCCAGTGGCAGCGTCCGCATGCCTCCCCGCCATCAGAGTCGACAAAACCATCACAAGTTTCGTAGCCTCAGCCTCATATGGAGCTCCACCGACGGCCCCAGTGGCAGCGTCCGCATGCTTCCCCACCACCCAATTCGGCAAACCCATCACAAGTTTCGTGGCCCCACAGGGTGGCCCACCGAAGACGATACCCACAACCGCCACACCCACCACTGAATATGGTCGGTTCCTTCGCCACGTTCATTTGGTGTGGGGATGCGTTTGCGACCGCGCGCCCCAATCACGATGACCTTCCCCCTGTTTCGCAGCGGAGTTTCTCGGAGGCCTCGTGTTGCCCTCGTTGCGCCCTGGGGGGCTCTTTCGGAAGCTCTTCGGGATCTTTTCAGGGCTTCCGAGGGCGACCCCACCCGGATTTGGGCCTGTTCTGGGGCACCCAGGCCAAGTGGAGGTCGACCCCACCCGGATTTGGAGTCTACGCAGCCCAACTGGAGGGCGACCCCACCCGGATTTCGTCCCCACCAGGATTCGGTCGAGGCCAGATTTTCGGTTTGCTTCGTGTTTTTTTTGGTCCGATTTTTTTCTGCAACCCCTCCCGGATTTGGAACCCCACCCGGGGGCGGTCGCGCTTTTCTGTTTGGAAAATAGCAGATGTCACAGGCCGGGGGCTGTTTTTCATCCCCCCCCACTCCCCACCCGGAATTGGTTCAGCAGAAATTTCCGGCGACCCGTCGGCTGAAATGAGACAGCGGCCACCCCACCCGGACTTTGCGCCCGGCGGGCGGCCACCCCGCCCGGATTTGGCGCCGGGGGACTGGTGTTGGGCGGCCTGCCCACCCGGATTTGGTTTCCTCCTTGGGGCCCCGCGGGGTTCCTAGGGATCTGCAGGATTCCTGTGGATATCTGCTGAACGGTGCAGGATTCCTCCGGATTTCTGCGGTCTCTTCCAGATTTCTTAAGCCTTTCCAGATTTCTTAAGCCTGGACCGCAGGATCCCTCAGGGTTCCACGGGGCCCCAAACGAATCCTCAGGACTTCCTGCTATGTTATCATATTCTTCCTATTATCATCAGGACTCCTCGGGGTACCCCTGCATCCGATTGATATTGCATATCAACTTGATACGTGACGATTCCCCAGGATGCCTCAGGAGTCCGCGTGATTCGGGGTGCCTGGGAACCCCGGGATCCCCCAGGATCCCTCGGGATTATATCCGCAGGACCCCACAGGGTTCGTTCGGATTGCGCAAGATCCTCGACAAGTCCCCCAAAATTCTTCAGGACCCCCTTCGGCTTTCCGAGGACAGAGGGCCCCGCAGGATCTCACAGGAAGGCCCCTTTCATAATCCCATAGGACCCATTCGTCCAGAGACCTATCGTTTTCTGGGGTTTCGCGCGGAATTGCTCCGGGTTTCGCAGGATTCTTCAGGACTCCGCAGGGGCCCTTTTTATGGGGTTGAGAAATGCTCACAGTTTACCTATTATGTTTCGTTTTTCAGGGACCCCCGCTGCGTGACTCATGAGAATTCCTGGCGGCCCTTCGCGATGATGTAGGGTTCCCGGAGACTCGGCGGCTTAAGCCTCCCAGGGGGTCGGAAACGTGGCACGTAACTCAGAAGATTTCCCGCGCCATGTGGGCAAACAGTGGTCCTGCCTCTTCGGGTGTGGGGGGCTCTTCCTGGTCCACTCGTTGGAGGCTGGGGCATCTTCGGACCATATTGGGGTTCCCAGGCCGCATGTTCAGCAATCTGGGCGGCGTCGGCTTCGTTCACAGCGCCAGGGTTTCGCAGTTGCGAGGGTGAGGAGGGAGGGAGAACGTACCACTGCCGATCTCAGCGACCAGAAATTACCAGACGTGCAGATCCCAATATGTTCGTCTCATTTCTTGGCACTTCTACTGTGAGTGACTGGGTGTCCGAGCGCCTTAGGCTGCTACATCGCGGTGATCATGGGGCTCTGAGCGGAGAGGAGTCGGGGTTGCAAAACGAGCGACTCGCCCGGGACATCCTCGCAATCTGGCCTCGAAGGGGCCCGTGAGGCACCCCCTGGCGGCTCGTGCTTGGGGTGCCAAAGCAAGCGCCTCGCTGGAGACATCCTCGCAATCTGCTCTGAAAGCTGAGGAGTCGGGGGGGCGGAAAACAAGCGAACCACCTGAGACATCCCCACAATCTGCTCGCGAACGGGCGAGTGCAATGCACCCTGGCGGCTCCCGCGTGGGGTGCTGAAACAACCGCCTCGCTGGAGACATCCCCACAATCTGCTCTGAAAGCAGCGGAGGTCGGGGGAGGGGGGGGGGGGGGGGCAAAACAAGCAAACCGCCTGAGACATCCCAACAACGAGTGCAATACCACCTGACGGCTCCCTTTTGGGGAGCTGAAGCAAGCGCCTGGCTCGAGAGACATCCTCACAATCTATCTGCTCTGAAAGCAGAGGAGTCGGGGTGTCAAAGCAAGCAAACCACCTGAGACATCCTGACAATCAGGGCGCGACTGGGCGAGTGCAATATCTCTTTGCGGCTCCTGCATGGGGTGCTGAAATAAGCGCCTCGCTCGAGACATCCTCACAATCTGCTCTGAAAGCAGAGGAGTCGGGGGGGCAAAACAAGCAAATCGCCTGAGACATCCCCGCAATCTGGGCGCGACCTGGCGAGTGCAATACATCTCGGCGTCTCCCGCTTGGGGCGCTGGAGCGAGCGCCTCGCTCACGACATCTCACAATCTGATCTGAAATCAGAGGAGTCGGCGGGGCAAAGCAAGCAACCCGCTTGAGACATCCCCGCAATCTGATCGCGAACGAGCATCTGCTCTGAAAGCAGCGGAGGTCGAGGGGGCAACGCAAGCAAACCGCCTGATACATCCCCACAATCTGGGCGCGAATAGGCGAGTGCAATAGCCGCCGGCGGCTCCCCATTAGTGTGAATGACCCGCAGTGTGAGTTGTCTGTCTGTGTGCGTGAGTCTGCGCATTGCCAGGAAAGCAAGCGGGCTGCCCATCGCGCGGCAGATCCAGGTGAGCCGTTCACGCACAAAGAGCTCATGAAATGGCTGGCCAAGGTGAGGGCGTTTTACCACAATCGCGATTTCGAGGGTGACGTCGACGTCGACCCTGACCCTGGCGCCCTCCAGGATAAGAAGTCAGCCAGCAAGATTACCAAAGTCAGGTTCGGTGTCGACAGGGTCGCCACACTGCAGTGGTTGACGTCCTTGGATAACGCTTTGCGGCATGGGGTTGGCTCGGGCTTGGATCGTTTTGCGCCCACCGCGCCTGCCCAGGATGTGCCGCCGGCGCTCACGTTATGCCTGGACCAGGAGAGCAAGCAGTGGTCTGCTGCGCATTACTTGATGCACGGGCCCACCAAGTATCCAATTGCTTGCGGCAAATCCCTCGCCCCGCCACTGAGCCGCTCCTCGGTTCTTGGGGCTTTCTGGGGCGCCCCCCTTGGGGCTTTCCCGAAGCAGATCATTTGAGCCATAATGACAACGTGTTTCGTGTTTGTCGCCATGGGTCTGTCTTGGGCAATTTCGCGGCTTTCGGCGGGCCCCCCGAGGCCATCCGAAACCGCGGAGGATGAGAACTTGGCTTCGGGGCCATGTTGAGGCCCAACACGTTTCAGGTTGCCTCAGTGGGCTGCTTGAGGCCAATAGGGGCGCCAGGTAACAAATCAGGGCGACCGCTAAGACACAGTCGCGACAAGGCGGCCGGGCAGCCGTTCAAAGTCCCAAGAAACCTCGCAATCCATGCCCATTCCAACACGCCCCAGATGCGCCGAAGCCACGCTGGCGGATAGCGCTGTCGTCTTTCCCGACCCGCACCACCGGAGGCACAATGATATCACGCTGGCTTTGAAGGCTTCCGGCCTGCAGTCGGCTTTCGTGCGAAAAGTGGCCGAGTACAACTTAGCATGCGGGCCGTGGCAGCAATCTGGCTGGTTTGAAGACATGCAGACGTCCGCCATGGAGGTCAGCGTGAACCTAACCGTGGATGATTCCCTGCTGCTGCACATGTGGCCCGGCGTTTGCAAGGACCATGGGTGGGCCGATCCAAGCCAGACTGGAGTCGAAGCCCGTGAAAGTTGGTTGCAGGGTTTGCCTCAAGAGCCATGCTTCACAGCGAAAGGCGCCAAAGTGGCCACGGGGCGTTGGATGAGCTGGCAGACGGCGTTCCGCGAAAAAGACATGTACCACCACACCAGGCTGCTGGTTTTTGTCTACACGTGCATGGTCCGCGACTGGGTGCACGCTTGCACGCTTGGGCTGACTTCTTGGAGCGGCCAGCCCCGTCCCACAGCGGCCGCGGCCGGCGAAGCGGCGGCAAGGGTAGGGGTCGCGGCGCCGGCGATGGGGGCGGGAGCGCAGGCGCGGCGTCCAGCGCCGCGGGGGCACCAGCACCCGCCAGCGAGCCGCCAGCCCGTGCGACCCCGACGCCGCTGAAGACAGACAAGAACATTTTTGTGACTATCACGAAGGAGATGGGGGACCCAGATCTATCTTGTGGCCTTCGGCCCATCCCGTCACCGTGCTTTGGTTGTGGGTCGGAGGCCAGAGGCCTCTTGGGCTCGTCCTTTTGGGGGGGTACTCTATGGCTTCTCTTGAGGCTTTTGGGGCCATCGTGGGGGTCGGGAGGCGTTTGGGGCGACTCCGGGCCCTCTTCGGCCGTCTCAGGGTCGCTTTGTGACCCTCGTGGCCAGTTTGGGACCGCCCTAGCTTCCGGGGGGGCTCCCGCGACACACCCCAGGAATTCCCGGCAGCTCCCGGGAAACCGGCGTACGAACCCTTTCAACCCGATGACGTGTCAAAACTGCATGAGCATTGGGGCATTCAACTACGTGCTGACGGCACTGTGGCGGATTACGCACTTGCAGGGTCATCGCCTTGATAACGAGCGGGGAAGCCTTGGCGCACGGCACGTGCGCCAAGACGTTGCATGGGCCAAAGGCGACTCTCCAGAGATATTCGGGCTGGTCCGAATGGTCGTGGCTGAGGGACGTGGACGGGGCAATTGAAGCCACGGAGGACCTCGCCCAGCTAGAGAAGTGCGGATTCTGGTGGCTTCGCCTGAGTTGCCGAAGGCTTTAGCAGCGCGCAGTTATTTTTGTTGCCCCTTTCTATCCATTTCTATTCTCAATTAGTTTGCACAGCGGTCCGCGTTGTGTATCGTTGAATCCATCATCTGGTTCGTGCAGGCGGCTAGGTGCTAAGTGGGTTATGTTACATCAACATGTGTGCGTTCGTTTTGCTCGCCTGTCGTGACATTGCGTAATGAAGGCGTTTGGTGCGTTGTAAACTATTGCCAAGGATACGCGCGGATTCCTAAATAGACGCACCCCCCGAGGATACCGCAAGGTTTCCCAAGACTTCCCAGATTGGTTTGGGTTCCACGCGACTTCTCTGGATTGTGATGGGTTTGCCAGGGTGCGTCAATGGCCGCAGGTTCCCCAAGGAGTCCGCAGGCTCCCTCAGGGCGGTCCAGATTTCCCCTGGATCCTGAAATCCCCAACCATCCTGTGGCGTTGGGTCCTCGCTGTAAAAAGGCAGCACCCTGCGTCACTCACCCCTGTTCTCCTCTCCCCCCCCCCCGCCATCTCTCCTCCCACCGTCGTCATCATGCTCATCATCGTGGTCTCCGTACGGATCATCATCATCATCATCACCATCATTCATCATCATCCTTATCGTCATCGTCAGCATCACTCGGTCGCCGACATCACGATCATCATCACCATCATCATAATCATCACCATCGCCGTTATCATGGCCGTCATCATCATAGTCAGGGTTATGTCATCGCCGCCATCATCGCCGCCACCATCACCGTCGTCGACATCAATTTCGCCACCCCCTTGCAAGTTTCGTGGCCCCATGGGATGCCCCACCGAAGGCCCAGGGGCTGCTTTTGCATGCCTCTCCACCACCCATTTCGGCACACTTTTCCCAATTCTCGTGGCCCCATCGGCAGCCCTGCCGCAGGCCCCAGTGGCTGCGCCCGCATGCCTCCCCACCAACACACCACTCACAAGTTTCGTGGCCCCATGGGGAGATGCACCGAAAGCCACAGTGGCTGCGTCCGCATGCCTCCCCACCACCCTGTCGGCACACCTGTCCAATTTGTCATGGCTTCGTCGGGAGCCCCAACGAAGACCCCAAAGGCTGCGCCCGCAGGCTTCTGCATCGCCCATTTCGCCCCCCCCCCTCAAACGTTTCGTGGCCCCTTCGGGAGCCCCACCGACGGCCCCAGCGGCTGCTTCCGCATGCCCCGTCGCCACCGATTTCGGCACCCCCCTCACAAGTCTCGTGGCCCCATCGGGAACTCGACTGAAAGCCTCAGTGGCTGCGTCCACCTGCCTCCGCGCCACCCATTTCGGCATGACCCTCATAAGTTTCGCAGCCCCATGAGGGGGCTCCGCCGATGGCCCCAGAGGTTGCGCCCGCATGCCCCCCCCCACCACCCATTTCCGCACACCCTTCACAAGTTTCGTGGCCCCATAGAGAGCCCCACCGAAGGTCCCAGTGGCTGCGCCCGCAGGCCTCCCCGCCACTGATTTCGGCACACCCTTCCCCAGATTCGGGGCCCCAAAGGGAGCTCCTCCGAAGGCCAGTGCGGCTTCGCCCGCATGCGTCCCGATCGCCCATTTCGGCGCACCCCTCACAGGTTGGTGTGGTGGTTCCAGGAATCCACCGAAAGCCCTTGCGGCTGCGTCCGCATGCCGTTGCACCACCCACGTCAGCCCCCCCTACACACTCTGCACGAGTCTTTGGCGTTTCCGAAAATTCTTTGAGATCCCTTTGGACTTGTAAGAATCAAGAGCCCCAATTGGGGGCGGGACCAGACCCGAACATTTCGGCAATGCCCAAGGCAAAAAAGAAATCTCGGGACCCAGGCCGCGACCGGGGTTGGATTTCTCGGGATTGAGGTAGGATCTGAGCATCAGGATCCCGAGGGATTCCTCAGGATCTCTCAGGATGCCTCAGGACGCCCTGGCCGTAGCCTTCGCCGCAGCCCTGGTATGCTTGTTCGTTTCTCTTTTTTGTTTTCGCACAAGCCTCCGACGCGACTTCGCCCCTAGCCCTAGCCCTGGCCCCGCCGTCGCCCTCGCCGCAGCCCTGGTTCGTTCTTTCGTTTCGTCCTTCGTTGATTTTCGCCGAAGCCTCAAGCGGGACCTCACCCCTCGCCTTGGCCCTCGCCCTGTAGCCTTCGCCGCAGCCCTGGCCTGTTTCGTCTCGTTGTTCGTTTTCTTTGTTTTGTCGTTTTGTTCGCGTCAAACCCTGGCCAGAACTTCGCCCCCCTCGTTTGCCCCGGCGCTAAACCGCGGCCAATGCGGCCCCGCCCCAAGCCATCGTTCCGAGTCTTCGTTTCGTTGTCCGTTTTGTTGCCCACGTGATCTGCGAAGTTCGTTTCGTTGTTCGTATTGTTTTCTCGCTGCATGGCGGCATCGTTTCGTTTTTCGATTTCGTGTTGAACCTGTTACGCGTCAAACGCAAGTTTTAAACGTTCATTGGCCCTTATTAAACTCAAACGCGTTTGAAACATCGGGAATTCTTGAGATTCCGGAGGAGTGTGGAGGATCCCTCAGAAGTCCTGAGGATGCCCCAGGACTTTCCCACATGATTCTCTAGGTGCCCTCAGGTTCCCTCAGAAGTCTTCGGGGCCCCTGCAGGTTTTTCAGGATCTCTGATGCCCTTTTGTTTTCCATGCTTGGGGATTTCACCGATTATTCCGCAAATCTTCATCACTCCATCGGGTTCCTCAGACTTCTTCGGAATTCCTCTGGATCCTTCAGAACAGCTTCTTGTCAGAATCCCCAGGGGCCCGGGCTTTTAGGGATTGTCACGGTCGAAGGATTCTCAGGCATCCAGAATGGGAAAAAAGCTGGGCCCGGAGTCTTCGGATTGGGAAGGGTCCAGGAACTACAAGGATTCGTAAGGATTCCCCAGGGGTCTCAAACAGGTTCCGAACATGTCCCAAGGTTTATGCAGATTCCTCGGGCCCCCCGAGAATGTGTCATGATTCCAAGTAGAATAGCTCCCACGATTCTTCGAGATTCTGCAGGACTCCTGGGGATCCGTCCTCGGGGACGTGGACTGGGAACGGGATCGGACACGGATTCCTCAGGATGTCTCAGGCACCAAAAGTGGGACTGGGCCCCGGTTCCTCGAGATGGAGCGGGGCTTGACACAAAGGCTTTTTAAGAATTCTTCAAAACCAGTGACGATTCCCAAAGAATGCCGACGAAGTTTCCAAGATACCTAGGGATCCATGAGGGTTCTCCATCCGGGACCCAGGCCAGGACCGGGACCAGGATTGGACTCGCAGTCCTTTCTCAGGGGCCCAGACCGGGATTGGGACCGGACCGGGGAGGGGTACATTCCATAAAATGTTTGATTCCGCCAGATTCTTGAGAGTGGTCTCCAGCCGTGGCGACGAGAACGCCCAAGGAGGCCCCAAAATGCCGAAAAGCGACAGAAGACTCCCTCGAATCTCGAAGTTTCAACCTCGATCCTCGATCCTCCTCCTCCTAGTCCTCGTCCTCCTCCTTCTCCCGCCACCTCTAACGACGGCGACGGAGACGGCGACGGCGGCGGCGACACCGACGACGGCGACGACGACGACCACCACCACTCCGACGACGACGAAGACCACGATGACGACCACTCTGACGACGACGACGAAGGACGAACGACGAACGACGGACAACGACGACGGACAACGAACGACGAACGACGAACGACGGACGACGGACGACGAACGACGAACGACGAACGACGAACGACGAACGACGACGACGACGACGACGACGACGACGACGACGACGACGACGACGACGACGGACGACGACGACGACGACGACGACGACGACGACGAGTGACGACGACGACGACGACGACGACGACGACGACGACGACGACGAGGCGTCCCGCCCCTGGCGGGGAGCTCGGGTTGAAGGCCCCCTTGGGCGGCCTTCGGAGCACCAGATCCCCTCGTCGTCGCCGTCGTCGTCGTCGCCGTCGCCGCCGCCGCCGTCGCCGCCGCCGTCGTCGCCGTTGTCGCCGTCGTCGCCGTCGCCGTCGTCGCCGTCGCCGCCGTCGTCGTCGTCGCCGTCGCCGTCCTCGTCGTCGCCGTCGTCACCGCCGCCGCCGCTGCCGTTGCCGTCGTCGCCGTCGTCGTCGCCGTCGCTCTCGCCCTCGCCCTCGCCGTGCCGCCGCCGTCGCCGTTGTCGTCGTCGCCGTCGTCGCTGTCTCCGTCGCCGTCGATCGATCGATCGAGTGTCGAAATTTTCGGACGTTTTGGGTCTCCGGAGGTTTTCGGGCGTTTACAACAAACGAGTGTCGAGGTTTTCGGACGTTTTCGGACGCGACATCGAGAGGATTGGAAAGAGATGGAAAGAGAGAGAGAGAGAGAGAGACAGACAGACAGACAGACAGACAGACAGACAGAGAAAATGATACGTATACCTGTGCATGTGTATATGTAGAGGGAAAGCAAACTATATTCATAGAGAGAGGGAGAGAGGGAGAGGGTGAGGGATAGGGAAAAGGATGACGAGACGGAAGGGGAGAGGGGAGGGAAGGCTTTCAAGCGAGGGCGGGGTTCAAAGTGAGAAGCCAATGCGCACGCGCGCGGGCGAGACGGATGTAGACATGGGCGCGCGAGGGGGCCACATTGGATCAGGTCAAAGTTAACATTTGTGCTCTGATGAACATGTGTGTTTTGTCGCCCCACCCCACCCGGTTTTGGTATCCCTACGGTTTTAGTACCTCTTATGGTCCTGCCGAATAGAGGCCCCCAAGATGCCCAACAATGGCCCTGAGCGCGCCCCAAGACGCCTCCAGGAGAGCCCAACAGGCCTCCGAGAGGCCCCCAAGAGGCCCATTGGAGGCCCTCAGAAGGTCGTCCCCATCATGTTCCCGGAAGGCGGTCCGGGAACATGATTCCGCGCCTTGGAGGAGTATTCTGCGCTTTCCGAGGCGCCTTCCGAGGCGCCTTGGACAACGTACCTATGTTTATATAGATTGTCCTTCTCCTGTGTACACAGTCCTACATGTCTTACGTATGGGTCTATACATATATATATATATATATATACATATATATATAATATATATATATATACAGGCCTCCAAGAGGCCCCCAAGAGGCCCACTGGAGGCCCTCAGAAGGTCGTCCCCGTCATGTTCCCGGAAGGCGGTCCGGGAACATGATTCCGCGCCTTGGAGGAGTATTCTGCGCTTTCCGAGGCGCCTTCCGAGGCGCCTTGGACGACGTACTACGTTTCTATAGATTGTCCTTCTCCTGTGTACACAATCCTACATGTCTTACGTGAACTTTTCTCTCTCTCTCTCTCTCTCTCTCTTTTTTTCTCTCTCTCTCTCTCTCTCTCTCTCTCTCTCTCTCTCTCTCTATATATATATATATATATATATATGCATGCATAATATATATATATATATATATATATATATATATATATATATATATACATACATATACACACACATACGCACACATACGCACACACGCACCCACACAAACACATATATATATATATATATATATATACACACACATCTACCCGGGGAAGGAAATCGGGACCCTGAAACCACGGCCTCGAACCCCCAATCTGGGTCCACCCCCCCCCTGGGGCCTCCTCGGCCGCTCCCCGGCCGCTCAAAACAGCCCTTGGGGCGCTCCAAGAGCGCCCACGATGGCTTCCAGACTGCCCAAGAGGTTGCCAAGAGCACCCGAAAGCGCCACAAAGGGTCCCCAGGACTGGTCAAGATGACTTCCCAGTGCCCTAGATGGTTTCAAGACGGCCCAAGAGGCCCCGAAAACGCCCCAAGAGGCCCCAACGAGGACCCCCACGAAGCAAAAATCGGCACATTCCCTCCGGAAAACGTACATTTTTAGCATATTCGCTCGTTTGGTCTCGAGAGCGTCCAAGACGTCCCAAGAAGCCCCCTAGATCCTCCCAGGTCGGCCCCGTAGGCCCCAAGAGGGCCCCAAAACGGCCCAAGAGAGCACCAAGGCGGCCCAAGAGAGCCCCATGACAGCCCAAGAGCGGCCTCAAAGGGCCCAAAAGGCTCCCAAGAGAGCCCTGCGCGAGCCACAGGAGACCCCCAAGAGGGCCCAACAGGGCCCCAAGAGAGCCCCAAGACGGCCCTGGCCTCCCAAGTCTGCCCAATGGCGCTCCGCGACGGCCTTCGAGGGCCCCATACGAGCCCCAAAAGACTCCAAGAGCGCCGCCAAGAAGGCCCAAGCATGCCACTCTGTGTCTGATGTTTACGCGTTCTCGCCTCTCCAGTCTCTCAGAACCCATAAAAAGGCTTGAAAAATTCGCTCTACCAAGAGGCACCCGAGCAGCACGCCAAGATATCCCAACCAGGTGTGACACGCCTCTGGCCACAATCCCGGCACGGTGGCAGTACGAGCCAAAGGCTCTTGAGGCTTCCAAGATGCCCAGAGAACCCTCTCAGAGGCCACGCGTCTACACCTTAAACGATGTTTCCACAGCGGTTTCCAGAGACATCGGTTCCGAGATAGAGGCCTCCCTCGAGACCCTTCAGAGCGCCACAGGGGCCTCACATACATTTCCTACACGATATTGCTTGAGAGGCTCACGGGAGCATCGATTCAGACTTGGGTCCATCACAACCCTCCCTGGGATGCGACACCGGGCGTCGGACGCTTCTTTCGCCGTCGACACTCCCAAGTCCCGCGTGCTCTGCCTGCTGCGATTCGTCGTCGCTGGCAGTTGGTGCCTTCGGGTTCGTGCCCTAGGAAGGGGGAGGGGGGGAAGAAATACGAGGAACGGGAGACGAGGACGAGGAGGACGAGGAGCAGTAGGAGGAGGAGGGGGAGGAGAAGGAGGAGGAGGAGGAGGAGGTGGAGGAGGAGGAGGACGAGGAGGAGGAGGAGGAGGAGGAGGAGGAGGATTCGCATTCGCAACGGGAAAGGACATTCGCACGGGGACGGGGATCCCGAGCATCATGCGTGAAAAGGGAGGGGCAGGAAGGGCGTCTTCCACACGCCGACAGGGTCGGCGGATTGGGCCCCAGGTCTCACGAGGGCCCCAAGAGAAGGTCAATATGGCCGAGATCAGTTCGAATCACAAATGGTCAACGCTCTGGCAAGACCCAAAAGATCCCAAATACTGCTCACAGATCGCAGACGCGACCTCATGATAGCCAGTGGAAACCCCGGGACCCCTAAGACGCCGTTTTTTGGGGAGGGCTCCCACCCTCCCCAGGCCCTCGCTTCTCATCCTCCTCGAACTTCGATCGTCGGTTCGGCCCCCGCCGCCGTCGCTGCCGCCGCTTCGGTTGATCCTGGGTTGTAGGTCAGAAGCTCCACCTCCTTCCATACCTTGCCTCCGAGTCGCGTCGGGCACTTCGTCTCCTCTTCTCTATTTCAGTGGGTGTAGAACCTCATCGGGGAACCAGGAACCCACAGGGAGCGTTGCCTGGTGACCCCGTGGGGTCGTGCTTTCCCCTTAGGCAGCGTCCCATTATCGATCTCACAATCGATTTCACCACCGAACTCAGTATCGACCTCACTCGAGCGATTTCACAATCGATGTCATTATCGATCGCGAGATCGATGCCCATCTATCGATCTCACTACCGATCTCACGATCGATCCCACTATCGTTATCACTACCGATATCACGATCGATCTCACTACCGATCTCACTATCGATCTCGCATCGATCTGACTTTCGATCCCTTGAACAATCTCACGAACGACTTCATTTTCGATCTCACTATCGATTTCACTATCGATCCCAATACCGATATCACTATCGATCTCAGTATTGATCTCACAATCGATCTCACTATCAATTTCATCATCGATTTCACCGAGGGACACCACAGAACACCGACGGGACGCCACGGGATACCGACGGGATACCGACGGGACACCGATTCGACAATGACGGGACAGCGACGGGACAACGACGGGGCACCGACGGGACACCGACAGGAAACCGACGGGACACCAACGGGACACCGACGGGACAGCGACGGGACACCACTGGGACACCGACGGGAAACCGCCGGGACACGACGGCGGGACAACCTTGGCCAACGCTGGACCACCAGGTGGATGGGGCGGTGAACGGCTCTTGACCCGCCCTAGCCACAGCGGAACTATTCTTCTCGCCCGCCCACGCAGCTTCGCCTCGCCCGCACGCATGACACGAACCCGAAACCGAAACCCATTTCCTGGTGTGGGGCTCTCCGTTCCACTGCGATCTCACCCCTCTCACTTCCGACCTCTTCGGTGTTTCTTGGGGCCGTCTTGGGGGCCGCTTGGAGGCGGAGAACAAAGTGGAGGATCCCAATATGTTGTAATTCTTCCCTGGCCTGCGCTAGAACCTAAGCGCGCGCGAAGCGCGCGTGGTTCTAGTATATATATATATATATATATATATATATATATATATATATATATATATATATATAACATATGTATATGTATATGTACATGGATGTTTCACTCTTTCTCTCCCTCTCTCTCTCTCTCTCTTTCTCTCTCGCTCTCTCTCTCTCTCTCTCTTTCTCTCTCCCTTTTATGTATACCCCTCTGTCTCTCTCCCTCTATCTCTCTCTCTCTCTCTCTCTATAGATGTTGTCCTTTGTCTCTCTCTCTCTCTCTCGCTCTATCCTTCCCTCTATTTTGAACCTTCCCGCCTGTTGCTGTGATTTGCATTGGGGCCCTCCCCGCAGGCGTCCACTGTCGGACGCTATGGTTAATGGATGTTTGCATGGCTCACCTGTCAGGCACATGGAAGCTTTGTCCAGCGAGCTCTTCGGCAGGTGGGTGCTCAAATCGCAGCGCCTACGAGCTGATCTTTTCGAATTAGTTTCCTCCCGTCGCCCTCTGTGTACAGCGTCGTTGCACCTGGAGTGCCGCATGTGTGTGCAGCACTGGTTATTACAGGCCGTGCGTTGATGAACAAAGCTTCTGGTCACCTTGGTCGTGGTCCAGAGTCTGATCCCCTGAGCTCTCACGCGGGTTCTCGGGCTTCACCAGCGTGCCAGGGTCATCCGTGGGGCTCAAGGTGGCCCGAGCCTGCTTACGAAGTATCCTCGAGAGCACCACGAAGTCAGGTGTGCAGAATACTTGTTCCCAACGCTCTAGTCATTCGTTGCATGCCCCCTTTGCCACGCTCGGCAATTCTTTGATCGGCTGTGCCATGATCCAGGTGCTGCCAGCCGCGATAGGTTGGCGAGCCGAATCGGGCAAGAGACGCCCGCACCCTGTAATTAGCGGAAGGGCGAGGACCAGAGCGTTTTGCGATCCTCTTCTCCTCGTGTTTCCCGCTCGCCTTACACACGCTTCGTCTGATTACCTTCTTCTTACAGTGGAGGTCCATGCCAAGAAACACCCTGCTTGCCTCCAGAGTGCCCTGGATTTCTTGGGTTTCGATGCTTTTGCGATGGACAGCGTGACGTGTCCACACTAAAAGTCGATGGACGTCCTGGGGTCTCAGGGTTGGGTGTCTTGTGGAATTGTTCTTGTGGTCGGGCCCCCACTGTACCCTCTTCTGACATCGGGGAACAAACAACGACATAAACATAGTAAAAACTCTGAGGTCCGCGCGGATTCCTCGGACCCGCGCTAGGGCCCTCTAGTGGCGCCTCGAGCGCCGCCCTTGGCGCCCTCCGCGCGCGTTGTTATGTGTTATGTCATGGTTTGTTTCCTAATTCATTGCCTCGGGTCAAGCTTGGTATAGCTGCAGCGTCTGATTCGCACACAGATGAGAAAATAATGCGCACTGAATAGTATAGAGTGTGGCCGATCAGCGCAACAGGGCAGCAGGAAAGTCGGAGGGCAAAAGGGGATCATGATGAACCAAAGGGGAATCCGCAGTACGCCTCCTCCGCGGGCCTGAACAGCAAGGATATCATACCCCATCCAAGTCCAAGACCATTTGCCCCCCTCAAGCAGGAATGCTAAGGCTACGGTTCACATGCTTACGTGTAGCCTTGGCACTACGGTAGGCCTCGAAATAGTGAGCATTCGAACATGTACAGATACGATTACCCTTCGGGTGATCAGGAGGTCTGGGGGGGAACCAACGTTTCACGCAGTCGATCCCACTATCGATCTCACGTCCGATCTCACTCGATCGATTTCACTCAATGGATTTCACGATCGATCTCACGATCGACCTCACTCGCGATCTCACTGTTGATCTCACGATCGATCTCACTACTGGGCTCACTATCGATCTCACTACGGGGCTCACTATCGATCCAACTATCTGTCTCAGTATCGATCTCGCGCCCAGACACCGACGGGACACCGACGGGACATCACGATCGATCTCACTAGCGATTCCATGTGATAAATCCCGCGATCGATGCCGCTATCGATTTCACAATGGATACCATCATGCCTCTCACTATCGATATCGCTATCTATCTCACGATTGACCTCACTATCGATCTCACTCTCGATCCAATCGTCGACCCTACTACGGATCCCACTATCGATCTGACGATTGGCGGCCCCTCTGTTCATCTCACGATCGATCTCATTATCGATTGCACAACTTATATCACGATCGATCTCACGATCGGCCTCAATATCGAGCTCACGATCGATGTCACTACGGCTCACCGACGGGGGCACCCACGGGGCACCGACGGGACATCACCATCGATCTGCGTATCTATCTCATTCGATCGATCTCACAATGGATCTCCCGATCGATCTGACCATCGATCTAAGTATTGATCTCGCGATCCATCTTACTACCGATGTCAATTTCGATCTTGTACTGTCGATCCCCCTATCGATCTCACCACCGATCGCACGATCGGTTCAGTATCGACCTCAACATCGATCTCACAGTCGGTCTCAATATCGATCTCACTATCGATCTGGCCACGGGTCACCGACGGGGCACCCGCGAGACACCCCTGGCCGCTGGCCAAAGCTGGGGGGCGATTTTTGTTTGGCCCGGCGCCGCCCTAGCCGCTAGCCAGAGGAGGCTTCACTCTTTTCGCCCGCTCACGCAGATTCTTCCTCGCCCGCGCGCACGACGCACAACCGAAACCGATATCCTGGTGGGGAGGCCTCCGCTTTATTGCTCAACCCCTCAATTCCGACAAATTTCAGATCTCGCGTCGAGAAGCGAGGAGGGAGCCAGAGGTGGCCGCACTGCTCCGCGGCTGCCCTGGCTCAAGCTCCGAGGCCCCGCTGGCTGCTTTCCGGCACGTGCGCTCGCGCACGGACCAGCTGGCCCACGTCGCAGCGCAGGAGGCGGCGCCGGGCCTCGCGGCCAGCGCCGCGGCTTGCGGGGCGGCTTGGAGCTCGCAGTGCCCAGCCTGCCCCGCGAGCACGCAGCGCGCCGCGTCCCGCGCACTCGCGCGGCGGCGAGCCGCGGCTCGCGTGCCCCGGCGGCTCGGCCACCGCAATCCGCCGCTGGGGAGCTGCCCCCGTGGTGGCTGCGGTGCCCGCCTGGCTGGGCAGCGCCGCCATCGCCGGCGCTGGCGCGGCAGCGCTGGCGCGCGGCGCCGGGCCCTCCGGCCGGCCGCCCCGAGGCCGGAGGCCCTGCAGGCCTGCGCCTGCCGCCAGCTGCTTCGCCGGTGCCAGCCCCCGCGGAGCGCAGCCACGTGCGCCTTCGATGGGGCTCCCCACGGGGCCACAGGACTCGGGCCGGACGAAAGGGGGGGATTGGGAAAGGGGGGGGTACGAAATCTGCTGCGTGCAGCTGGTTTCGGCCCCGCCGCCGGGCCCATTCCTGGATACATGGGCGCCTCTGGCGCCTGGAAGCGCCAGGAAAATCAGCTACGTGAGCTGATTCTCAAACCTCCCCTTTGCTATCCCCCCCTTTCGCCCGACCCGAAAGACGTGTTAGCGCTGTGAGGAATCGGGCGCGGGGCCGCCACGCGAACGCAGCCACCATAGGAGCCTTTCGCTGGAGCTCCTTCTGGGGCCACGGAGCGTGGGATGGGTGTGCCGAGTCGGGCCTGGGGCAACCATGCGAACGCAGCCACTGGCCTCAGGTGCTGCTGCCCATGGGGCCCCGAAGCGTTTGAGGACTGTGCCGAAACGGGTCCGCCATGCGAACGCAGCCGGTGGGCCTTTCGACGGAGCTCCCACTGGGGCCACAAAACATGTGAGGGGTGTGCCGAATCGGGCGCGGGGCCTTCATGCGAACGCAGCCATTGGGGTCTCCTGTGCAGCCCCCTATGGGGTTCACGAGGCGTGTGAGGGTTGAGCCAGAAAGGACATACGGAGAGCAGAGGCAAGAGGAGGAGGAGGAGCAGGAGGAGCAGGAGGGGGAGCAGGAGAAGGAGGTGGAGGAGGAAGGGGGAGGAGAAAAGGAGGAGCACGCGGGGCACTGTCCCTTCAGAACGAGGACCCAACACCGCAGGATGGTTGGGAACTATGTGAAAATAATTGAGTGTCGCCTCTTTGGGCCCTTGGGGCTCTTCTTGGAGCCCTCTTGGGGAGTCTTGGGGTGGGGGCTCTCTGAGGCAGTTTTGAGGGCATTCTGGGCTGTCTTCGCAGGGCTCTCTACTTGGAGCACACCGCGGTGCAAGTGAGCCCAAGGCGTCGGAGAGGCAAGAAATCGAAAGGGAAAGTTTCTCCCAGGAACGGGTGCTCCCACCAGAGGGGGGCGTCCCGCGGGGCTCCGGGGTCTGTGACCCCCACCACCCCCGGGAAGGAAGTGCATTCTGACCACCCAGGACCCTCCCTCAGCACGAACCCTCGGGGAACACCCCTGCCAAACCCTTCCCTGCCCTGGCGGGGGAGGGATAAAAATGAAAGGATATTCTTTTCGATTGTGAAATACAACAATTGTGAGACGTTTCTCGCAAGCTAGTGCCCGGGACCCCACCCCCCGACGGGGACGGAGTGCCCCCCCCCCCCTTGGAGCCCCCCTTGACGGAGAGGAGGGATAAAAGAGAAGGGGCTTCCCTTCGACTCGAGCACGACATTGTTCGATTTCCTTTTGGCTGAAACGTTTGAGGGGGAGGGCCCGGCGACGGGGGTCGGGGAGGGGGTGCATCCTGACTCGGGCCCCCCCACCCCCGGGGTCCCCGCCGCTTCTTTGCGGGGGAGGGATCAAAAGGGAATGGCCTTCCCTTCGACCCGATTGCGACGTTGCTCGATTCTCTTCTGGCTGGATCGTTTGAGGGGGAATCGAGGAGAACGGCCTTCCCTGCGACCCGACCACGACGTTGTTCGATTTCTTTCTGGCTGGAACGTTTGAGGAGGAGGGCCCAGTCACGAGGGGGGGGGGGGGGGAACCGCCCCCCCAGCGGGAGGGGAGTGCATCCTGACCCGGGATCCCCCCCCCCTTTCCCCGGCGGGGGAGGGATCCCAGGGGACGAGCTTCCCTTCGAACTGGTTACGACGTCGTTCGATGCCACACATGGTTGGGATGTTTGACGGGGAGGGCCTGGGGACGGAGGGGGGGGGGACCGCCTCTCCCACGGGGAGGGCGTGCATTCTGACTTTGGACCCTCCCTCCCCCCCCTCAGGGGAGGGGATCAAAAGGGAAGGGCTTCCCTTCGACTCGTTTGCGACGTTGTTCGATTTCCCTCTGGCTGGGACGTTTGAGGAGGAGGGCAAGGGGACGGGGCATGGACCGCCCCCCCCACCGGGAGGGAGCGCATTCTGACCCAGGACCTCCCCCCCGCGGGACCCCCTTCCTCTGGTGGGGGAGGGATCAAAGGGAAGGGGCCCCCCCTTCGTCTCGATTACGACGCTGTTCGATTTCCCTCTGGCTGGAAAATTCGAGGAAGAGGGCCCAGGGACGCGGCGACGACGACGACTCAAAAGGAACAGTGCACCACACACGCCGACAGGGTCGGCGGGCTTTCATGTGGTCTCTAGTACTGGATGTTGGGGTAAAGAGCAAGCGAGCGGGAATCAGTATAGGAGCGCTTGGAGAGAAGAACGCGTGCTTGCGGCACGGCGTCTCGCGCAACAGCGCCCGTGCGTGACACGATCCACCCGCAGTCGAAGACACATCAAGAGAACACTGGACGCGAAAGATGAGAGCCTCCTCCTCCTCCTCCTCCTCCTCCTCCTCCTCATCATCATCATCATCAGCATCATCATCATCATCATAATCCTGCCCCTCTTCCCCCTTCCTCCCAAGAAAGGGCTGCCCGTGTCGAGGGCCTGTTGCAATTCCCCATCGAAACGTCAGCGATATAGCGCACAGCAGGGGCACAGTCGAAGATGCCATGATGCCGTTTTCCCGAGGATGGGTTGTAAATCGGGCCTGTCCCTCGACAGTAGGAATGCACAACAATCGTCAAAACATAGTCCGGGGACGATATTTTGGCATGTTTTGCTATTGTTGGGCATGTGTTGCGGTATGTTTCATTTTTCACCCAAAATCCGCTTGAAGGGGGACATGCCCGACCCAGGGATAGTTGTGAATGCCCCTTGCTTGAAAGTCGGGCGTGCAAAGTTATCACCCTTACCGCCCTCCCACATGGCGGGCGACGTGAGAATGGGTGGCATGAAAGAGTGATAGGGAGGTGTCAGAGCGTGCTGCATTTCAGGGCTGGCGGTGGTTGCGTGGGCGCCTTGGGAAAGTGCAGGGGGATTTCTGAGAAGACGGTCCTCGCCATGGTCTTTTTGATTGTTCTCGTTTCCTTCCCATTCTCGCGTGCAGGTCACGGGGTACGGGGAAGCGGCGCTGGCACAGCCCATCTTGGTGAAGGCGGGCGACCATTTGCTCGCATCTGGCGCTTGGGATTGCGAGGAGCAGGACGAGGACCAGATGAAGGGAGGAGGAGGTGGAGGCGGAGAATCAAGACAAGGGGCGGGGAGGGGTCGAAGAGGCGGAGGAGGTGGCGGGTTGCGAAGGAAATCTGGCATCCAGGCCCGTCGGGTTCAAGACTGGTGCTTGGTTCAGCTGCACGTGAGAGGGGCCCTGCACCAGAGCGACTTCTGGTGCGCTGGGGGCACCCGATCGCGAAATGCTCGCGCGCTTAGGCTTGGGCTCCCCACCGCGCCCTGCCCCCCTGGCCGCGCGCCGCGGGTCACTCCCTGCCCTGGGGCACGCCCGCGTGCGGCCGGCTGCGTGCTGGAGGCCGGAGCGAGCTCCTGGGGTCCCGGGGACGGTCGTGGGCGGCGGGTCGGGTCGGGGCCGCTCGGAGGTTCTGCTCGTGGCCCCGTCTGTCTTGCGGAGTGGTCGCGCCACCGCAGAGAGCGGGCCCCCACGTCTGCAGCCGTATCGTTCGAGGTGTCTGGTGCGCAGGCTGTCGAAGCCGCCCCAAGTCCTCAGGGCCGTCTTCAGATGCGTGTCTTGCGACGGCAATCGGGGGAGGAAACGTTGGACCCGCCATGGGAAGTTATCCCGGGACCGTCATGGAATGTGCATGTTGACCGTTTGGAGAAGTCTTGAGGCCGTCTTGGGCCCAGCTCGGGCCGTCGTGTGGTCATTTTGTGTACTGGGGGCGGGGGGTGCCTTGGAATCACTTTGATGCACGGCAATGCTTTGTTTGGCCATTGCGAAGCCACTTGGGACACCAAATGATGATCTGCAGCCTTGGAGGTCGGTGGGCTCCTCCCGAGCAACACCCACGGGACAAACAGGAAACACCCCTTGGATAGCCGCGCGACGACCACGGGGCAGCCACGGAAGAAGAACGGGACAAGTACGGGACAACAACAGGACAAACACAGGACAATGGTTGGACATCCACGGGACAACCATCGGGACAACCATTGGGGCAATCATCGGGACAAGCGTCGGGACAACAGTTTTGACAACCATCAGGACAAACAGTGGGACAATCTCGGTACGAACATTGGACGACCGCGGGACAACCGCGGGACAGAACAGGGCACGCTTTGGCGGGCGGTGGACCGAATCATTCGCGCGCGACATGGGCTCAGCTAGTCCAGATGTTTGGGTAGTTTCGCTTCGCCTGCATGCACGCCACGCGCGATGCGAGCAGAAATCGAAATCAATTTCCCGTTTGAGGGCTCACCGAACCGGAACCGGCCTTCATCCCTCCGATTTCCGATGGCATTGTTGGTTAGAGGCGTGTGCATGATCCTTCATGTGAGAAGAACACACACTGAAGATTAAGTTGTCGGAGGTCGGCGCGGATTTCTCAGGTCGACGTTGTTTCCCCCTGGCGGCGCCTCCAGCGCCGCCCCTGGCGCGGTTCGCGCGCGCACCAGGGAGGAGGGTCCAGCGCCGAACCAAGAAACCCGCACGGGCCTCCAAAAGGTGGTTGTCCCAGCTACATCAGATGTCTCGCTTTCGACGGTGAGCTCGCTTGTTTCTCTGCAGAACTGGTCGGGCCTCGGCTTCGGTATGCTTCGATTGCGGAAGGTATCGTGTCGAACGGCCGGTCTTTTTTCATTCGCAGATGTCTTTGAGGCGCTCACGTCGGGCGTGGCCTACTTCTGGGGGGACCTTCTGGCCCAGGCGTTCGAGGGCCGCGTCAGGAGCTCAGCCGACATGTGAGCGAGGAAGGTTGAGGCACTTGCTGTTCACGCTCTAGAACTGGGCACGTGTGCAAGTTTGGGAATTGTGCTGCAGAGATGAACGGGACAGATGGAAACGAGGGAAGCGTGGGGGATATCGGAAGGATGATGCATGGGGGCAGTGTGCCAGAGACGACGATGGAGCGCAAGGGTGATGGAGAATGAGCGTCAGCGGCAGAGAGGGAAAGCGAAAAAGATAGGAATTCGTGGACGCGGGCAGACAAAGATGCGATGGCAAGCTTTGCATGGACAGGGTCGACACTCAAGCAGTCAGTTACGTAGATTCACACCGCATGCGCGTTGTGATCGTCCCGCTTCGCCATCCTCGGCCATCCCGCCATACATCAGAGCATCGCCATGTCCCCGAGGGCGATTCGCAGTGGCTCCCGCAGCCGCGGCCGCCTCAGGCGGCGACCAGCGGGACGCAGGCAATGATTTCACGGTGAAATATTTGGGGCCTTTGCTGGCCTGCCGGCTCTGTGCCCAGGGTTTGGCTGGGATCCCCGCGCCCTATCGTGCCGGTTCTAGTGTCACGTCCCAGGGCCTCAGGAGCTCGCTGACCAGCACGTCGTTGGCAGGAACACACGCGCTGCCAGTGAAGTCGCATTATTTGAGCCACCTCGTGCGTCCTGCGCCGCCGCTGATTCGGACGCCCCCCGCGCCTTGTGTCCCACGCTGGCTTTGGCGCAACTATCATGGGGGTACCATGATACGTCCGTGCACCGAGGCCCCGCCAACTTTTGGTTGCGATGCTCCTGGTTCGGGAACTCTGATGCACTGCTGTTCTTGTTGGCGGGGCGCCAGGCGACCATCTGCCACGCACCCTGGATGCGCACGCACGTAGGCAGCATGCAATGCTAGGCAGCCTGGTCCTGCCGCGAAAGCATGGCGTGGCAAGCCTGCTTGGCTTGTGCCAGCGCCGCTTGCCGAGCCATACGGTCAGGCGTGATCGTCCGGCCCGCGTGCGCGAGGCTGGCCTTCTGTGGCAGCGGCGCGCTGGAGATGTCGCCGGCCCCAACTGGGAAGAAGACGTGGCATTTTGCTTCGTTCGGCTACGCGAAGGAGTGACCCCTCGCCGGAGTGACCTTTGGTGCGAGCCCATTTGGGTCCCCGATCGCCGAACGCGACGCGATAGTACGAGCTTGCGTTTGGCCCCCTCGCGCCCCCAGAAAACGCCGTGCACCCAGGGCCACTCTTGCGTGTCGCCGACTCGACCTCCTACAACCCTCCTCGAAATCAAACGCAAGCTTTTCATGTTGGTCGGCGCGCGACAGGCGGCCCACGGGGTCAGAGTTGTGCGCGTGCAGTCACCAGTTTCGGCTCGAGCATTGAAATTTTCGCGCCCTGGGGCGCCGTCTCTCCCCCTTGCACGCCGGACAATTTGCCCATCGGCCGCCCCGATTAGCCCTACGTTGGTGCGGACTGCCTCTGGCTCGCCGCCGGCGAACAAAAGTTTCCCCTTCCCCGTGGCTATCTTGGGACAGCCCGCCGCGCGGGAGCGCGGTGCGCTGGCAGCCGGCCGGCGGATCGGCCAGAGCAGCGCGGCGGGAGCGCCGAGGCCGGCGCGCGCGCTGGGTCGCTCGCCTTCGTCCTCATCCTCTTCTTCTTCTTCTTCTGCTTCTTCTGCTTCGTCCTCGTCCTCATCCTCACCCTCCTCCTCGTCTAACTGGAGACGTCTTACGCGGTCGCCCTATTCCAAGGGCAAACAGTGCGGCGATGAGGGCCCCAGACGCCCCAGAGACCCCAGACGCGGGACATGTCCCAAGCCAGCGCACCCAGCCAAGAGGGGAGACGCAGAGCAGGAAGAGGGAAAGAGCGGGAAGGCAGGAGGCCGCAGGGGGGGGCGAAACCAGACCCAGGACCCGCCGACCCCCAGGCAGGACACCCGCAAGCGTAACCCTTGGACCACGGGACCAGCAGCGTCTCGAGTCATGCCCAACGGCACGGCAAGTGCATGCCCTCGCCAGCACGACCCATTACACTCTCAGTCGGTCTCGTGCAAGTGGGCGGTCAGGCTCACGCCATGAAGCTCTGCTCTGCCGTGTGCCTGCTTCGCGCTGGCATGCGATGAAGCCGAGCAGTTGGACTCTCGCAGCGAGCTGCCCGAGCAGTTGCTGCAGCACCTCCGTGTGCTGAAGGGGCTCTACCACACGATGCTGGGCGGTTACTCCACGAGCGGCGTAGACCCAGGCCTCTGCGGACAAGCCCTGCCCCCGCGAGTCCACAGGGAAGGACGGATGCCTCGAGCCAACGGCAGCAAGGGTGCCTTTTCTGGGAATTCCGCATTTTTTTTTCTGGGCGGCACCTCGAACGATATTGTCGCCTCGCACATTTGCGGTTCCGCCTCACTAGCGCACCATTGCGTCGTCCATCAATGCAAGTTCGTTGGCCACCCAGGCCTGAGTCGGATCAAGCTTGTCCCGAATCCCTGAGGGTGTTGACGACCTCGAAGCACTCGAGGTGGCTGACGTCGACGCGCGCGGGGTCTTTCCAGGCGATCCTCTGACTCGTCCGCATCCTCCTGCACCAGCGGCACCTGGAGGGCGAGAAGCACGCCGTGAGGCAGGAGCGAGCGCAGGGGCATCTTTGCGAAGGGGGGCCCCGATGGCACCTGGACTTGCCGAGGACCGCTATCACGTACCACACGGCCTCGAACAGCTCCAACGCTGCGACCCGTGGACACTTTTTTGATCCGCGGGTCGAGAGCGCACCTTTTTCCGGTCGAAGCTAAGCGGGCCGCGCGAAGCTTGAATTAGGCAGAGAAGAGGAGGGCGGAAGCGGCGGAGCCTCAGAGCGAGGCCGAGAGGAGGCATAGCCTCGGATACAGGCAGTGCCGAAGCCGAAGTTCTTGCAAAGGGACGCCTTCGGCAGGAGCCCTTGACCCGTGGACACATCACCTCCAGGGATACCTCCGGCCGCATGTTTGATGTAGAAGCAGACCGTGATGGTGTCGTCGGTGTGGATATGGCCCCTAGCGGGCCCCCGAAACGGCAGGACCGTTGTTTCACCGTTTCCGAGAAGTGCGTCTTGAAAATGGAAGCGGCAAAAAAACGGCGACCGGAAGCGGCAAAAGCACGGTTCTGGGATTGGAACAGGAGCTGCAACCAGAAAAACAACGTCGACGGAATTGGCAAAAAAGGCGTCGGAACCGGCAAAAAAACGGCAAAGCGGAACCGGAAAAAAATGGCCATGTCGCTTATAGGCCCCACGAAGGTATGGCCCAGATCGACCATGTGCATTTGAGGCACAAAGCGAATGAAATAATCCAAGGCGGCAGCAATGAGCTCACTCTTAGCACTTTGCGAGCTCAGGGGAGCGACCTGACAACAATTTTGACTTGGTCAAGGTTCAGCCGGCGCCACCCCAACATACTTGTACAAATGTGCGTCGCCCCCCCAGGGTCGACGCGCGCGCCGAGAAATCTTATAGTACATGCGTCGTGGCGGGCGGTTTCTGGCCACACCGCTCGGGAAGCGGTATACTACAAGATGGGTGTACTATATGTTTGGGTCGGACGCGCGCCTCCAAGGAAAACGACTAGTACTAGTTCGTATGCGTGCGTCCCATGCAGAGCGGGATGGGACGAGAAGTGTGCTGACATCATCCTCCCAGCGCCAGGGAGCTCTGAAAATTGCAGGCGCCGGGCCACGACCGTGACTCGGCGGCGCGGGGCAAGTCGGGGGAGGCGCTCGGCGCCCGGAAGGCCGTGCGCAGCTCGCAAGGCGAGCTACGCGGCTCTCGTCTTCCTCTTCCTTATTCTGCCCCACGAGAAGAGCAGCGGCGCTGCGACACCGCACCGCACGGCTGCGCTCGACGCCGGAGGCCCACCTGGCGCCCCGGCGTCCAGCGCTACCCGGTGGGGGGGGGGCACGTGCCCGCTGGCGCGCCCTGTCGCGCATTCGAGATTGATTTGAGGATTCGACCGGTTCAGAGGAGGTAGAGATGCAGTTGGGATGCGCATCAAGAAGCCAAGGAGGAGGAGGAGGAGGAGGAGGAGGAGGAGGAGGAGGAGGAG
>CAUYUJ010017925.1:0-56784 GCA_963575745.1 Prorocentrum cordatum
ATGGCTCAAGATAGCGCAAGATCGCTCACGATGGCTCCTAAGATGGTTCCAA
The DNA here is from genome assembly GCA_963575745.1 of Prorocentrum cordatum. Classification (NCBI taxonomy): domain Eukaryota; class Dinophyceae; order Prorocentrales; family Prorocentraceae; genus Prorocentrum; species Prorocentrum cordatum. The sequence continues at coordinate 53 of CAUYUJ010017925.1, forward strand.
GAAGCCAAAGACGGCCCCAAGATAACTCCAAGTGGCCAAACAGCTCCCCAAGGAGGCCCCGAAGAGGCCAAAATCGTCCCAAAACCTAAGGAAAATCAATGATTTTTGCTTTCTCGCCTTTTCGCTTCCGATGGCCATCCGAGGCCTGGAGATGGTTCCAAGATGGCCCAAGAGGGCCCCAAGAGAGCCCCAAAAGAGCCCCAAGACGGCCCCAAGAGCGCCCAAGAGCACTCCAAGAGCGTTCCAAGAGGGGTCCAAGAGGCGATTTTAGGGGCTTCCGAGGGGACGCTAATTAAACCCCCCCTCTTGTTTGATCGACTCCCTCCAAGATGGCACCAAAAGCGCCCCGAAGGCTCCCCAGAGCGCCTCAAGAGGGTCCCAAGAGGCGCCCAAGATGCCCCAAGGCGCCCAAAAAGCCCTCCAAGAGGCCCTCAAAAGACCCCCAAGAAGCTCCTTCCCCTCCTCCTCCTCCTCCTTCGATTCTTCCTCCTTCTCCGTCCTCCTCCTCCTCCTCCTCCTCCTCCCCCTCCTCCTCCTCCTCCTCCTCCTCCTCCGACGACGACGACGACGACTCCTCTTCCATCCTCCCCCTTTCGGGGTCTGTGACAGCTTCCCCCGCCCTTTGTTATTCTGCATGCTCCCCGACTTCCCTGATCACCTCAACTCCCCTGAGCATCGTTTCTGGATGGGCTGGTGGGGATACGCGAAGCGTCAACAATTTCTATGTTTCATGCAATTTCCGGAAGACGTTAAAAATGGATTGGCATGAGCGCGCCTTGAAAAATTCATTATTATAAATATTGTTTTTTCTTGAAATTGGCGTCGGTTTCGATGATCTCGCAAATTGAATAATTTATTACATTCTCGGTTGGTTTAATGAATGAATGTTTGAAAAAGCACAAATAAATAACGCTTTTAATAATAATTTATTGGTTTTTCTTCAAACATATTCTCATCGTTACGATTATGGAATATCATGCGTTTTGCAAAATTATGGTCAATTTTTGAAAAATGCTACAATGAGATCTCGATTTTCTTTTTCATTTTAATATTTCTTCTTATTTATCTGAGCATTTCTTTTAAATAACGGGAAAAAATAATAGCTACAAACGCTGGTTTACCGCTACTCTGCCGAATTACTATTTTGAATGTTATATTTTTAAACGGTGCATAATGTTCATGGGCCGAACCGAGAATACAATACAACAATATCGGAATACCGGTTTCGGAATTCGAATAACGCATCTCGTATCCAGTCGCATCCAGTTCTGTATCTATGTTTGTTTTTAAGAGCTGCCCGTTTTTTTTTTCCATTCGTCTTGTTTCCATAGGACAGCGGACTAACTGCAGCATCGGATTTTAATGTTTGTTGCAAATTACCCCGGGCGGCCAATCAATCCGAACTTTCAAATTTGTTGGAGGGTTTGTTTTCCCTCTCCTGGAATGACTTGCGATCGACAAGCACGAGATGCAATATTCCTAAAAATGACAATGTAAAATCCATATATGGGCAAACCCGAACGGCCAATTGAGAAGATCCCAAGTGGATCACCCAAATGGCCTGAAATTGATTGTGGAACCGATGCTAACGCTGTGACTTAAATAGCTGTTTGCGAGGCCCCCAGAAAAAAAACATCTGGCAAAATGCGATCTTATGTTTGTCCAACGCTCCCGCTCACCGCTAATCAGCATACATACTCACACGCCTGACCCCCCGCTCAAGAATTTGTATCAGAGCTGCCAGTGCATTCCACGGGTCATGGAGCGAGGACGCAGGACATGAAAACTCATCCATCGCTCGCGCACGCTGCTGACCAGCATGCTCAAATGCCCGTCGACGCCGTGGAACGCGGAGGCCCGGCGCACGCCTGGGAGTTTGCCAACGGGGCTTGCTTCCCGCCGGCGCAGATCCCCATGAAACATATAAGGTTAAATTTTCCCGGTGCCCATGCCCTATACTGTACGCCTCGTGGGTCGGGGGCAAAAAAATAATGTCCCCTCTTCGCCCTCCCCTGCCCTCCGCTCCCCTCCCTTCCGCCCCGGCCACTTCCTTCGTCCCCTGTCCCAACCCTCCCCTTTGCGAGGGGGTATCCGTGTCCAACCCGTCGCACGAAGCTTAGATCATTTCGAACGGCAGGTTGCATGAGCCGAAATTTCAAATTTCTCCTGCGAAGGACACATGTTGCAACCACACACCGCAACCCACCAAGCACCTACTGGCCAGCGTCGATGAAAGTCCCTCCTCAGTCCACTTGGCTTACACGACTTCGCCGGGCTTCATGTTCACAGCCCAGACTGCAGTCTGTGGCCCATCACGACGTCCACCGAAAGATAAGTCCCTCTCTCGCGGCACCCGCCACGGTATTCCTCTGTCTTGATGATGATGCCGTGACGGACTCCAGCTGACGTGTCTCCCATCTGTCACAAATCCCGCCATGCCAGCATCATCCTCGCGTTTGCTTGCTGTAGTGTCAGGTACAGGGCTCGGTAGATCGCCCTCATGGCCATCCCTCTCTCCAAGGCACGCCTCTTGTGGCAGCTGGTGAGTCCCACCAGCGTTGGTCCCATTCTCTCCGCATGTTCGAATGCTGCTGGGATGGATGCCCTGGGTGCCTCTTGAGCGTCTCCGCGCCGTCCGCCGTTGCACCATCCCTATTGGCCGCGGCGCCGCATGCTGCGCGCACATGACGACCACGTCGATGTACCTCATCCTCCCGTCCCAGCCCAGGGTCTGGCCTGCTGATGTTCGGGGCTTTCTGGGTGTTGTTGGTTTTTGTTTTCGGCGCCTGCTTGGTTTTCGGCGTTGGCTAGGTGTTCGGCGCCTTTTGGTTTTCGGCGCCCCTTTGCTTTTCGGCGCTCGTTTGGTTTTCGGCTTCTTTGGTTTTCGGCCCCTTTTGGTTGTCGGTGCGCTTTTGCTTTTCGGCGCTCCTTTTGTTTTCGGCGTTGCATTGTTTTGGTGCTGATTTGGTTTTCGGGGCATCTTTGGTTTTCGGCGCCGTTTTGGTTTTCGGTGCCCTTTCGGTTTTTGGCGTTTCTATGGTTTTCAGCCCTCTGGTTTTCGCACGTGCCCCTTAGGTTTTCGCTGGCTCGTTGGTTTTCGGCGCTCTTCTGATCTTCGGCAAGGGGAGAGGGGCTTCCAAACCATCTCCCCCCTTGGGCAACAAAACATGGTTTCTGGCAGGGAAAATTACCTAACAGCAAAGACTGATAGGTTTCTAGTAGGGTCAAAAGAAAGCATCATGACTCCCCAAGAGGGTCTGGGCGGGATCCGGACGGGTGCCCCGGGAATCCGGGGAGGGTGCCCCGGGAATCCAGGGACTCCTTCTTTAGCGAACAGTAACGCACTTCGTCGTTCGAATTCCCAGAATTCCATTCCTGGGCATGATTTTGAATGCCCGGAGCCAACTGTAGGCCACTTCGTGTTCTTTGAGTTCCCAGAGCTCCATTCCTGGGCATGATTTTGAATGCCCGGAGCCAACTGTAGGCCACTTCGTGGTCTTCGAGTTCCAAGAATTCCATTCCTGGGCATGATTTTGAATGCCCGGAGCCAACTGTAGGCCACTTCGTGGTCTTCGAGTTCCCAGAACTCCATTCCTGGGCATGATTTTGAATGCCCGGAGACAGCTGTAGGCCACTTCGTGTTCTTCGAGTTCCCAAACTCCGTTCCCGGGCCACATTTTGAATGCTGAGGCAGGCTGATGCTGAGGCTGAGGCAGGCTGAGGCTAAGGCCGAGGCTGAAGGCAGACTGAGGCTGAGGCTGAAGCAGGCTGAGGCTGAGGCTGAGGCTAAGGCCGAGGCTGAGGCTGAAGCAGGCTGAGGCTGAGGCAGGCTGAGGCTGAGGCTGAGGCTGAGGCTGAGGCTGATGCAGGCTGAGGTTGAGGCAGGCTGAGGCTGAGGCCGAGGCTGAAGGCAGACTGAGGCTGAGGCTGAAGCAGGCTGAGGCTGAAGCTGAGGCTGAGGCAGGCTGAGGCTGAGGCTGAGGCAGGCTGATGCTGAGGCAGGCTGAGGCTGAGGCTGAGGCTGATGCAGGCTGAGGCTGAGGCAGGCTGAGGCTGAGGCCGAGGCTGAAGGCAGACTGAGGCTGAGGCTGAAGCAGGCTGAGGCTGAGGCTGAGGCAGGCTGAGGCTGAGGCTGAGGCAGGCTGATGCTGAGGCAGGCTGAGGCTGAGGCTGAGGCTGATGCAGGCTGAGGCTGAGGCAGGCTGAGGCTGAGGCCGAGGCTGAAGGCAGACTGAGGCTGAGGCTGAAGCAGGCTGAGGCTGAGGCTGAGGCAGGCTGAGGCTGAGGCAGGCTGAGGCTGAGGCTGAGGCAGGCTGAGGCTGAGGCTGTGACTGCGACTGCCGTTGCCACTGCGACTGTCATCGCGAATGCGACTACGACTGCGAGAACAGCAGAATTCTACAACTGGATTCTCATCTGAATCTTAAGGGGAATGCTTCCAGATATGCTCCTACACATCGCTGTTAGGTTGCTTTGCCGGGATAATCCATTTTTTTAAAAGCCTCACCCCATTTGGAAAGGGATGGGGAAGGGGGTAGCTTCCAGAGCGCCGTAAAGAGGGGAAGGGGGGTAGCTTCCGAGGGGCGGAGAAGAAAGGAAGGGGGGGGGCTTTCCGGCAGGGGAGGTTCAAGGGGAAGGGTAGTTCAGCCCCCCCCCTGGACAGGAAGGGGGGGGTAGCTTCCGGAACGCGAAAAGGAGAGGGGGGGTAGCTTCCGAGGGGCAGAACAAAAAGGAAAGGGGCGGGGTCTGGCAGGGCAGGTTCAATGGGGGTTTGCAACGGGCGCGCTCTCTGAAAGAAAAGAAGAGGAGCGAGGAAAAAGTACGAGGGTGGGGACAAGAAAAAAACAATGCGTTGAGGCCGTCTTGGAGCTTCTTGGGGGTTTCGGAGGGGCCTCGGGGTCTCTTGGGGGCATGTTAGGATCTCTGAGGGAACTTGAAGGCCTAGGGCGCTTCAAGGCCGTCTTGGAGGAGCTTTGAAAGGAAAATGCTACAATCTCTGTAAAAGCATATGAAATCAATGCGGGATCTCCTTTTGAAGCATCTTGGAAATACTTTGATGGCCCCTTGGGCCGCCTGGAAGGCATAGATGGGCCAACTTGGGGCCATCTTAACAGTCTGGGAGGCGTCTTGAGGCTGTCTTGGAGGTTATATAGGCCGTCTTGGAGGCCAGCATCTCTATGTTGAGAAGATATTTCAGGCGAAACGCTTGTTTTGAGCCGACGGGATGGGGATTGCGTGGCAGAATCATATCGTTGTTGAGTTTGTATGCTTGTTGGGAATACCTGCTTAGGCTTGAATGTATGCACATATACGTTGGTGTAGGTTGAACGTACTTGTCGGGAAGACCTGCCACCTTCCGCAGAACGCCGTGTGCCTCGGCAGATCGCAGTGCTTATCCCAAGCAATTTGAACCACACGTGGTGAACATCTCCAACTGGTGTCATTATGGGTCGTGCAACATGTTGTTGCGTTTTTGGGGAGCACCAAGCGAACGTACCCCGCATGTCCCGTACACCGCAACATCGGAACGTTCAAGAGTTGTTTTCGGGAGACACCGGATTCAATAACCCAACACCAGTTATAATAATTGAACACGGGTTTCAGTAAGTACGAACACTTGTTTCAAGCACTACGAACACTGCTTTCAATACTTACACCTGAAAAAAAACCCTAACCAATGGATGATTTGAACATTAATACTATAGATCTTGAGATCGATTGTGAGATCGATAATGAGATCGATAGTATAATCGATAGTGAGGACGATTGTAAGGTCGATCGTGAGACCGACGATGAAATCGATCCAATGATATCTGTCGTGAGACCGATCGCGAGATCGCTCATGCGATCTCTAGTGAGATCGCTTGTGAGATCGATAATGAGATCGATTGTGAGATCGATGATTAGATCGATAAATAAATGGGTGATGAGATCGATGGTGAGACCGGTCGATCAGAACATCGACCAAAAACCGGGCAACCCGGGAACCTAGCCGCCCTCCGAAATCGGCCCGGAAACCGGAACCGGGAACCCGGGAACCCAGAACAGGGAACCTGGGAACCCAGCGTGCGACCAAAATCGGCGGGACACTTTCGCCAAATCCTTCAACTTCTGCGAAGACTCCTTCAGTGCAAGCACTGATTGGGGAACTACGGAAACTGGTTTCAATAAGTACAAGGAGCGCCGAAAACCAAAGAGGCGCCAAAAGCTACAAGGGCGCCGAGAACCAAAGGAGCGCCGAACCGAAAGGGCGCCGAAAACCAAATAAGTGCCAAGAACAAAGGGCGCGCAGGACACCAAAAGGAAGACGAACACCAACAAAACGCCGAACGCAAAAAAAACGAAAAGCAAAGATGCCCCGGAAACCAAGAAGGACACAGAAAACCGAAAGGACACGGGACACTCAAGGAACGCCGAAAACCAAGAGGGCGCCGAGAACCAAAGGGGCGCCGAACACCCAAGGGGCGCCGAAAACCAAGGGAGCGCCGAAAACCGAATGGGCGCCGAAAACCAACGGAGCGCCGAAAACCAAGGGCGCACAGAAAACAAGAAAGATAACGAAAACCAACAAAGCGCCGAACGCAAACAAAAAGAGCTGAAAGGCAAAGATGCGCCGGAAACCAAAAGGACACCGAAAAACATCGGAAACTCAAGGAGCACGGAAAACCAAGAGGGTATGGAAAACCGAAGGGGCGCCGAACACCCAAGGCCGCCGAAACCCAAAATAAACGCCGAAAACCCAAGGAGCGCCGAAAACCAACGACGCGCCGAAATCCAAAAGGGCACCGAAAAAACCAAACGAACGGGGCGCCGAAATTAACAGAAGCTCTGAAGACGGACAGGGTGCCGAAAACACTAAAACATCGAAAACCAGTGGGGTGCTGAAAACCGCAGGAACGTCGACCACAGGGGCGCCGAAAACCAAAGGAGCGCCGAAAACCAAGGATGCGCCGAAAGCCGGAAGAGTGTCGAAAAACCAAAGACGCGTCGATAACCAAAAGGGCGTCGAAAACCAACGGCGCCAAAAACGCAAGGCGCGCAGATGGCCAAATGGCGCCCAAAACCAGGGGCGCCGAACAACAAAACGGCTCCGAAAACTAAAACGGTTCCGAAAACCAAAGGGGCGCCGAAAACCAAGAGGGCGCCGAAAACCCAAGGAGCGCTGGAACCCAAGAGGGCGCCGAAAACCAACGATGCGCCGAAAACCATGAAAGAAGCGCGGGACACCAAACATTGGGTCGAAAACCAAAGGAGCGCCGAGAAACACATGAGCGCCAGAAACTAAAGGAACGCCGAAAACCAAAGGAGCGCCGAAAACCAAGAAAGCGCCAAAGGCCCCAAACGCGCCTAAAACCAAAGGGGCGCCGAACACCAAAGAGAACAAGTAGCTAGAAAAGCCAACAGAAAGAGGAGAGGGAGGGGGGGGAAAACTTCGGAAGCCCCCGCCCTCTATTTAAAAGGGGAACCTGTGCTTACCCCAGGCCCCGACAAGAAGGGCGGGGGGCTTCCAAGCCCCCCCCTTTAATCAGGGACCCCCCAACTACAAAATCCAAACAAAATGAGAGGGGGGTGTGGCTTCGGAACTCTCTCCCCCGCTCTTTGAACAGGAGAGCCCGGCAAACAGTTGGGGAAGGGGGGTGTAGGTTCCAAGCCCCCTCGTTTCGCTAGGCCCCCCCATCAAACAAATGCCTACTAAAGGGGGGACGGGGGTTGTAGCTTTGGAAGCCCCCCCCCCTTTCCACGGGAGGGCGGGGGTCGCTTGAAGCTGGGGCCCCCCTTTTAGTGAGAAGTGCGCCATGAGCGCGCTCTTTCCTCTCTTTCTCTCCCGCGAGTGTTTCCCTACGGGGTTCCACAACAGCTGGGGGGAACACGTAATCCAATAGCTCAGCTAGACTTTGTCTCATCGTTTGGCCGCGTGGGTATTTCCACAGGCAAGGGGCCACAATGGTTCGATGTAGGCGTCTTCGATGATGCTACAGCCCTAGTTGATAAAAACATGGTGCCCGTAAATCTTGGTCCGGATGCAAATCCTGAAACGTGACTGTGTTTTGGAATTGTCATGGGGTCAGCTTGACAACATCTCTGGGTCATATTGGGGTCATGGCGTGTTCTGGAACTGTTTCGACAACCTGACGCCCGCATGGGGGGCCATCGCGTGTTTTTTTTGTGTGTGTTTTTTTTTCTCTCCCTTTCTCCACACATATATATATATACATATACACACATGTATATATATATATATAGATATTAAGTACTCTTCTTCTTCTTATTGTTATTTAACTATAAACATGATAAAACAAACGGGGCAATCAACATGGACATCCGCGGCCCCTCTGGGAGGCTTTCCTTGCCCAGGCACCCGAACAATGAGCACGCCAGCCTGGCCAGCAAGCTGAGGCTGAACAGCGACTGGCTCTGGGCACGAACAATGGATCGTCTTTGGCACCGGGGGGCACGATTTGTCCGTCCCATTGGTGCCGACAGGATGCACCAGCAAACTGTCAGAACGGCGGAGGAGAGGAAGAGGAGGAGGAAGAGGGGAGGAACGGGGCGAGAGAGTCCAGCCAAACGCCAGGAGCAGCGTTCAAGCCAACCTGCAATAGGCGAGCCATCGCGCGCACCTTGGGATTGGAGCACTGGGCGGTGGCGCAGGCTTAGATACCGCAGAGGTCATCGCCCGACTGCTCGGCAGTCTGGGCGCCCACAAATCCGCTGCAGCGCAAGCAGAAGCGAGAGAAAAGAAGGAGAGAGTCAGCCATTGGGAAATCTCGGGGCCACCCGCTGCGTATCTACTTCGCCGTCGTCCAGATTTTGACCATTCTTCCAAATAGCCCGCACGGACCCGCGGTCCGCTCCCTTGGGCAAGGCTACCCACATGGCCAAGATCCCTCAAGATCTGAGGTCGCTCAGCCTCGTAAAAGACAGGCGGAGTAAGTTTCAGGGGACGCGGAGTAGGTTTTCTTCTGCTGAAAAAACGAAGCGGAATCAAGTCAACAGGAACGCGGACTCAATTAATCCACGTGAAGAAAATGTAGAGTACATTCCTAGTAGTAGTTCTGTAACACTAAGAAGAAACGAGGTGGGCGGGAGCCGAAACCTACTCCGCCACAAGCGGGTGCCAGGTTGCAGCATTCTGCGGGGGGAGGGGGGCCTCGTCGACGGGAGTGGTCACAGCTTGAATAACGGCATTGTGTGTATATATATATATATATATATACGCACCTCTCCGAGGGAGTAGGCTCAGAGCCGATTAATTGAAGACGGCGTCCGCGATTTTTCTGGCCGTTTCGCTGGGGACATCCTCGACATTCTGAAAATCGGTGGCACCCCTCACGCAGACCGTGACGTCAGGGTCCACAAAAAACACATGGGAATTTCAACATTGTAACATAAAGCCTTCAAAAGCACATTGTAATTTCAATGATTTTGACTCCGATTCTCAAAGAATGGCGATTTCGCCTGAGACATCCTCCCAACATCGAGCCCCGACGTACCTTCTGGTACCCCAGACCCCGCCTCAGAGCCTCTTGGGAGCCTCCTGGAACCTCCTGGGGCTCGGAGACTCCCGGGGGTCTCCTGGAACCTCCTGGAGCCTCCTGCGGCCTCCTGGAGCTTCTTGGGGCCTCCTGGAGCCTCCTGGGGTCTTCTGGGGCCTCCTGAGGCCGCCTCGGGCGGCCTGGGGCCTCAGAACTACATGCACACACACAGAAACACAAATCACACCCAACACATCACACGCTAGACAAACATAACACACACAACACCTACAACGCACAGAAAACACGCACAACACAGAGCACACATCACACACACACAACACTCACAATCCCATGGCCTCCTGGAGCCTCTTCCGGTATCCAAGTCGGGCCTCCTGAGGTTCCTGGGGGGCCCTGGTACACACACATCGCAAGGTGTGGCAACCCCACTTGCGCTCGAGTGCGACCTCGATCTTAGATTCTTCTGCGTTCACCTCCTGCCTCTTCCCCTTCTCTTAGGCACGCCCTGGCGGCGCCGCCCCAGCTTCCCTTCTCCATCTCTGATCCTGCAGTCATGGTGTCTTCCTGCTTCAAACGCCCCTTTCAATTTTTCCCTACCTAGGCTCTGCCTAGAAAGATTCTTACTCGCTTGGCTTAAAGGGGCCGGGCAGTGCAAACCGCCCCGGGCGGTTCCCCCAGTCCCCTGGGAGCCAAGCGAAAGCAACAGCAAAAGTAAAAGCAAACGCGCGGTTCCCCCAGTTGCGCTCCCTGGATGCCAGGCAAAAGCAAAAGCAAAGGCAGAAGTGAAGGCAAAAGCGCAGGCAAAGCAAAAGCATAGCATAGCATAGCATAGCGCAGCACAGCATAGCGCAGCACAGCATAGCCTAGCCTAGCCCAGCATAGCATTGCGCAGCATAGCATAGCATAGCATAGCAAAATAAAAAACCAAAGGCAAAGGCAAAATCAAAGGCAATATCAAAAACAAAGGCAATGCAAATCAAAAGCAAGAACAATGCCAAAGTGTAGATGTAGATGTAGATGTAGGTGTAGATGTGGATGTAGGTTTAGATGTAGATGCAGATGTAGATGTAGATATAGGTGTAGATGTACATGTAGATGTGAGTCTCTCTGTTGATGTAGATGTAGATGTATATACAGGTGTAGATGTAGATGTAGCTGTAGGTGTAGATGAAGGTCTAGATGTAGATGTAGGTGTCGATGTAGATGTAGGTGTAGATACATACGTAGATGTAAAGAACTCCCCAATGCCCTGCCCTCATTTCCGTGCCTGCTTGCTTTTGCTGCTGTCTCGGCGACTTGCTGCCTGCTTCTGCTGCTGCTTCACTTACGGCGTGGCGTCGGCGGTTCTGGCGCTACTACTACTACTGCTACTACTACTACTACTACTACTACTACTACTACTACTACTACTACTACTACTACTACTACTACTACTACTACTACTACTACTACTACTACTACTACTACTACTACTACTACTACTACTACTACTACTACTACTACTACTACTACTACTACTACTACTACTACTGCTACCGCTACTGCTACAACTACGACGATGAGGAGAAGGAGGAGGACGGCGTTTACCGCTCCTACTAATGTTGCTTTCCTAGAGGCTCCAACTCCTAGGTAGGGTCGCACTGGGATATTTTTTGTATGAGCCTGGGCACACACGTGCCACTTGTATATATGTATATATACAGATTCATACATACACATACGTATCTATACACACGTGTATACAAGGCTCCTTTGTGGATGCCCTGCGGCCAGCGGGAAGCCATTTCGAGATCAACTGCGGATCATTACGCCCCCGCGGGGCCCTGAGGGCACGGTGGGTTCGCGTCGGGTCGACGCCGCGGCGACCCCGCCGCGGGCGTTCAATAGTAACGACGCCTATGGGATCGGCCAATGTGGGAACGCTCTAGCGATCGGAAAGTCGCCGATCGGTCAAGCGTGAACGGTCCACGCGGCGTCAGAAACTAATGCTGGAGTCGTCGCGGCACGACTCTGCCGTATCACTGGGTCGCTTGGCATTTTAAAGACGTCTTGGGAACGCCTGGGGTTGCGGAGCCGCCTCGGTATCGGTTTGGGTCGTCTTGAAGCCTCGCGGCTGTCGGAACTCTTCATTGCCGCCAGATGCCCGCGTACCCCTTGGTCGGCCTCCTCCTGGGGGGGGGGGCCATGTGCGGTGTCTGCTACCTCGCGGGTGTCATGAAACTCTGACACAAGACGTGTCCACGTTGCCGAACGGGCTTCGCACACGAGAAGATGCCCCCGCCTGGGCGCGACCGGGCCCGTGCAGTACCCCTCTGGTCAGCCTCCCCTGGGTGTGTCCCCGAAATGCGGTGCCCGCGCGCTCGCGGGGGCCACGCGGCTCTCGGGTCGGGCGAACGGGGGGGATAGCAAAGGGGGGGTTTGAGACTCAGCTCTCGTAGCTGATTTTCCCGGCGCCTCCCGGCGCCGGAGGCGACTCTATGTATCGAGGAATGGGCCCCTCGGTGAGGCCGAAATCCGCTGCATGCAGCACATTTCGCAACCCCCCCTTTCCCAATCCCCCCCTTTCGTCCGGCCCGCGGATCGGCCTCGCTCGGAGGGCCCCGATGATGTGCCTTCAGGATCGCCATGGCCGAAGCGTTCCGATAGACGTCTCTGCGTCGCCCGGCGAGCGCTCCACCCAGGAGGCGCCGCGCAGCCGAGCGCGAACGGGCCCGTGCGATACCCGTCGTGCCGGCCTAACCTGGGAGGCCCACGTGCGAAGTCACGAGGGCGGGTCTTGGTCCGTGTTCGGCCTCCGGGGGCCCTCGCTGGGCTTGGGGAGAAAGGGATGGGATTTCTCGAAGGGGGAGGGCGTATTGAACAAGGAAACTTGATGTCTGGGCTGGAATGTGCGCCTCCTCGGGCCGCTTCGGCACGGAGAGTCAAAATCGACTCGGATCGCCTGCGCCAAGATGCACAAACCGCGCCAATGGGGCCCCGCGAGGGAACAGATATTCAGTATGATGCAGCTGAGGCATCACGGGGTACTTTAAGTGAGTGCGGGTACAAACCAGAGTGGCTGTATGCCAGTACGCAAGAGTCTGGACGATGGATGCGTTTGCCTTGGCATGCGAGATCATCTGTGTGCGTGGGTTATGAGTGAGTTCGCGAATGGGCGACTGGGTGCGAGGGAGAAAAACAGAGAAGAGGTGAAGGACAAGTGTAGCGGGAAACATGGAAGAACGGAATGCGATGGAAGCGCGCCCCTGATCCCACCAGCCCTCTGGGCGCGAGTGGTTTAGCGAGTTTCCTATTCCATCTTCCCCTTCGAGGAGGGCCTCATCATAAGCACCCCCTCCCCCAGGCGACTGGCAGCCAAGCAGGACCAATGCTGCCCCCCCAATATCCCTGCTATAAAAACTGTAAAGTGCACTGTGCGGCAAACTATGGACCATGTTCGGGAGCCTGCGAGCACTTCGTTATGCTTTTTTTGTCCAAAAGACTGCGGGGGGCTGCCCCCATGTTAACTTCAGCGCGCAAGCCAGCCATCCGTCAACAAACAATACAAAACAAATACACTCCGCGGTCAAATCTGGACAATGCGCGGACACCCCACGATCACTTTTGCATCTGTTTTTGACAGGGACGGCGGGGCGGCCTTCGTATTTATGGCTGCGCGCAAGCCGACCATGCCTACCAAACGCCAACACAACATCCGCCACCGCTCCTCTGGGCACGGCATGGGCGTGTCCTCGAGTCCTCTCACCACCCCTCGAAGCCTGTCGTCGCTCCGGAGGAGTTCGTAAGGAAGGCTCGGCGCCCCTCGGCCCAGCTCTCGTGGGAGTTCTCGCGGCTCCCCGCAGGACTTTTGCGGACCCACGGGGCCTCCAAGACTGGCCACGAGGGCCCCAAGAGGCCCCCGAGACGGTCTAAGAGGGCCCCGAGTCGCCGAAGGATCGCGCCACAAGGTGCTCAAGACAGCCCCCAGGCGGCCCAAGATGCCACCAAGACGCCTCAAGAGGCCTCCAAGAGGGCCCCAAGAGACTAAATTCATTGATGTTCCTTGGGTTGTTGAACGATTTCGGCGTTCTCGCCGCTCCGCTCCCAGAGGGCCTTCGGACCCCCAATACCGTCCCAAGAGGCCTACAAAAGGGTCCCAAAACGGCCCAAGAGGGCCCAAGACGTCCCCCAAATGGGCCCAAGAGAGGGAGCACGAACCGAACATCCGAGCCTTCCGCCCCACGAGGCCCCCAGGAGGCGCCAAGAGGCGCCCAGGAGGCCCGAAGAGGCCCCCAAGAGGCAACAAAGAAGCCCCCAAGATGAAACTGCCTCCAAGAGGCCCCCGAGAGGCCTCCAACGAGATCCCAACGAACACACAATAGGCTTCATGCCCACAATCCAGGCACGGTGGCGAGATGGGCCGAAGGCAGCTAAGCGGGCGCCCCGCGATCATTGTGCATGGTTTCTTACAGAGACGGCGGGGGGGGGCCCTCGTTTTGCTTGCTGCACGCAGGCCAGCCATCCTTGTTGAACATACAATAGTAAATTCGATGTGCCTCCAAATCTGGAGCATGCGCGGACGCCCCGTGACCACTTTGCATGGTTTTTGACAGGTGCGGCAGGGGTGCCCTCATATTGCTTGCTGCGAGCAGGCCAACAATCCCTGCAATCTTGCAATGCAAATGCAACTTGCTTCCAAATCTGGAGCATGCGCGGGCGCCCCGCGACCACCTGACATTCGTTTTTGGCATGGGTACCGGGGTGCTATTGCTGGCATGGCGGATGGGAGTGATCGAGACGGCTTGCGCCTTGTGGGCTGGTGGCGCCTTGACCTCCACCTTGATCACTGTTCCTTATTACTATACACCCCCTCCCCCAAGCGACCGGGGGCCAACCGGGCCCCATGCCGACCCGCCCCCCGCCATCCCTGTCAAACAAACAACAATGCAAACTGCACTCTGTCTCCACATTTGCACATTTGAAGCTTGCGCGGCCAACCCGATGCGGCCGCCCACATCCCTGTCAAAAACAGTGCAAAGTACACTTTGCGGCAAGTTCTTGAGTCATGTTCGTGATGCCCGCGAGCACTTTGTCTTGTTTTTGACAAGGGCGGCGGGGGTGTCAGTATATTCCCTGCTGTGCGCAAGGCTACCATCCCTGACAAAACAAGAATACAACGTGCACCTCGCGGCTAAATTTGGATCGTGCGCGGCCATCTCGCGATCACTGCCAACTGGTTTTTGACGGGGACGGCGGGGGTGGTGGCGCGTGGCCTGCTGTGTGCAGGCCCACCAAACACAATGATGGGTATCGATTTTCGACAAGTATGGCGGAAGCTGACATGTTTCCCGATGTGTGCTGTCACGTGCACAGGCGCACCTGGCGCAGCTGGAGTGTGCGGCACACCTGGCACATTCGGAGCACGTGGCGCACCAGGCGTGCTTGGCACGCTCGGGCCCCAGGGGTGCCTAACGCGCGTGGCGCCCCTGGCACGAGTGGCGCACCTCGCCCAAGCGTCGCGCACCTGGGGCCGGCTTTGGCTCCCGGTAGCTGTCCATCCAAAGACGACCGCTGAACATGCTCAGGCTCGGGTGTTACTTATGTGTAGGGAGGGCGGGTGGGAGTGAACTAGACGGCTTGTGGGCGGGTGGGTAGCTTGACCCCTCCCCTTACCCCTCCCCCTGGGTCTAGATGGGGGGCACTGGAGCGTCCAGGGCGGCCTCGACGAGAAGGCACACATCGTTGATGTTATTTCGGTTTTGGGATCATTGGCCTCATGGGGGGAGGCTGATTGAGCCCCCCTTCTTTGATCGATCTCCTCCAAGATGGCCCCGAGGTGGCGCCAAGGCTGCCAAGAGTGACGCAAGAGGCGCCAAGGAGGCCCCAAAAGGCCTCCATGAGGTCCGCAAGAGTCTCCCAAGAGACCCTCAAGCACAAACAATTATCCTGCGACGTACCCAACCCTTTCTACACAAGTGACAATTGCATTCAGGACCACTCAATACCGAAGGGCATTTCGGCGCCATGGTATAACGGTGATCTGCGTAGGACGTACTTCCGCTGAGCCTTCCAGAAGCCCATGCGCGTCAGGTGAGCCAAGCGCGCCAGGCGCGCCAAGTGCGCCAGGTGCGCCAGGTGCGCCAGGTGCGCCAGGTGCGCCAAGTGCGCCAGGTGCGCCAGGTGCGCCTGGCGCGCCAGATGCGCCAGGCGCGCCAGGTGCGCCAAGCGTGCGCCAGGTGTGCGCCAAGTGTGCGCCAGGTGTGCGCCAGGTGCGCCAGGTGCGCCCAGCGCGCCAGGTGCGCCAGATGCGCCAGGTACGTCAGGCGCGCCAGGTGCGCCAGGTGCGCCAGGTGTGCGCCAGGTGCGCCAGGCGCGCCAAGTGAGGCAGGTGCGCCAGGTTTGCGCCAGGTGTGCGCCAGGTGCGCCTAGCGCGCCAGGTGCGCCAGGTGCGCCAGGTGCGCCAGGTGTGCCAGGTGCGCCAGATGCGCAAGGTGCGCCAGGTGTGCGCCAGGTGTGCGCCAGGTGCGCGCCAGGTGCGCGCCAAGCGCGCCAGGTGCGCGCCAAGCGCGCCAATTGCGCCAGGCGCGCCATGCGCGCCAGGCGCGCCAGGCGCGCCAGGTGCGCCAGGTGCGCCAGGTGTGCCAGGTGCGTCAGGTGCGCCCAGCGCGCCAGGTGCACCAGGTGCGCGCCAGGTGCTCCCAGCGCGCCAGGTGCGCCCAGCGCGTCAGGTGCGCGCCAGGTGCGCGCCAGGTGCGCGCCAGGCGCGCGCCAGGTGCGCCAGTTGCGCCAGGTGTGCGCCAGGTGTACGCCAGGTGCGCCAGTTGCGCCAGGTGTGCCAGGTGCGCCAATTGCGCCAAGTGCGCCAAGTGAACCGGGTGCGCCATGTGCGCCAGGTGCGACATGTGCGCCAGGTGCGCCAGGTGCGCCAGGTGCGACAGGCGCGCCAGGTCTGCGCTAGGTGTGGCAGGTGCGCCAGGTGCGCGCCAGGTGCGCCAGGTGCGCCAGATGCACCAGGTGTGCCAGGTGTGCGCCAGGAGCGCGCCAGGTGCGCCAGGTGCGCCAGTTGCACCAGGCGCGCCAGGCGCGCCAGGTGCGGCAGGTGCGGCAGGTGCGTCAGGTGCGCGCCAGGTGCGCGCCAGGTGCGCGCCAGGTGCGCGCCAGGTGCGCGCCAGGTGCGTCAGGTGCGCCAGGTGCGCCAGGTGCGCCCAGCGCGTCAGGTGCGTCAGGTGCGTCAGGTGCGCCCAGCGCGCCACGTGCGCCAGGTGCGCCAATGGGACAGGGAGGCCTCAAAGGCGCCAGGTGCGCCACGTTCGCTAAGTTTTCGCCAGGTTTTCGCCAGGTGTGCCAAGTGCGCCAGGTGCGCCAGGTGCGCCAGGTGCGCCAGGTGCGCCAGGTGCGCCAGGTGCGCCAGATGCGCCAGATGCGCCAGGTGCGCCAGGCGCGCCAGGTGCGCCAGGTGCGCGAGGTGCGCCAGGCGCGGTAAGCGCGCAAGGTGCGCCAGGTGCGCCAGGCGCGCCAAACGAGCCAGGTGTGCGCCAGGTGTGCGCCAGGTGCGCCTATGCGCCAGGTGCGCCAGGTGCGCCAGGTGCGCCAGGTGTGCCAGGTGCGCCAGGTGCGCCAGATGCGCAAGGTGCGCCAGGTGCGCCAGGTGTGCGCCAGGTGCGCGCCAGGCGCGCCAGGTGCGCCAGGTGCGCCAGTTGCGCCAAGCGCGCCAGGTGCGGCATGCGCGCCAGGCGCGCCAGGTGCGCCAGGTGCGCCCGGTGTGCCAGGTGCGTCAGGTGCGCCCAGCGCGCCAGGTGCACCAGGTGCGCGCCAGGTGCGCGCCAAGCGCGCGCCAAGTGCGCCAGTTGCGCCAGGTGTGCGCCACGTGTGCGCCAGGTGCGCCAGTTGCGCCAGGTGCGCCAGGTGCGCCAGTTGCGCCAGGCGCGCCAAGTGAGCCAGGTGCGCTATGTGCGCCAGTTGCGCCAGGCGCGCCAAGTGAGCCAGGTGCGCCATGTGCGCCAGGTGCGACAGGTGCGCCAGGTGCGCCAGGTGCGCCAGATGCACCAGGTGTTCCAGGTCTGCGCCAGGTGTGGCAGGTGCGCCAGGTGCGCCCAGCGCGCCAGGTGCGCCAGGAGCGCCACATGCACCAGGTGTGCCAGGGGTGCGCCAGGTGCGCGCCAGGTGCGCGCCAGGTGCGCCAGGTGCACCAGGCGCGCCAGGCGCGCCAGGTGCGCCAGGTGCGCCAGGTGCGGCATGTGCGCCAGGTGCGCCCTGTGCGCCACGTGCGCGCCAGGTGCGCGCCAGGTGCGCGCCAGGTGCGCCAGGTGCGACAGGTGCGCGCCAGGTGCGCGCCAGGTGCGCCAGGTGCGTCAAGTGCGCCAGGTGCGCGCCAGGTGCGCGCCAGGTGCGCCAACGAAACAGGGAGGCCTCAAAGTGATCTGCGCATGATGTACCCCCGCTTGGCCTCCCAGGAACCCACGAAAGTGGCGATAGTTGCGCAGATCGCAGCCCTCCAGGGGACAGGGATGCCTCAAAGTGATCTGCGTATGACGTACCTCCGCTAGGCCTCCCAGGAGCCCACGAAAGTGGCGACAGTTGCGCAGATCGCAGCCCCCCCCCAGGGGACAGGGAGGCCTCAAAGTGATCTGCGTATGACGTACCTCCGCTGGGCCTCCCAGAAGCCCACGAAAGTGACTACAGTTGCGCAGATCGCAGCCCCGCAGGGGACAGGGAGGCCTCAAAGTGATCTGCGTATGACGTACCTCCGCTGGGCCTCCGAGGAACCCACGAAGTGGCGACAGTTGCGCAGATCGCAGCCCCGCAGGGGACAGGGAGGCCTCAAAGTGATCTGCGTATGACGTACCTCCGCTGGGCCTCCGAGGAACCCACGAAGTGGCGACAGTTGCGCAGATCGCAGCCCCGCAGGGGACAGCCAGGAGCCCACGAAGGTGGCGACAGTTTGCGCAAATCGCAGCCCCCCCCAGGGCACCGCGAACACAGGAGAGAAGGAGGAGGAGCGGGCGGGAAGTGGATACCACAGTTCTCTTGTCAAAACGAGTACCCAACACAAAGAGGGTTGGGAAAAAATTCGACGAGGCCCCCAGGACCGCTAAGAGGCCCCCGAAGACGCTACAAGATGACTCCAAGAACTCTCAGGAGACACCCGAAGAGACTCCGAGGCATCCAAGAGGCCTCCGGCGTTTCTGCTAACCCTCCTCCTCCTCCTCCTCCACCTGTTTCTCCTCCTCCCTCCTCCCTCCTCCCTTCTCCACCTCCCCCTCCTCCCCCTCCGACTCCTCCTCCATCCTCCCCCTCTTGGGTTGTGACTGCTCCCCAATCCTTTTGTTCCAACTCCTCCGCATCCCTGACCAAGTCAACTCGCCTGGGCATCGTTTCTGGATGGTCTGGTGTAGTTACGCGAAGCGTCTATTGTAACAACAACGCTGTCTACTTCAAGTACTCGTATCGGGGAAAATCACGTCGGCAAGCGTGCGCCCCGACTGGTGCCTGTAGGGGCCCCGCTGGACCACCTTGACGCTTGGCAACTTTTGGGCCCTTCTGGAGGCCCTTCCGGGGCCCTGTTCACCATCTTGGGAACCTTCTGGGGCCGGCCAGGGAAGCTCTTGGGCCGCTCGTGGGCCAGTTTAGGGTTACGAACGCCCGAGGCAATCCCTCTAGGAAGCTGGGGTGCTTAAGTCGGGCGCGTCCCCCTACAGGGGGATTTTCGACGAAAAACAAAAAAAGTACTCAACAAATACTCCCAAATGATCAAAACATACTCACCAAAGAGTCCCCATACTTTTTTTAGATAATTAAGAACTATTTAATATTCCCCCTGTAGAGGGACAAGCCCGACTTAATAGTACTCTCAACACCACACCGAGCAACACACTTTTAAGAATTTGGCAGGCCGGGGCCTGCCTGGCTGCCTCTGCCCGCGTGAATGGACCCCCCGCGCTCCGATCCGATGCAACCAACTGACATGCTCTGGCCTGTTATCAGACTCTGTTTCCGCATGCATTGCAGCGTGATGTTTAGAAGATGTGTTCAATCCCGTCCATTCCTATTCTTGAGCTCCCGCTATCCCTGCTGCTTCGCCCTCGGAAGCCCCGACCGCTACCAAATAGTGCTCCCTCCTTGCCCCACTTTTTTTCCTCCCCCCACATGTGCCTTTCAACGCCCTGCTTGCGGGACGATGCGTCACTGGAATGAGCGGAACAACAAGCAACCCACATCAGAAAAAGGAATTCGATAATGCCAGTCCAGCGTTCCTCTCACAGCTTGTACCCCTGGCCCTGGAAATGCTCGAACGTATCACCTGCAGGAGGGGGTGGCGCCGAGGAAGATGTCTGACGGCTGCCAGACAACCACCGGGAAACGTCATTGTGAAGACCGTGATCGAAACTACGTTGGCAATGACATTGGGATAGGAACAGCTTCCGCAGTCCCTAGGACATGCACTTCAGGTCGCCCCCTCATCCATTATGTGTTTCCTCTCCTTTGATGTGACAAAGCCCGCGTTTGCGATGTTCCTAGTCTGATTGCGCTTGCGGCCCTTCTGGTTACCCTCTCTGCCTCCTGCACCTCTTTCTCCTCCTCCTGCCTGTGTGTGGGGTAACTTCGCTGCATGCGCAGTGATCTGCTCTCGCTCTCTCTCTCTCTCTCCCTCTCCCCCAGTCTCTCTCTCTCTCTCTTTCTCTCTCACTCTCTCTCTCTCTCTCTCCCACTCTCTCTCTCTCTCTCTGTCTTTCTCTCTTGCTCTCTCTTTGCAACAACACCGACGCGGCCCAGGCCAACATCCACTAGTCAACCCCTCCTCCTCGCCCTCCTCTCCCCCCCCCGTCGGACGCCTGCACGAGGCCTGGAATGGCCCCCTGTGCACACTTCCCAAGACCTCCTCTCCACATATTCTTCCTCCCCCTCACTGTATCAGAGTTTCTCACAAGTAACTCCTCGGGAGGCCGCCCGCGTGGGGTCCGAGCAGATGGGGTCGGAGGGTCGCGCCGTATCGCCGATGCGCCGGTGACGTCGGGATGGAACGAAAAGTCGGGCCCCAGATTCGGAGATGGACAGACCTCCCTTTAGTAAAACGTGGTTTAGCGAAAACGACCTGAGGCCCAAACCTGGCGGGCGCAAGCCTGGAAAATAACGGCCACGGCGCCCTCTCGAGAACCGAAAACAGACAATTCGCTAATAGACGTGTCACTGTTGGGGGTTCTGTCCACCCCCGAAACAAAAAGTCGGGCCCCAGATCGAGCCCCATCGCTGCTGCATCGGCGATGCGGCGCGATCCTCTCTGGCCCCGTCTGCTGCGAGCCCACTTGGGCGACCTTGGCTCTCCATGCCGCACCCCCCTCGGTGGGGCGGCCTGGGCGTTTCGCCTGACACCCCCACCATCATCACCATCAGCATCATCATCATCATCATCATCATCATCATCAGCATCATCATCATCATCATCACCATCACCATCACCATCACCATCACCATCATCATCATCAGCATCATCATCATCAGCATCATCATCATCAGCATCATCATCAGCATCATCACCACCATCATCATCATCAGCATCATCATCATCAGCATCATCATCATCAGCATCATCATCATCATCACCATCATCATCATCATCATCACCACCATCATCACCATCACCATCATCATCATCAGCATCATGATCATCAGCATCATCATCATCACCATCAGCATCATCATCAGCATCATCACCACCATCATCATCAGCAGCATCATCATCATCATCAGCATCATCATAAGCATCATAATCATAAGCATCACCATCATCATCATCAGCATCATCATCAGCATCATCACCATCATCATCATCAGCATCATCATCATCAGCATTATCAGCATCATCACCATCATCATCATCATCATCATCATCATCTTCATCATCATCATCATCATCATCACCATCATTATCACCATCATCATCATCCATCACCATCACCATCACCATCACCATCATCATCACCATCATCATCGTCATCGTCATCGTCATCATCATGATCATGATCATGATCATGATGATGATGATGATCATCATCATCATCAATGATGGCGGATCATCATTTATGACACTGGATCGTTTACACGGGTGGATCGGGGGTAATTTAGACAACGATGACGAGGATCTTGCCTTCGAGCCGCGCACTTTCGTCTTGCAAGCCTGCAGCAATCATACAGGCGGAGAGGGGGCAGTTTTCAATATCGGGCTCTCCTATTAGCGCCGCGCGCCTTGCCTGACAAGTTTGCAACAAGTGAACGGATGGAGAGGGGGACCGTCTTCAAATTTGGACTCTCCCCTTAGCGCCGCGCGCATTCGATTTCAACATTTGTAACATTCATCCGCCACCGTGCCTCTCGCCACGGAGTGGCCGAGTGTGCCCTCGGGTCTTTGCCCAATCCCTGGAGCCTCAGCCCTCAAAACTCGGTGCACGGGCTAAAGCCCACCACGGTCATGAGCAACGGCCCTGTGCTGCCGGCAGGCACGCGCGGCCGCACTGCACCAACAGCAGAACAGGTCCAGGGCTCACCCTGCCCAACACGACTTGGGCACACCTGTCAATTACCTTTCAACTCAAGTGCCGCTCCGGGGTGGGAGCGGAGGGAATCGGAATCCGCGGCACTTGAGCCCAAAAGGCAACAGGATGCTCCTCTGCTACCCAGCCCCCTCAACTGCTGCGGAAGCCATCTCGGACACTCTTGCTTCACGACCTCAACTGTTGCGGAAGTCAACACGGACACCCTTGCTTCACGACATGTCACTGCTGCGGAAGCCATCAGAATTTGTGTCAATGGAAATCTTGACGCAAACAGGGTTCGAAGAAGTTGTGTCAATGGAAATCTTGACGCAAACAGCCCAGGCTTACTTCCTTAGTCTTCTTACGCATTCTGGGGCACCTGAAAGAACCACATCACCAGCAGTGGAAATGGCCAGAGTCACGTGCTTCCGCCAGCTCCCGCCGAGACCCTACGCTTCCGCCAGCTCCCGCCGAGACCCCTCCACCAGCACGCGCCACCCCAAGACCCTGGGAACTGCGAGCAGTTCGTCGGCCGTCGGCCTTAAAACTTGTGCCTCACGCACAACCGACGGTTTTGCGTGCAGCACAAGTTACCAGGCACACCGACCGATCCCAGGGGCAGGAAGACGCATGCACCAGGACTCAGGAGGAGCATCAGACGAGGACCTGGCGCCACCACACTTACCACTGGTAGGCGTGATGCAACGAAGGGAACGGGCCTACCGCGCCACCTGGTAGCCCAGGGGTCACCCCTGACCAGGCTGCCCAGTGCGACCACACTGGGACAGGCGCACCCCGCACTGGGGCAACGCTGGCAAGCCAGCCCCCAGTGCCACACGGGGTACGGGCTACCAATGCCACCATGGTGCACGGGCAGGAGCTCACCATGGTCACCAGCACTGGCCAAACCCCAACGCTGCAACCCGCCAGTGTCACGCCCCCTTTCTCTTTCTTCACACGTCGCCACGGCCACGTCCGCACTGAGCATTGAAGAACATCCCCAACGGTGCCCCCCGTCAGTTCTCGTCATCGTCGTCCTCGCAAGCCACCTCAATCATCGACGTCACGGACAGCTCGTCGGCATGGCAGTAGCGCAAGAAGGCACAAGAGGCGGGCCCCGCGCAAGGCAGCCGCTCGCCCTGTGTGTCGGCGGCGAGCCCGGGGGGAGGTGGGAAGGGACGGGCGTTCTCAGGCAGAAGACTCGGAAGTCCACTGGCCTTCCGAGAAGTCTCCTGGGCCCTCCCCGAAGACGCAGAGAACTTCTCCGCAGGCGCCAGGGCTTCTGAGAAGAACCGCCGCCTCCTGAGAAGGCCTTCTCCTTCTCACTTCTCCCCTCGCTCACCGCCGATACTGTGCATGTCGGATGCCGGCTGGGGGCTCCGCCCGAGCGGCTCTGTGGAGGGCGCCTGGGGCAGAGGCGCCCTGCCGCCCGCAGCTGCAGCAGTCCACGCGAGGAGGAGGAGGAGGAGGAGGAGGAGGAGGAGGAGGAGGAGGAGGAGGAGGAGGAGGAGGAGGAGGAGGAGGAGGAGGAGGGAGGAGGAGGAGGAGGGAGGAGGAGGAGGAGGAGGAGGAGGAGGAGAAGGAGGAGGAGGAGGAGGAGGGAGGAGGAGGAGGAGGAGGAGGAGGAGGACAGCTCGGGGTGCGGCGCCGCGCGGCCGGCGGCCTCGCCGCCCGCCGTGGGCGGCGGGCGACCTGGGCCGCGGGCTGCTGGGGCCGTGCCACGTCGAGCCCAATCCGACGGGGCCAGGAGCCCAGTCCTCCTCCTCCTCCTCCTCCTCCTCCTCCTCCTCCTCCTCCCTCAAGCAACTTGGGCTCGAGCACCATTTTGGAGCTCTCCGAGCCCAGCTCTCACCACCGCCACGAGGTGCTTGGGGGGCAACCAGTCAGCTGCGCCAGCGCGCAGCCCCGCTGCCCGAGCCTGCGCAGGAGATCTGGTTGGCGAAGAGTGAGAGATGGGAAGGTCGAAGGCTACGGCAACAGCTACGGATCGACAGCCCATGCCAGCGCGTCTTTGGTCCACGTGCCACGGCTGCAATAGGCACGAGTGGAACGACATGCTGGCTTCTAATTCGAACAAGTGCTCGCGCTGTTTTCGGCCAGTGAAGATCTACAAGCCGAAGAATGCAGTCAACGATGCAGGGCCAGGAGGTAAAGGCGGCAGCGGACGCAGTGGCGGTGCGGCAGGAGGCAACCTGCTTCAGCTCGCCGTGGCGCCGCCCCCTGTCGACATCCTCACCCAGGCCCTCGGCGTCACCAGCGACCCGTTGCTGAAGGCGGCTCTCACGGCAGCCATCCAGCAGCAGGTGAAGCCAGCCGCCCCTCCTCTGACAGCCGAGGAGGCTGTAAGGAGGGCAGCGAACGCCTGGAAGGACGCCAATTACAAGCATGATCAAGCAGTACAGCAGGTCAGTCGATGCCGCGAGGCATTGCTTCGCGCCGAGTCCAGGGAGAGCGAGACCGTGCGTGTGCTGGCAGAGGCAGAGATCGCTCGCAAGTTGGCCGCCCAGGCCCTCGCAGCGCAGGCAGGCTTCACAGCCGTGCCAGCAGGCGAGGCCAACGGGCAGCAGGCCAAAGGTATGCAGGCGAATGACAAAGTCAAGTTAGAGCTCGACTGGGACGCTGATTTCTTCGAGAAGGTTCGGTCGGGTGAGTACGAGTGCGAGGGCACAGAGAAAGAGGAGTTGCTCAAGCTGGAGGCTCATTTGCAGGCGACGCAGAGGGACCTCAGCAGCAAGAGCGACACCATCACGTCCTGGAGGGACAAGATCAAGTCGATGCAGCAGGCGGTCACGGAGCGGCACCTCAAGAAGCGCAAGGCCGAGGGCGGCGGCGCTGCTGAGGCGACGGCCCCGCCTGCTGCGGCGCCCACGGCCGAGGCCAGCGCGCCGCCCAGCACGGCAACGGGCACCGAGGCAGCAGGCGCGGCCGCAGCCGAACGGGCCGCGGCGATCGAGGCGGAGGTGCAGCGCATCAGGAAGGCGAAGGAGGCGGCGACGGCAGCAGCGGCGCAGGCGGCGCAGGCAGCAGCCAACGCCGCCAGCGGCCCGACCGCTGCGGCGTGATCGTCATCGGGGCCGAGTTCGGCCCCTTCGAGGCCTGCGGGGACGCCTTCCCCCTGCGAGGCCTCCGGCACCAGTTTGGGAGGTACTTCGGCATTCTCGGCGTCGGCAGGTTCATCTTCGAGCCCTACTACGCCATCTTCTGCAGCTTCAGCGAGAGCAGCCAGGGAGCCTGACACCAGCACCTCAGCAGGGGAGGCGTCTGGACCGCGACCTGCCACTTCTCGTTCGAGGCGATCGGCCACTGCGTCGGATGGGGACGCATCGGCATCGGTCACGCAGATCTCTTTCAGCAACGTCACAATCCTCGGTCGCAAGTCGTGGGACTACCTGTGCCACCTGCATGCGGCCAAAGTGTTCCAGCATTTCGCCATCTGTGAGAGTCACATCGGCGAGAAGGCAGCAACGGAGTGGAAGAAGAAAGCACGCTTAGCTAAGTTTAGGTGCCACTTGAATGCAGCACGGCCTACAGGGCGCCGATGCCTCACAGCTTCGGGGCAGTCGCGCGCCACGGAAGGTGGAGAAATCTTCCTATCTGAGGGCCATCGTCAGACTCATTTGTTGTCAGAACATAGCAGCGACCTGTCTAAGTTATGCTCGGAGGGTATGAGTATGCTTGACGGTTTCATTCCTGTTGTTGTGAGGCAGCGTGGGTATAGCATTGTAGTTTGTACTTTTTACGGGCATCATTCCCAGGGATACAGTGGGCAAAACCTCGAGCGCCTGTCCAAGCTCGGGGCCCTCTTGCAGGCCCTTCATCTTCCCTGGGTGGTGCTCGGCGATTTTAACATGTCATCTTTGACGCTCTCGTCGGGCGGCTTCTTGGGGAACATCGGGGCGTCAGTGCTCAAGGCTCCCGTCGAGCACACCTGCGTGAGCAAGAGTGGTGCGTCTCACATCGATTACGTTCTAGCGTCGCCGTCAGCCATTCCGTATATACTAGGAGTGCAAGCGATCCAGGACGTGCCGTGGAAACCCCACTGTGCGCTCGTGCTGCAGCTTCGGAGTTCAGGGGAGCAATTGATTACTCGGTCCCTTTTGCTTCCCGAGAGATTGCCGCAGGTAGGTGGGCCTCAGGCTCAGGTACAGAATGGGTCTCGGTCGTCTCAGGCTCGCTCGAAGCAGTTGGCCCAACAGGCGATAGCGCGTGAAAAACACATCGCCATAGTGTCTGAGCTTTTCGGTGATATCTTAGAACCAGTTTCCACGGGTAGTGAAGCGAATCCTAGCTCTCAGCAACCCCTTCTCGGTACAGATCCGTCCAGCGTCCCCTTGATGCCAGATGATCCCGAGACTTGGGTGGGTTGCCATTTCGACATGTGTGAAGATGAGGTTGACCCGTGGGCAGGAGAGTCCAGCTTTGTGGGCCCCACGGTCACCTCTACCTCTACTCCCTCGTCCTCCTCCCTCGGCTCTCACTCGGCTACGACGGGAGGCGCTCCTGTGAATCTAGGTGCCTCGTCGAATCCAGATTCGAGTAAAGCAGTAGATGATGGTGAGACCCCCTCAAGCGAGCGAGATCCCCAATTTAACGAGGCCACCCCTTCCCCGTTCCCCTCCTCTGCCGCTGCTGCTGCTGCTCCTGCTTTCGCGCTCCCCTCGGATCTGTGGCCCTTGGCTCGAGCTCAGGCAGGTTTCTGTCCTCAGGCCGAGCACCAGGTTTGGGGGCCCGTTCGCGCGTCGCTGGCATTCCAAGTGGGAGGCCCTCACGTTTTACATGTCAGCGGGGCATATGCAGCATGGATCAATAGTGTGGAATATATGCATCAGGTGCACCATGACTTGGACCCGTCCAACAAACCTTCGAGATCAGAAGGGCCCAAGCTGGTGACTCATCGTGTGAAGCAGAGTGAACATTATCGTGATATGGCGCTGCAAGACGTTGCAGCCAACTGGTGGGGAAGAGTTCAGGTTATTCTGCACAAGTTAGCACAGCATAAGAGACGTTCCAACGGCTTGAGTCAGACCGAAGCGCCGGCCGTTGCCGGCGCTAAGCTAGCTGGGCAGCCACCTGGTTCAGCTTCCAAGTCAGTCGGCAAGAAGCCAGATGCAACGAATTGGACGTCTTGGCTCACAGTTCTCACGGAGCTCCGAGATATCCCCTTCCAACAGCTGGATCTGTACGCACAGGAGGCTTTGGCAGTGGCAAGAAGAGCACGTGGACATGCTATTTCAATTTCAGTTGCAGAGTTCAAAGAATGGATTGGCAAAAACGAACATACGGGTGCGATTTTTCGGACTACGAAAGAGACCCCAGCTGCTGAGCAAGAGTATTCTACCTCCGAGGGTGCCATTTTCCATCCCAAGGACGTGGTGGACCATAAGGCTCAGCACTGGCACTCTTTATGGACGTCGAGAACGCCGCAGTCGGTTCCAGCAATTCGTGAGTTGTTCGATCGTATCAGATGGCATTCGGCCTCGGAACCCTTGACGCCGCTCACCATCGACGATATCAGAGCTGCTGTCAAGCAGAGCAGGACAAAGAGTCGATCGGCTTTCGCCGATCGACTTCGAGCGCCTGCCCGACCAGGCGCTGGCGGATCTGGCAGTACTGTATACGATGTGTGAGCAATGTCAAACTTGGCCATGGCAACTCTTGCCAGTACTGGGACGGCTGCTACCCAAAAAGAG
The DNA here is from genome assembly GCA_963575745.1 of Prorocentrum cordatum. Taxonomy (NCBI): domain Eukaryota; class Dinophyceae; order Prorocentrales; family Prorocentraceae; genus Prorocentrum; species Prorocentrum cordatum. Next base: position 27,749 of record CAUYUJ010017925.1, read on the forward strand.
TGCAGGCAATCGAGTTATCGGTCTAATATGTATGGTATGTCGAGTATGGTCGCTGTCGCGAGAGCCTCTCATTCGGGACTGGGCTGCGGCAAGCTCAACCGACTGGGAGGCGGCGATGGCAGGCAACTCAGCGTTGCGTGAAGCATATATGCGAGCTCTTGACGAGGAGCTTTTCACCAAGCTGAAGGCGGCGCATGGGCATGGATTATTAGATATACAGTCTTTTTACGACGAAATGGAGTGGTCTGTTTTAGTGGATGGAGCGATCAAATATGGCTTTCCACCAGTAATGTCAGGGCTGGAGCTGCAAACCTGTGCTGGACCACGACTTCTGGATCAAGGGGATGCAGTATCTTGCCCATTTCAGGGCACGCGCAGTATCATACAGGGTTTGAGAAGTGGGACGAGGATCGCAAAAATGGTAACCAATATGATCATGTCTCGGCTTACGGTGTGTCACCCACAGCTGCTGGAAAGACTCTGGATTGATGATCTTTCTCAGACAGCTGTAGGGTCACGGGCCTCGGTGCGAGAAAATCTAGTGGACGGTATCACGTCGACGAACGATCTGCTCTCAGAATATTCTCTCCAGCTGGCAAAGAAAAGCACGGTCGCATGTTCAGATATGCGCGACGCCAAGTTTGTCCAACAACGATTGCGGAGACGAGGCATCCATGTGGTAGCCGTGCCACAAATGTCTTACCTTGGTGTTGATCTGGCGAGTGGCAAAAGGCTGGGACGAGCTACGCGACGGAAACGGTTTGCCAATGCTCTCAAGCAACATCACAAAGTCCGACGATACGCTTTTGCGTCCAAACGTTTTCGAGTCTTGCAGAAAGTGGAATTGGCAAGGCCGCAGGCAGGTGCGAGGTACGGCCACCAGGTGCACGGGCTCCCAGCATCGTCACTACTGCACCTTCGGCGACGCCTTGGCGCAGTGTGCGGAGGCCATCGGCGAGGACGATGTCTGACAACCTTGTTAGATATCAGAGCACCAGGCGCTGATCCAGGGTATGCTCTGCCTCGTCAGTGCCTTGCTGAATGGTTGCGTGTATGGCTTGAGGTACCGCGTTTTCGAGTACCAGTATCGAAAGTATGGAGCGCCACAGTGTCAGAGTTTCAGCAGCTGGAGCCATGTCACAGGGCTCGTCACATCAGAGGTCCTCTCACCGCGGTTGTGCATTATCTTCTTGACGCAGGGTGGGAGATCCCTCAGCCAGCCCTTTGGTATCAAGCAGCTGACACCGACGGGCGCCAAGATGGATGGAATTTCGACGGACCAGAATTTCAAGGCAGTGATCAAGCAGTGGAGTTGCTGGACGCTTTTGCTCGTTCGATACAGCAGAGGCAATGGCGACAGGCAGCTGCTTCTACTTTCTGTGGAGGTGGCATGGAAGAAGGAGTCGACAATTTCAGTTTGAGGAAGCAGTTGTTTCGACTGGAGCAGATTCCCAAGGTGGGGCGTCGGTTGGCACATCTGCTACTTACCATAGTTGTCGGGGGAGCTTGGCCAGCAGCGCGTAAAGCAGAGGCTGGGTACAAAGTTCCCGCAGTGTGTTCAAGATGTGGAGAAGGCCCAGAGACGCCCAAGCACCGTTTCTGGGCATGTCGGTGCAATTCAGGTTCAGCAGCATATGACTTATCTCGAGACATCTGCCACAAAGCGCTGACGCAAGGAGATAGTATGGAGTGCTACTGGTATCGAGGGCTTCTTCCCTCGCATCTCACAGCTGTGGACCCTCCTCCGAGTGAGGAGTGCTGGCAGGTCAGCCACAACGACGACCTCAACCAGCACTACTTCGGCGAGGGTTCCGAGCTGGAGCCCCTTCTGATTCATGGCGATGCTTCAGGCGGCTGCGATACTCATGATCCTCGACTTCGTCGGATTGGGTTAGCTGTATCGGCTGTAGGAGAAGAGCCTGGACCAGATTCCAAATTTGTTTTCGGGCCACTGCCTGGACCCAGGCAAACGGTTCCAAGAGGTGAACTACTGGCCCTGCTCCTAGGGGTACGGTGGTCTTCAGGTTGCATGGTTTTCATTACGGACAACGAGGAGGTGTGCCGAGGATGGTGGTCTCAACTGTTCCTCAAGCCCCAGGGTACCAACGCCGACCTCTGGCGCGACCTTGGCGCGGAGCTCCGATCCCAGGATCGGCACCACACGCAGGTAGCGGTGGTCAAGGTCCCGTCCCACGTCTCGGGCGAGGAGGTGGTCGACCGCGGCCTCGTCAGCCGCTTTGTGGCTGGCAACGTCTTCGTCGACGAGCTGGCCGCCGTGGCTGCGCGAGCTGCGCGCGTGCCCGAGGCTCAGAGGGCGAGAGTGCACAGAGTGGAGCATGAGATAAGCCTCATTCGGCAGAGACTTCTGAGAGCTACGCTCGACGCCGCCGCTCAGGATGAGAAAAAGAAGGTCCCCAGGTCTGCCCGCCTTCCAGCCAGGGCCCCTCCTCCTGCCCCTGCCACGGTGGCCCTTTTTTGCTCGGCCCATCGTCTCTCGGAGTGCGGAAAAAAATGTTTAGTTTGCCGAGGGTCCACGACGGTGGCAGCGACTAAGGAGTTTCTTGGGTCGCCCTGTTTTCAACTAGAGTTGCAGACTGCGGGGGTTTTCAGGGTGCCTCGGGGGGAGCGTTTACATCTCGCTGGAGGATGGGTTCACCCGTCTCACATGACGATGTATAATGAAGTGTTGTCTCTCTGGTATTGTGCGGCGTGCGGTTCCTACCATCAGCAGCAGATCCGTGGTTTGGCTGATGAGTGCAAGGCCCCACCCAGAGCCCCACTTACCAAGAATCGGCGAGAATATCTCGACCGAATTTCCAGAGGTCTTATGCCCAAAGTTCTCAGCAAAGCTGAGAAGGCGGCTAGATCCTCCTAATCCTTTAATTGAACTCGCTTCGCGATCGGTCTTATCTTATCTTACCTCCTCCTCCTCCTCCTCCTCCTCCTCCTCCTCCTCCTCCCTCCTCCTCCTCCTCCTCCTCCTCCTCCTCCTCCTCCTCCTCCTCCTCCTCCTCCTCCCCCTCTCCGCCTCCTCCTCCTCCTCCTCCTCCTCCTCCTCCTCCTCCTCCTCCCAGGGCGCAGTCGAAGCGCTGTCACAAGGAACCCTCAACAAGGGGATCGGGGCCCCTCCCCTCCACGAGTGAAGCCTCGCCTTCCCACCGAGAACCCGAGGAACGCCCGAGGCCCCTCTCTTCCGGAGGTGAAACTTCGACTTCCCATCGGAAGCCCGAGGAACGCCCGAGACAAGCTGCAAAACACGGAGGGAACACCGAGCTCCTCCCCGACGAACAGGGTTCCTTCTTCAGCGGCCCGACTGTATCCACGGCGGCCGGTGCACGGGCGGCGGGCGGAGGCCGGAGCCCGCTCGGCCAACCCTGCCGAAGAGTGGGGAGGAGAGGCCGCTGCCGCGCGCGCGGGCCGTCGCCGAGGCTGCGGCCTAACGTCTTGGTCCTCCTCGGCTACTCCCTCTCCCTCTCACTCTCCCTCTATCTCTCCCTCTCCTTCTCCCCCTTGGGCCGCTCCTCACCTCCTCTTTCCTCTCCTCCTCCTGCCACCGGACACCTCCCTGAGTCTCCGAGAGCCACCTGGAACTTGAAACAATATCATGACATCCTCCTCCTTCTCCTCTTCCTCCTCCGCTTTCCCTGCCGCCTCGCCTCTCTCTCCTCCTCCGCCTCCTCCCCCTCCTCCTCATCCCCTCCTCCTGCTTCTTCTCCTCCCCCTCTTTCCTCCCAGTCACCCTCCCCTCCCCGTCGTCAGCCCTCCTCCCCGCTTCTCTCCCCTGGGGGGACAGGGAGGAGGAGGAGGAGGAGGAGGAGGAGGAGGAGGAGGAGGAGGAGGAGGAGGAGGAGGAGGAGGAGGAGGAGGAGGGAGGAGGAGGAGGAGAGGAGGAGGAGGAGGAGGAGGAGGAGGAGGAGGGAGGAGGAGAGGAGGAGGAGGGAGGAGGAGGAGGAGGAGGAGGAGGAGCGGCGGCGGCGGCGGCGACGGAGACGGCGACCACGACTGGGGGCGGTGCGGCGGGGCGGCTCACGCGGCGTGGGTCCAGAGCGTCCGGAGCTGCCAGCGGAGCCGCCGTTGGCCCGCAGCGTGGCGCCAGCGCCTCCAGGGAGGGAAGGGGGGGGGGAAGGAGAGGAGGGAAGGGGGGGGCGAGGAGTGGCGGGAAAGAAAGGAGGGAAGGGGGGGGGGAAAGAGAGGAGGGAAGGGGGGACGAGGAGTGGCGGGAATGAGAGAGGAGGGGGAAGAGGAGGGAAGGAGGGAAAGAGAGGAGGGAAGGGGGGGGAAAGAGAAGAGAGGGAGGAGTGGCGGGAATGATGATGATGATGATGATGATGATGATGATGATGATGATGATGATGATGATGATGATGATGATGATGATGCTGATGATGATGATGAGGAGGATGAGGAGTAGGAGGGAGGGAGGCGGGGAATAGGGATGCCAGGGTACGTGCGGAGGGAGTTCTCCTCCTTCTCCTTTCCCTTTTGTTCCCGTCCTCCTTACCCTCCTCCTCGCCGTCCTCCCCCTGTTCTCCTCCTCATCCTTTTCCTCCCCCGCTTGGGAGGAGCAAGGGCGATGGTGAGGATGAGAGAGGAGGAAGGGATGAGAAGGAGGGAGACAGGAGGATTAAGAAGGGAAGGACTGGGGCGCAAGGGTAAGTAGGGGGAGGATGACAAGGAAGCATGATAATGATTAGTTACGGAGAACAAATGGGATCAGAAGGAGGCGGATGAGGATGGTAACCAGTATGAGGGCGAGGAGGAGGAGGAGGGGAAGGTGGAAGAGGGAGAAGAGATAAGCAGAGAAGCGATAAGCAGAAAAGCGATAAAAGGTGGCTCTGAGGCTTCTCCCTTCCTTGTTTTAGCCAAGCCTAGCCCGCTAAAACTCACCGAGCGAATATAAGAAACTGACTCGGCCATTGTTGTTGGAGTTTTGATGTGCCAGTGCAATTGCTCGTTATCATTCGCACTCGCCTAATCCCACCGATGTTGTGTGTTGTGGTCAACATGGGGCGTTCACCTCCAAACCTCTCGTGCCTCTCGCCTCGCCATGTCCTCCCGCTGCTCCAGAATGGAGGGAATCGGTAGGGCGCAGGCTGGCTGATCGATTGTCTTGTTAGAAGGAAACTGCATACCGCGTGAGTAACATGACTTCTACTTATGTGTTCATATTCCTGGACATCCTTGGGCAATCCTGCCTGATCGGGCATAGGGCCACTGCGTATTTCTCTTTCCGCTGCGTACCCCGCCCCGCCTGATATTACCTGCTCGGCTCTGGCCTCGCGGACGCCGCTACTGCAGTCTTCTCACACTGGTCCACGATGGGGCTTGCTACCTATATAGGGCCGTCCCATTGCGTGCGGCGGAGCACTGTGTGGCCGCCGCTACGCGTTGCCTATGATGGAGGAATGCGGGCGGACGTATGATGAAGCGTGAATAGCAGGATGGGTCGGAAGGAGGAGGAGGAGCAGGAAGAGGAGCAGGAAGAGGAGGGGCGAGGAACAGAGGAATGAGGACTCTGACGGAGGAGATGGGAGTGTGGAGGAAGAAAGGAGGTAGGAGGAAGGAGCGAAGCAAGAAGAGAGAACAAACGTCCGAGGAAGCAGGTGCGGAGCCGGGTCGAAGACCTCATGGGGCGAAGGCCCGTCCGAGCCGAAGCACGGAGCAAACACTGCGGGCCCAAATGTCGCAGGCTGCACCGTCCGGGCCCACGGTGTCCGCGTGGTCCGGACCCACTGTGCCACGCGAGCCCAGCCCACCCCGGGTGCACACGCAAGGCGTCAAACTTGAAGCAACAATGCTGCTGGTAGGGTGCGCACGGGAGGGCTGCTGGCGAAACCGCCGGCGCCTCAAGGAAGGGGAACGGGGAGGGACGAGGAAGGACGCGGATTATGATTGAAGGCGGGAGGCGCAATGAATTACTCCCTGTGGGGTGCTATGACGAAACGTAAGGAATTGACGACCTGGTCCTGGGAGCGTGCCGCAATATACCGTTTATGAAATTCTGAGGCTGCGCCGACGGATGTTGTCATTCAGATCAACAGTGCGGGTGGTATTCATGATCCTGCGTAAATGGGCGACCTGTGGGCTCACCGTGTACGGTGAGGATCCTGATGGTCGTGCGCTGCATTGCACGGCGTTTTTGCCACACGAGTCTAGTTACAAGCCCTATGTTACAAATCCTGCAGCGAGGGAATGTGAGTGCACTGAACTGGCCAGCTCGCACGGCAGAGGGGAGGAGGAGGAGGAAAGTAAGATACGGGGGGGGGATGGCAGCACGCCAGTGATGATTCAAGTGCCTGGCGTAGGTCCTGGATCAAATTACCCTGTGACGTACCCAACCCATTCGTATCATGGGAAACGACGAATTGGCCGAAACTTGCACGGGCAATCAAATTGCAGGATCCGTTGTTTGATATGTAAGCTACGTGGGACACGCGCCTATGGAATGATGCGCAGGAGAACCGTACCAGAACGAGGGGCGACAACTACAGGCTCGAAGAGGACATGACGTGCACGAAGAGCAGGAGAAACGAAGAGCAGGAGAAAGACGTGCGGGAAACCCACTGTGCTGGGCCCCTCAGCAGCCCTCGAAAATGGCGACAGTTTCACAGATCGCAGCCCCCCAGGGATTGCGAGGTCTAATCTGAGTCTGCGGTAAGTACCCACTGTGCTGGGCCCCTCAGCAGCCCTCGGAAGTAACGACAGTTTCACAGATCGCAGCCCCCCAGGGATGGCGAGGAAACCTGAGTCTGCGGTGAATACCTTCTGTGCTGTGCCCCTCAGCCGCCCTCGAAAGTGACGACAGTTTCACAGATCGCAGCCCCCCCAGGGATGGCGAGGTCTAATCTGAATCTGCGGTGAGTACCCAGCGTGCTGGGTCCCTCAGCAGCCCTCGAAAGTGGCGACAGTTTCACAAATCGCAGCCCCCCAGGGATTGCGAGGTCTAATTTCAGTCTGCGGTAAGTACCCACTGTGCTGGCCCCCCAGCAGCCCTCGAAAGTGGCGACAGCTTCACAGATCGCAACCCCCCAAAGATGGCGGAGTCCCATTTGAGTCCGCCGTGTGTACCCACTGTGCTGAGCCCCCCAACAGGCCTCGAAACTGGCGACAATTTCACAGATCGCAACCCCCCAAGGATGGCGAGGTCCCATTTGAATCCGCCGTGTGTACCCACTCTGCTGGGCCCCCCAGCAGGCCTCGAAAATGGCGACAGCTTCACAGATCGCAGCCCCCCAAGGATGGCGAGGTCCCATTTGAGTCCGCCGTGTGTACCCACTGTGCTGGGCCCCAACAACCCTCGAAAGTGGCGACAATTTCACAGATCGCAGCCCCCCACGGATGGCGAGGTCCCATTTGAGTCCGCCGTGTGTACCCACTGTGCTGGCCCCCCAGCAGCCCTCGAACGTGGCGACAGTTTCACAGATCGCAGCCCCCCAGGATGGCGAAGTCCCATTTGAGTCCGCCGTGTGTATCCACTGTGCTGGGCCCCCCAGCAGGCCTCGAAAGTGGCGACAGTTTCACAGATCGCAGCCCCCCAAGGATGGCGAGGTCCCATTTCAGTCCGCCGTGTGTACCCACTGTGCTGGGCCCCCCAGTAAGCCTCGAACGTGGCGACAGTTTCACAGATCGCAGCCCCCCAAGGATGGCGAGGTCCCATTTGAGTCCGCCGTGTGTACCCACTGTGCTGGGCCCCCCAGCAGGCCTCGAGAATGGCGACAATTTCACAGATCGCAACCCCCCAAGGATGGCGAGGTCCCATTTGAATCTGCCGTGTGTACCCACTGTGCTGGGCCCCCCAGCAGGCCTCGAAAGTGGCGACAGCTTCACAGATCGCAGCCCCCCACGGATGGCGAGGTCCCATTTGAGCCCGCCGTGTGTACCCACAGTGCTGGGCCTCCCAACACGCCTCGAAAGTGGCGACAGTTTCACAGATCGCAGCCCCCCAAGGATGGCGAGGTCCCATTTGAGTCCGCCGTGTGTACCCACTGTGCGGGCCCCCCCAGCAGCCCTCGAAAATGGCGACAATTTCACAGATCGCAGCCCCCCAAGGATGGCGAGGTCCCATTTGAGTCCGCCGTGTGTACCCACTGTGCTGGGCCCCCCAGCAGGCCTCGAAAGTGGCGACAGTTTCACAGATCGCAGCCCCCCAAGGATGGCGAGGTCCCATTTGAGTCCGCCGTGTGTACCCACTGTGCTGGGCCCCTCAGCAGCCCTCGAAAGTGGCGACAGTTTCACAGATCGCAGCCCCCCAGCTGGCACGCAGCGACGAGCGAGGTAAAAAGCAAGGGGGAAGAGAGGGGCGGGAAGGAAGGAAGAAGTAAGGAAGGCGACGCGCGAGCAGTGCTCTATTCAAAACGAGAACCCAACGCAGGAGGGTTGGGAACAAATCATGGAGCGTGGAATGCGGCTGCATTCGCTTCGGAATCGTGTTCGAGGCGCACCATGGGAGAGGTCTGGGGAGTAGCGGTATCGGTTTCGCTTACCCCGAGGGGGGACCAGGAGGAGGTAGGAGGGGAGAGGCGCGAGAAGTAAAACTGTTGGGACCATACCAACCACATTCGGGATAGAGGCCATCGCCTCCTGCCAGCCAAGCACCCGTCGATGGATGTCCTTCCGATTTAAAGCCTGTGCCGAACAAATGCGATTCCAAGATGCGGCCAAACTGGCCGCACAATGTGGATAGCCAGCTGGCGGTGGCTATTCTATCTGAGTTCTCTCACCCCATAAATCAAACAAACCCTGTTCGACATGTTTTCCCTGATCTCTCCGTGTCGTTCGCGCTTCGGGGAGTTCTCTGCACAGCTGTCGTTTCAAAATGAGTGAGGTCGCGTCGATTGGGAACGATTGTAGTTCGTCAATCAACAACATTACTCGCCACATCTTGAACTGATATTGTTGAGCATGATCGCTTGTACGGTACAGCCGCGTCTGCATGCCGTGCGAAGCTTCTCTCGCAGCAATTGGCCAGCGATTGCGTCCATGCACCCGAGGCCCAAGACGGCGAAAACGAGGGAATGATACGGTATAGAGGAACACAAACAGTGGACACTCCCCCGCCCCCCAAAACCCAAAGCTGGCACGCGCGGGGAAGACTGCGGTGGAGATGCAGCTCATCCAACCCACCGCCAAGATTGGTCATCGGGGGGGAGGGTATTGACACATGATTGGTTCGCGCTAATTTCTTTCGAGGCCTGCAGCGGCATCAAACGCTCTTCGCCCCCGCTCCTCCCGCTCCTCCCGTGCCCCGACTCCTCCGCTTCTCCCGCCCCTCCTGCCCAGCCTCCGTGCCCCACTCCCCCCCCATGCCGGCTGCCCTCAGGGCCCCTGCTTCTGCCCCCACCCCTCTTCCTCCTGCCCCTCCTCGCCAGCCAGCTCTTTCAGCCGATCCTCCTTCCTCCTCCCGCCCTTCTCCCCCTTCTCCTCCCGCCCTCCTCCTCCTCCTCCTGATCCTCCTCCTCCTCCTGATCCTCCTCCTCCTGCTAATCCTCCTCCTCCTCCTCCTCCTCCTCCTCCTCCTCCTCCTCCTCGTGCTTTTAGTCCTCCTCCTCCTCCTCCTCCTCCTCCTCCTCCACCTCCCTCCTCCTCCTCCCCCTCTCGCCCCTCCCCCCCTCCTCCTGTCACTCATCCGCAGCCCCGGCGCGCACCTACCTTTGCGGTGCGAGGCCACCGGCGGGGCTAGGCATGTCGGCCGACGGGCTACGAAAGGGGTGCACCCATCCGGAAGGCCTTCCGCCTTTTTCCCCTTGGCGCTCATCTGGAGCGCCTGGGGCCCTCCTGGGGCCCTCCGTGGGGGCCCTGCAAGGGCCCTCCGAGACTCGCGAAGACTTCTAGTAATGCGTGGCCAAAAGGCCCTCTCTCTCTCTCTCTCTCTCTTCCCCGCGGGCAACTCTTCACCCCCACATTCATTTTCGATAACTCCATCGAAAAAGCTTCGAAAACCGAAAATACGGAGAAATGTCGCGATTGAAAACCTTGAGATCTGACGTCGCGGAAAACTGCAACCTCGTGGGGAAGACCACAGCCGGAGCCCTCGGCCCCTTCTCTCTGCGGGAGTCCTCCAGCCGGATTGATCCGTGAGTAGACGAAGACAAAACTACATAAACATACACTTTTGGCGCTGCGCGCAGATTTTTCTTGGATCTGCTCTGGACCCCCCTCCCTTGCGCGCGGAGCGCGCCAGGGGCGGCGCCTCTTAGTCGAGACAGGGCGATTGATGCCCAGAGCGAACAAAAAGCTACAACGTCCGAATCTTAGGGGATGCCAGTCCGCTGAAGGCCTCGGCTCTGGCAGCGCCCGAGAGATCTCCGGATCTCAAGCCCTGGCAGGGCCTGAGACCTTGGCTCCTCGCCCGCCGCGGGGACCGCGCCGGACCCGACCGACAAGCGGTGCTTTCCACTACTCGCAAAGTAACTACTCGCATAGGGTCTGTGCTTTTTTCGATGCAGGCATATGTTTTTTCGGGCGTTTGCGAGTAGGCACTTTGCGAGTAGTAGAACGCGCTCCGCTCGGTGACGACCTGTCCACTCGGTTCGGACGCAAAGGAGGGGACAGGAAAGCGGGGGCTGACCAATCAGCAGCGCGTGCAGGTGGCCTCTTCTGGGCGCCCCCCGCGGCGCTGGGGGCGCCAACGTCCATCGAGGACGGCGTCCGCCAGCGGGGCCGAAGCCAAGTGCCTGCAGCAGATTTCGCGGCCTCCCCTTCCCCCCATGCCCCCCTCCTTCTCGCCATCGCTCGGACGCCCACTTCCCGCGCATTTGTCGGCTTCGTGCGTGCTGCCCTCGTTCTGCTCGAGAACCCAGGATGCTGCTCGAGGGCCCTCGCCGAGAAGAGCTGCACACGTCCCAACGACGCCCAGCCCCTGCCTGCCCCTCTCCCTCGCCCGACCCGCGCCCACGGCGGGGCCCGGCGGCGCGCCCGCCTGAGTTGGCCCGCGCCGGCGGAGGAACGCCCGCGCCTCGGGGGGGGGGCGGCGGGAGGACGGCGAGGGACGAGGAGGGGAAGGGGATCCCCTTACCCTCCTCGTCCCTCCTCCTCTCTCCTCCCCCTCCTCCTCCTCTCCTCGACGGGATCGTCTCCTCCTCTCCTCCTCCCCTCGAGGGGAGGAGGAGGGGAGGAGACGATCAGGAGACCATTGCCAACCAGTGCCGGGAGCGAGAGCGAGAGCGATAGAGAGAGAGAGAGAGACACTGCAACCCGGGGCGGGCGAGACGTGCGACCGCCCGCCGTGAGGGCCTGCGCCAGCGGGTTGCCAGGGCGGTGCGCAGGTGCGAGGGCGGGGCGGTGTGGACCGGCGTCCCCGCTCCCAGGTACCATGGGAAGCATTGTGCTCTGTTCTCGGCCCGCGACCCACCCGACACACCCGCGACCTACCCGCGACCCGCCCGCGGCCCACTCCGGGACCCACTCCCGGACCCACCCGCGCCCCCGGCCCGCGCCCCCGGCCCGCGACACACCCACACTGCTTGGATGAAAAGATCGGCGCCTGCGGCGGGCTCGTTCAATAATTTGGAAAGAGCCTCAGACTGCCAACGTGCCCGCGCCCCGAGAGGCACAAATCATTGGCTTTCCTGCAGTTTTTTTGACTGTTTTGGGGATTATTGTCTTCTCGAGCTTCCGACGCTCCAAGACGTCCCAGGGGGCCCCGTAGATCGCCCCCAAACTGCCCAAGAGACCCCTTACCAAGGCACCAGGACAGCCGAAGAGGGTTCGAAGACGGCCCAAAGAGGGGCCCAAGACGTCCAAAAATCGCCCCGAGAGGGCCACAAGATAGGCGAAGAGGGAGAACACGAACACCAAAAATCCAATCTTTCCGCCCCAAGAGGCCCAACAGAGGCCCCAAGGCGGCCCCAACACACGCTTCGAAACTGCCCCCAAGAGGCTCCGCCAGGCCCCCCAACAGCTCCCAAGATGCCCACAAACATCCCCACATCGTGCCCAAGAAGCCCGTGACCCCTCAACTGTGGACTCCACGCCTCTTCTGGGAGTTGGCCGTATGGCGTAATCTTCTTGAATACCTTTGTGTGTTATGTACCTTTGTGTTTTCTTGTCTGTGACACGCCCCACCCCTGGCGAAAGTTCGCTGCGGGTGCGCCTACAGCGCCGGCCACCGCCGCCACGTTCTGGGCCCTGAAGTCCTGGCAACACTATGGCAAGGGTGAGGACAGGAAGGATGATGATGATGATGATGATGATGATGATGATGATGATGATGATGATGATGATGATGATGATGATGATTATTATGATGATGTCAATGGTGCTGATGATGACGATGATGATGAGGATGATGATGAAGAGGATGATGCTGATGATGCTGATGATGATGCTGATGATGATGGCGTGCAGATGATTCTGCTGAGAAGGATGATGACAATGACGATAATGACAATGACAATGATGCTGCTGCTGATGATGATGGTGATGCTGCTGCTGCTGATGATGATGATGATGATGATGGCGGTGGTGATGATGGTGATGATGAGGGATGAACAGACAGAGGAGGATCACGAGGCAGACGATTCAGACAAGCAAGATGTGCATAGGAGAGCTGAGAACACGTGGTGAAACAACACAACACAAGTACGTGTCCGACTTAGCGTACGCGGAAGAGAAGGATGGCCATACCACTCAGGAAGATACCAGGATGCTTCCGAGAGGAGGCTACCACGAGGGCCGGGGGGGTGGGGGGCACGCTTTCTGGAGGAGCGCATGCGTAGTTGGGGTGTCCTTCTCGAGAAATCAGACGAACACACGGCGGCATGCTCGTCCTCCCCCCACATCCTCGCCCTCTTGCTGCTCCTCCTCCACCTCATCCTCGTTGTCGTCCGGCTTCTATTCCACTTCGCTCTTGCCCTCGCCCTCATTCCATGAAAGCCCATTTCTTCCTGCTCCGTTTTGTTCCTTTCCTCGGCATCTAGGCGCATGCCGCATGCAGGCAGCTCGGTTGGAAGTTAACACCGCGCATGGGCTAGATTTCCTTCTCCTCCTTCTAAATGTCCCTCGCTCACCCTTCCCCCTGTCTTCTCCCTCTCTCTATTCTTGTTCTCTCTCCCTCTCTCTTCCTCCATGCCTCGGCCTCTCTCTCTTTCTCTCCGTGCCTGCCTGCCTGCTTGCCTGCCTGCCTTCTGTCTGCCTGCCTGTCTGTGTCTGTCTGTCTGCCTGCCTGCCTGCCTGTCTGTGTCTGTCTGTCTGTCTGTCCGTCTGTCCCTGTCCATATCCCTCTCCTCATTCCTGCTCCTGTCCATGAAGCCGTCTCGCTCCTCCACCCTCCTACCTCCTCAGATCCACCTGAAACACTGAAGGGGCCCTGGGACACACAAATAAATACACACCAGTAAAAGAGATTCCCAATATTTTCTCATATTGTCTGGGTTTTCGTCTTCCCCCCCACTTCCCATATCTTCCCATATTTTCCTGGGAATCGACGATTCATCGTGTCTGTGTGTCTTTTCCCCTCCTGAAGCACTGGAAAGCCTCCTGGACTCCCCTGAGACCGTCAACAATGAACATCGCACAGACCACCCTTCGGGTGATACGGAGGTTGGGTGCAGCTCGATCCGCATCGGACGGCACCGATCTGTCGATCTAATTGTTCTGTCCACCCATCAGGGCAAACATCCGGACAACCATTGGGACAACTATTGGGACGACCATTGGAACAACAATCGGGACAACCATGGGGACAACCGTACAAACGGCGGGACGACCACTGGGACAACCACACTGGGACGACCACCGGGACAACCGCGGCACGACCGCGGGACGACCATCGGATCATCCTTAAGGCCTGGCACGCCCTGGCGCACGGGGACCCGACTCATGTTGGAGGAGGAGGAGGAGGAGGAGGAGGAGGAGGAGGAGGAGGATGAGGAGGAGGAGGAGGGGGGGGATGGGGGAGGGGGAGGGAAAGGGGGAGGGGGAGGAGGAGGCGGAGGAGGAGGAGGAGGCGGAGGAGGAGGAGGAGGAGGAGGAGGCGGAGGAGGAGGAGGAGGAGGAGGAGGAGGAGGAGGAGGAGGAGTGCAGGAGCTCGCGCTGCTTCGCCCCGCCCGCCCGCACGACACACGGAGCGGCCCCCTCCGTTCCGCTTCGGTCTCGGCCCCCGACCTCCGACCTCCCTGCTTGAAGGGGCCCCAGGACACACAAATAAGTAATTATACACACATGAAGATATTATCCATTTTTTTTCCATATCTTCTGGGTTTCTGTCTTCCCCCCCCACTTCCCATATTTTCCCATATTTTCTGAGGAATCGAAAACTAATGATGTCTGTGTTTTTTTTCCTCTCCTGACTGCTTTCTTTCTCGAGGCCCAGGTCACGGCCGGCTACCTATCTCAAGCGTGAGCTTCCTCACAGCCTCGCCCGCTGCATCCAGAGCAGTCGACTCAGCCGAGGAGGAAGAGCTCGGATCACTGATAAAAGGCTCCCTCCCAGGGCTGAAGCTGAACGGTCTATTTTTTCGTTTTCGTCTCGTTTTCGCTCTCCCTCGCCTTTGCGTCGAGTCCGCCGTCACCGCAAAACGAAGTCGAAAACGGCCCACGAGATCGCCAGAAACACCGTTTGGGTCCAGCCCTGCTCCCTCCCGCCACCCCTGGATGGGGGAGCGTTTTTGGGGGGACCAGCTCCGGGGGGAAGTGTTAAGTCGGGCGTGTCCCCCTACACAGGGGGATTTTGGGCGACAGATAAAAGATACTCCAAAGTTACCCCCCAAATGCTCAGAAATAGTCAAAACATCGGCGCCAGACTATTTTTAGACTATTTTTGAATACTCCTCCTGTAGAGGGACACGCCCGACTGAAGGGAAGTGCCGAGATCGAGTAGGCGGCGCCTCGCCGAGGGTCGCAGGCCTAGGGGGTAGATACCAACACCAAGATCGGCGGTGCGCCTCCACCGAGGGAAGAAGATCCCGAGCTCGGTGGTGGTGGTCACGTTCTGGCTTCCAAGGTGACCGAGACATGACCACCGACACCGAAGTCTGGGACCATCTTCCCCCTGTCGAGGCAGCCCCCCTGTGTTGGTACAGTCGGGGCGCTGAAGAAGGAACCCTTCCCGTTGGGGAGGGGTTCCGTGTTCCTTCATTGTTTTGCAGCTTGCCTGAGGTTTTCCTCAGGTTCTCGATGGGAAAGCAAGATCTAGCTCATGGACAAAAGGCGCCCCGTTCCTTATTCAGGGTTCCTTATACAAGGATTCCAAAAACTAGACGGGCATGCCCAGCTCTCTCACGGACCTGCTCTAAAATCATATGTTGTTTGAAATCCCTTATGTTAAAAACTCTGTGTTATTTAACCTCCTTGTAGGTCAACGCCCCGACTGTACTGTACTGGTGCCCATTTCCAGGCCTCCAAGAGGGGCCTGACGGGGGGGCCTGGCTCGGGGAGGGCGCGTCGGCCCCCAGCCGTCGAGTCGCCGCCGTCGGGGGCCCGAGAGAGCCCACCCCGCCACAGAGAGGGCGCGGGCTCGCCTCAATAGGGTAAGGAACCCTGAATGAAGAGCGGGGCCCCTTTTGTCCAGACGGCCCCCGACGGCGGCGACTCGACGGCTGGGGGCCGACGCGCCCTCCCCGAGCCAGGCCCCCCCGTCAGGCCCCTCTTGGAGGCCTGGAAATGGGCACCAGTACAGTACAGTCGGGGCGTTGACCTACAAGGAGGTTAAATAACACAGAGTTTTAAACATAAGAGATTTCAAACAACATATGATTTTAGAGCAGGTCCGTCCCCCCCGTCAGGCCCTCTTGGAGGCCTGGAAATGGGCACCAGTACAGTCGGGGCGTTGACCTACAAGGAGGTTAAATAACAAAGAATTTAAAACATACGGGATTTCAGACATATGATTTTAGAGCAGGTCCGTGAGAGAGCTGGGCATGCCCGTCTAGTTTTTGGACTCCTTGTACAAGGAACCCTGAATAAGGAGCGGGGCGCCTTTTGTCCATGAACTAAACTTTGCTTTCCCATCGAGAACCTGAGGAAAACCTCAGGCAAGCTGCAAAACAATGAAGGAACACGGAACCCCTCCCCAACGAGAAGGGCTCCTTCTTCGGCGCCCCGACTGTACCAACACAGGGGGGCTGCCTCGACAGGGGGAAGATGGTCCCAGACTTCGGTGTCGGTGGTCATGTCTCGGTCACCTTGGAAGCCAGAACGTGACCACCACCGCCGAGCTCGGGATCTTCTTCCCTCGGTGGAGGCGCACCGCCGATCTTGGTGTTGGTATCCACCCCCTAGGCCTGCGACCCTCGGCGAGGCGCCGCCGACTCGAGCTCGGCACTTCCCTTCAGCCGGGCGTGTCCCTCTACAGGAGGAGTATTCAAAAATAGTCCAAAAATAGTCTGGCGCCGATGTTTTTGAGAATTTTTGAGCATTTGGGGGGTAACTGTTGGAGTATCTTCTTCCCTCAGTGGAGAGGCACACTGCCGATCTTGGTGTTGGCATCCACCCCCCAGGCCTGCGACCCTCGGCGAGGCGCGGCAGCGGGGAAGCGCCCCGAGGCCGGACAACCGCCGAGAGCCGACGGGCACGCCCGGAGCTCTCGAACCTCGAGCGCCCGAGCATGCCCTCGAACGCGCGGGCTGTCCGCGCCGAAGTCGTCTTCGAAGAGGGCCGGCGCGTGGCGCTGGATCTCGTTGTGGGCGGTGATCGACAGGTACACGCCGAGGGCCTCGGCGGGCGCGCTGCCCCCCCCCCGCTGCCGTGGCGGAGGAGGGCCGGGAGGGTATGGGTTGGGCGCGAATCACTGGGGGGGCGATAAATCAGACAAGCACGCCTCGCCATCGCTCGGACGTCCATTCCCTGTGCTTTTTTCGGTATCGTGCGTGGTTTTTTTCGCCAAATGATCAAGGATGCTCCTCGATGGCCCTCGCCGAGAAAAAAATGCACACGTCCGAGCGATGCCGAGACGCTCCACTACTCGCTAAATAAGTGCTCGCAAATGATCTGCGTCCGACGCGGGAGATTTACGGTCCATTACCGCGAGGCGAACATGTGTTTTTGTTTCGGACGTTTGCGAATAGGCACTGTGCAGTACATCGCCCAATCGAGGAGGGAAGGGGGAGGACGAGGGGGAGCAGAGGATGGGAGGAAGCTGATAGCATCGCAACTCTTGTCAGGAACTTCAATGGGAGTATGGTAATTACAGAGGCATTTCGCTCCCCGCTCTGGGCGGCCGCCGCCAGAGGGCCACGCCAAAGTGGCTGGCCGATGGGGAGTGCAGAGGAAAGAGGATGCTTGGTATAAATTGGTGCGTATAGCTTGGTAGCAAGGGCGAGGGTAAAAGCGGAAGATACGGCTGACGCGAGGGAAAGCAAATACGCTCCGTGCCGCTGTCGTGGGACGGTGTCCACTGCGTGCGCGGCTGATGTCGGCTCTGCCGCCGCAAGCCCGATTGTCCCCCTTACTTCTGGTTTCTCCCATCTGCCTGCTGCGAGCTAACCGTGCTCGCCGTCCCTCATCAACGCAAGACACCGCGAGTCGTGCGGAACTAGACGTGATTAATTCGTAAAATGCTAGCGCATGCGAAGGCGAACCCCCGTCTAATGTGAGGCAAAGGCTATCCAATACCTGACCCCCCCCCCTCTCCCCACGTGGACTCCACAATTGGGACGACCCGCGGGCATACATCTGGGGCGAACCTAATTTTCAAACCAACTTCCGTGTCCGCGTCTGCCGTCCTCGTCCTCTGCACCCCTGCAACGTCATTTGAAGGACACGTTCTTAATGTTTCTGCTCTGCTTGCGGCAGATATGTGGACTCCAACCTAGTGCGTTCCCCCAGTGGGTCTCATTCTAGTTTTTTTGTGTTGATTACTCGCCTTAGCCTGCCCCTCACAAGTCATACCGCGGCCTCTGCTTGAGCGCATTCGCCATGCAAGCCCCGAGCTCGACCACAAGAAACCTTCCACAAGAAACGCTACCCTGAGACCCCAAGACGTCCACTGATTTTTGGTGTGGGAACGTCACGCTTTTCCAATGGCATCACCATCGAAATCCAAGAAACCCAGGGCACCCTGGAGGCAAGCAGGGTGTTACTTGGCATGGGTTTTCGCTGTCTCGTTGCCCCCGAAAGGCAGGCCAATAAAGAGGCGGCGGGCGAAGAGAAGGAGGCAAGACGACGAGAGAAGGCGGCCCGTGCG
Organism: Prorocentrum cordatum; assembly: GCA_963575745.1. Taxonomy (NCBI): domain Eukaryota; class Dinophyceae; order Prorocentrales; family Prorocentraceae; genus Prorocentrum; species Prorocentrum cordatum. The sequence continues at coordinate 45,870 of CAUYUJ010017925.1, forward strand.
GTGCAGCCCGTGCCAGGGGAGCCTCCTCCGCTGCTGGCCGCCGCGCTCCAAGGCCCCCCTCGGGCTCCCCGCCCTCATCACTGTGCTCCCTCGTCCCTCCGCCTCTCTCGGCGCTGGACAAACCTCCCTTCAGTAAACCTCCCTTTAGTGAAAACGGTCCGGGACCGAAGCCGACGGACCTGGACCCGCAAGAAAAATGACGGCCGCGGCGCCCTCTCGCGAAGCGAAAACGGCCAATTCACTAATCGACGTGTCAGGGTGGGGGGTCTGTCCACCCCCGATGGCTCCCGCTCCCATCTGTCTGCCCCCTCCTGGGGGCAGAGGGGGGGGGGGCGGATCGGGGCGCATCGGCGCGGGGATCTGCCGACCGGGGGCAGTCCAAACCTGGGTCCGTCGGAGTCGTATCCTGCAAGATCCTGCAGGATCCTCTGCACCCAAGCCCGGGCCAGTGCGCCCTTGGCTCTGCAGGATCCTGCGAGCTCCAGCTCGCCATCGCTCGGACGTCCATTCCCTGTGCTTTTTTCGGTATCGTGCGTGGTTTTTTTCGCCAAATGATCAAGGATGCTCCTCGATGGTCCTCGCCGAGAAAAAATGCACACGTCCGAGCGATGCCAAGCTTGTCCCTTGAGCCCCGATCCCCGCCAGCCTCCCCCGTGCCCCGGGCAGGCCGCGGGGCGGGGTTCAGCACTTCGGAGTCGAATCGGACCCCCCTCCGCAGCGGAGGCGAGTCGCCCTCGAGGGGTGCGCCCTCGGGGGAGCCGAGCCGCCCTCGCCGCCGGTGCCACGCACGGACATGCGGCATCGAACTCGCCGAGTCCTCCGGCATCGCTCCGGATCGAGCTGGTCGAAGCATGAACCTCCTGCGGGTCGCTGCCGAGCCAGCACGCCGTCATCTCCGCCATCGTCTACCACCAACGGCGCACGGGGCCTCTCCGCTGAAGTGCGTCTGGTAAAGGATCTCGAACAGCCGTGGCTACGAGGGTGCCCAAGGAGGCCCAATACGGCACGAGCATGCGAACATCGCACTCCTCAAATCTCGATCGGGGATCCTCCTCCTCCTCCTCCTCCTCCGCCTCCGCCTCCGCCTCCGCCTCCGCCTCCTCCTCCCTCCTCCTCCTCCTCCTCATCATCCCCCCTCCTCCCCCCCCCCTCCTCCTCCTCCTCCTCCTCCTCCTCCTCCTCCTCCTCCTCCTCCTCCTCCTCCCTCCTCTCCTCCTCCTCCTCCTCCTCTCCTCCTCCTCCTCCCTCCTCCTCCTCCTCCTCCTCTCCCCTCCTCCACCCCCTCCTCCCCCCCTCCTCCTCCTCCTCCTCCTCCCTCCTCCTCCCTCCTCCTCCTCCTCCTCCTCCTCCTCCCTCCTCCTCCTCATCCTCCTCCTCCTCCTCCTCCTCCCTCTCCCACCTGCAGGCGCGCGCGGCGCGCGCCATGCAGATGGGCGACATGATCATCGCGAGGCTCTGCACGTTGTAGACGAAACCCTGCGGACCCGCCGGTCTTGAGCCGAGGCCCCCTCCACAAGCCTCCCTCTCGGCGGCGAGTCCCCCCGAGGAGGAGCAGGCCTTCTCGGCAGGCGGCGGGGCTTCTCATCAGCCCTTTCGGCCTTCGGAGAAACAAATTCTGCGTCTTCGGGGGAGGCTCCGAAGACCTCCCGGAAGGCCCGAGGCCTTCCGAGCCTTCCGAGAAGGCCCGCTCCTCCTCACCCCCCCGCCCCATCGGATCGGCGAGCCGCCGGCCCTCCTCCTGTTCGTCCTACTGTGTCCTCTCCTCCTCCTTTCCTCTCTTCTCTGCTGTATTGTGTCACGTGGGGACAGCATCAGCCCCACGGGTTCCGAAAACGAATCGATCAAAATCACCATCGGCAAGGTCCCTCCCCCCCTTCTCCCTTTTTTCCTCCTCCTCCTCCTCCTCCTTCTCCTCCTCCTCCTCCTCCTCCTCCTCCTCCTCCTCCAAATAGGAAGTATGGGGAGGGGGATGGTCACATACTTTCGGACGATTTCGGCAAGGGCAGTCTGCTCAACCGTCCTTCGTTGGTCTCGGACTGTTTTCGCCTCCTGCTGGCAGAGTTTCGCCGACGCTCTGGGAGGTGTGGGGGGGGGGGGGGCGAAGATGATGAGGTCAGGAGATGGGGGTGGGGCGAGGAGCGGGAGGGTAAAGACGATGAAGGAGGGAGCTTGGCCCTGCATTCGGCGCCACAGGGGAGGGACGCGCGGCACGCCACTCCACCATCGCCCCTCCTCGCCCCCCCCTCACACTCTTCTTCCCTCTCCCTCGTGGTCAGAGATCCATAATCTTCTGGAACCTAATCCCACCAGCCATTTAGGGCGTGAGTGGTTTAGAGAGTTGCTTCTTCCAACCCCCCTCCTTCCCCTTCGGAGAGAGGTTTGAACCTCTCCCTGCCCCCTCCCCCTGGGTCTGGACGGGAGGTTCCCCGAGAGGTTGGAGCGTCCAAGATGGCCTCGGCGAGAAGGACAACATCATTGCTGTTACGACAGTTTTGGCTACATTTTGGCTTCCTGGGGTGGGGGCCCTAATTGAGGGGCTCCCCTCCTTTGATCGATCTCCTCCAAAATGGCCCCACGATGGCTCCCGAGGCTCCCAAGGGTGCCCCAAGAGGGCCCCAAGAGGTGCCCGGGAGGCCCCACGAGGCCCCCCCAAGAGGTTCCCACGAGACTCCCAAGAGCCCCTCAGAAGCCCTTCAGAGGCACCCTAGACGCTCCAAGAGGCCTCGGCGAGAAGGCCAAAATCGTTAAGCTGAATACATTCTTGGCTGCAGTTTGGCCTCCTGGGGGGCCTGATTAAGAAGCCCCAAATGGCCCCCGAATCTCGCCCTGATGATTCGGGAGGGTCGGACGCGCGAATTATCCGGGATTGCTGCGGCCCGGGGTAACTCCGGTTTGGGCCCCCGAAGCGCGAATCTGTAGTTACCCCTGACTGCCACCAACCCTGATGATTCGGGAGGGTCGGACAAGCGAATCATCCGGGATACCGTCGGTGGACAAACCTCCCTTTAGCAAGCCTCCCCTTAGTGAAAACGGCCTGGGACCGAAACCGACGGAGCTGGACCCGCAAAAAGGACGGCCGCGCCGCCCCCTCGCGAACCGACAACGGCCAATTCCTGAATCGACGTGTCAGGGTAGGAGGTCTGTCCACCCCCGAGGATACCAGCGGGGGGGCCAGGGACGCAATGAAACAAGACGAGGCGACATGAAATCTGGGGAAATACCATGGCCCACGCCATGATATCCCCCCCCCTATCCGACGAAGGCATCTATACACCACCACCGTGCCAGGCCAGGGCCATCCTGGGCCCTAGGATGGTGTATAGACCCTCCTGGCTCGGCCAGGAGGGCGTATACACCATCCTAGGGCCCAGGATGACCCTGGCCTGGCACGGTGGTGGTGTATACATGCTTTCTGCGCCCCCTAGTCATCGCCTCCCTCTTTTCCGCCCCCGAGGGTCGGACGCGCGAAGCATCCGGGATACCTGTGGCCCTGGGAGACCTCCAGCTTGGGCCCCGAGGCGCGCCGGCTGCAGCTGTACTCCCGGCCGCCCCTGTGCCCTGACGGTTCTCGCGGGGCTCGGGCGGAGGGCCTCGGAGAGCCCCCTGTGAGGGAGGGGCGTTGGCGGCGCGCAGGAGGGGGCTAGGGGGGAGGGGGGAGGGCTTCTTAGAAGGAGGCCGCTTCTTAGCGGGCGCGGCCTTGCACACAGTATAATAATATATATATATATATATATATATATATATATATATATTATTATATATATATATATATAATATATATATATATATATACATAAGCATCAGAGTGAGGAGGCCGAACGGTCATTCATGATCCCTGGGTGCGTGGCTGAATAGGGGATTCGTGGTGAGAATTCAGCTTGTTGCGTTGTTGTTGTTGTTGTTGTTGTTGTGGTTGTTGTTGTTGAACATGATTTATTCTAAGGAATAATTATTGTTGGGACCCCTGGTGCGCGGCCCCCTCGCCGCGCCTAGGCCGCAGCCACATTTTCATCATTTTCGTGAGGAAGTCTCAGGCAAAACGATGTGGTCCAGATCCGGTTGTTTTGTTGTCCCCCGTTTTCCCTTGCAAAAAACACTATAAAATGAAATTTCTTGTTCTAACATAGCCAAATTTCAAGAATCCTTTGCAAAAAACGGCACGAAGTGCACACTCGCGCGCGCAAGATGAAATCCTTCCAAAACCTTAGTTTTCGTAGCGATTTTAACATAAAAACATGAAAAACCCAATGGTTTTTTTTTTTCATCGCAGGAAATGCAACCCCCGACCCCGTTCGGGACCCCCCCTGGGGCTCTTCCGCCGCCCAGCGCCGTCAGAGCACAAGGGGGGAGGGCATGGCGACCATTCCGCGTGTCACACGAAAACAAAGATGACGGGAAAGAAGGAAGGGGGAGGGATGGAGGAGGAGGAGACGACAGGGGCGGAATAGCGAAGCAATGGGGTTGAAGGTCGTCGTCCTCGTCCTGCGGCCTTCCCTCTCCCTTATTTTCCTCCTTGTCCATCCCTCCGAACCTTGCTCCCCCCCCTTCTCCTCCTCCCTGCTTCCTTGTGCCTCGGGCAATTATTTGCCCGAGCCCGCGCTGTATCATCTGCGCGGGCGGCCGCGCCGTCCTCAGAGTGGCCAGCGCCGCCGGCGCCATGGCGCCCAAACGCGCCGCGGTGCCCGTCGAGATCAGATTCCTGTGCAAGCTCTTGCTGCATCAGGAGACCCTTTCCTTTCGCAGGGGTAGGGGTGCGGGAGAGGGGTGGAGAGAGGTGGAGGGGAGGATGGGGGGCTGTGGGGGGAACGGAGGTAGGGAGGTGAAAGGTGAGATGGTGGGAGATTCTGCTGTGAGGACGAGGAGGGGCTCGGCCACCCCCCCCCCCCGCGCCCACCGGCCCGAGGAGGTCAAGGCCGACGGCATGAGCGCCGAGTTGAGCCTGAAGCTGGCCGAGAAGCTTGCCGACATCGTGAAGTCCTTGATGCAGGACCGCCAGGGGGGCAGGGGAGTCGGGGGTAGAGGGGATATGGGAGGGCGTGGGGAGGGGGAGGGAGGGGGGCACAGCGGACCAGGAGGCCAGGGACGACATGAAGACGGAGAGGATGGTGACGGCGAGGGATGTCATGCAGACGGCGATTCCCCCACACCCGCCCCCGCCCTCCTAGGGCTCCTAATCCTCCTCGCCGACGTCGTCGCCACCGCCATCGTCATCGTCATCGTCGTCGGCAGCGTCGCCATCATCCTCGTCGTCTGCGGCGTCGTCACCGCGCGCACCGTTGACGGGTGGGATCTGGAGGACGTCGCCGTCTTCGCCGTCATCTTCATTATCGTTGCCGTGGCGTCGCCATGGTGGTTATCATCATTACCATCGTCGTGGCCATCATCATCGCCATCGTCGTCGTCGTCATCGTCATCAGTATCGTTATCATCGTTATCGTCATCGCCGATATAATCGCCATCGCATCGTCATCGTCATCGTCGTCGTCACCGCTTTGGACGGCATCGTCACTGCCATCATCCTCATCATCCTCCTCCTCTCGCTAAGCCTCCCCCCTATTCCCCTCGTTCCCCTCCTCAGCTTCATGATCCCGATCCTCGCGTCACCCTGCTGGTATTCCTGGCCCTCCCCGCCCTCGCCCTCCCGATCAACCTCCACCAATCCCCGCAGCCTCACCGCCGCCCTCCCTCCGCCGCGCGAGGAGACTCGCAAGGTGGACCCCATCTCGCTGATCGTCAAGCGCCCGCTGAAGGACATCGAGTCGCCCGACAAGGGCAGCAAGGCCAAGAAGCAGGGCCACGAGTTGGCCTTGCTGAATTCCGAGCCGTTCTTCGCCGCAGCTAAGGTGAAGAAGCTCGACGATATTCCGATGTGCTGGGTTTTCACGGTCTTCAAGAAGGCCGCTGCGGAGGGCAAGGAGATCCCTCAGTCAGCGATCGACGTGTGCACGAACAACGGCATGGTGGTCTACCGCGCAGTGCTGCACTGGATCACAGGCCCCGCCGAGGGAGGGGGGATGATGAGGAGTGGGTAGGCAGAGTGCGGATGAGGGGGGAGGAGTGATGATGTATGTGATGGAGAGGGCCAGCAGCAGAGGGAGGAGGAGGTATGTGGCGGTGACGGGGGGGGGGCGGCCATATACCCGTCCCTTCCCATCGTTCGGCCCTCGCCATCCTCGAATTCGTTCTTCCCCTCTTTCCGCCGTCGCCTTCTCCTCGTCTCGTCACCTCTTCTTCCCGCTTGCGCATTCCCCCCATCGCCCCGTCCCCTCCTCTTCCGCATTTCAACCTCCTCTCTTCCGCTTATCCCCGTCTCCATTTCCATGGCCTCCCTTCCTCATCATCATCCTCACCTCCTCCACTAGTTTCGCCATCCCACCCTCAGATACTCCCCCTCTCTTTTCCCCGAACCCTCACTCGCCCCCGCGACGCCCGCCAGGGCTGCCCGTGACGCTCGCCATCAGTGGCGACCTCTTGGAGAAGGACACTTGCGCGCGGTGGCTCTTGGAGAACATCAAGAACCGCAACACCCTGAACACTGGCAACGGGTTCTTCACTGACGCAGTGAGCACCGCGAACGGCGTGGTGTTCAAGCCGCCGCACTGCGTCTACCAGATCCTGAGTGGCGCGGCTGGCGGCTCGGGCGCCGTGGACGACGACGACGAGGACAATAACAAGGCGCCCCGCCTCGGGTGTAAGCGAGCTGTAGCGTCGGAGGCGGAGGCTGGAGGAGGACGGGGGTGGATGGGGGCCAGAGGTATCGGGGCGACGGCGAATCCGACGACGACAGCGGCGGCGGCGGCGGCGACGACGACGACGACGCCCGACGACGGCGACGACGGCGACTGTCGGCGATGTCGCGCCTCCCCACCCCCGCCCGCCCCGCCCTTGCAGGGCGTCGCCATCAAGGACCTGCTCAGCAACAAGATCCACAGGCTGGAGGACCCGATCGCGGCAGGCCCTCTTCGCCCTCTCCTCCATGGGAGGTTTGGGGTGGGATGTTTAGGATTGGAGGGGAGGTGAATGTGGGGGAAGGGGCAGGGTCGGGCATGGTCAGTTAGGCCTCAGTGGGTTGTTGGGAAACGAATGGGGGGGGGGGGGGGGGGGGGGGGGGGGTGTGTTCGCGGATGTGTGGATGGCGAGGGCGGTGGGCGGGGGAGGAGCGGAGGTCGTGTCATGGGGCAGCGCAGTTGAGTGCAAGTGTAGCGGCGACGGCGACGACGACTGCGATGGCGACGACGGCGACGGCGGCGACGACGACCGCGGCGGCGACGGGCCCAGCCATACCCTCCAAAAGCGGACAGGGATTTGACTGATAGCACCGCGAGGGCCGTCGCCGTCGCCGTCGTCGTCGCCCTCGTCGTCGTCGTCGTCGTTGTCGCCGTCGCCGTCGTCGTCGCCGCGAGGGGTTGAGGAGCAGTTATTGTCACCACCTTTGGTTATATGGAGACGGAGTTTGGAATTTTGGGGGCACATGGGGCTACTTGGGGCAATGTTGTGGGATCTTGAGGCAGGATGGGGTACCTCAAGATGTAGTAGGGTCCCGCTCGGGTGCGTTGAGGAATGGGCTTCGTTGATGCGCGTTGAGCTATGTTGATATCGGTGTTCTGAGGTATCTCGAATTATCTTGAAGCGCAGTGCGGCGCCTGGAGAGGGGGATGTGGGGCGCCTTACGCACTGCCCGTTCCCACGCGCTGCCCCGTCGTGTGGACCCCACCTCCCCCCCCACCCCCCCCCCCCACCCCCCCCCCCCCCCCCCCCCCCCACCCCCCCCACCCCACAACCCCCCCCCTCCCCCCCCCCCCCCCCCCCCCCCACCCCCCCCCCCCCCCCCCCCCCCCCCCCCCCCCCCCCCCCCCGCGCGCGACGCAGCGCGCGCAGCACAAATCATCACTGCCACGATCCAACTACTCGAGGGCCGCGGCGAGCGTCGTCATTCTTGGACAACAGATTTCCTGGTCACGAAGGCTCTTCAGGGCAGCAACGCCACCAGCAAGACCCAACGCCACCAGCAAGAAGGCCGTGAGCGCGGCGGCGGAGGCGGGCAAGGTGGACTTCCTGAACAAGCAGAACAAGCGGAAGGCCGAGTCGGAGATCGTGGTCGACCTCGCGACCGCCTCTGCAGCGCGCAGGAAGCGCTCTTCCAAGGTTGGCCAGTTGACCGCCCCCGCCGTGCTGGCTCCCCCTGGCGCCCCCGCCGCTGCGGCTTGAGTAGATGATCGTGATCTCCGCTCGCGCCTGGGGTGCCTGCGATCGGGGGGGCCAGTATGAGGCATGTATTTGGGCGCATGCCATGCGATGGCCCTCCCACCGTACGGTGATCGGTTGAGGCAGGCAGTTTGCGAAGCGCGGCGCCCGTTGCCCAGAGTATCGAGGCAGCGGGTTTGGATAATCTTGTGCATGGCCATTGGGAGCGAGGGCGCCCGCTGGATAGAACCCCAACGATGATGATGATGACTAAGACGCCATTGATTTACATAGCGTTGCAGTTTCTGTTTCGGGGCAGCGCGCCGAAGGCCGCCCGATCCAGCAACTAGGAGGGGACTCGTGGGTGGGAATGGGGGGGGGGGGAGGAGTTGAGGCAGGTTTGGGAACGGTGTCTGGTATTGGGAGGGGTCGCACGGGGGCTCGGGGTGGGATCGCGGCTTCAGGCCGTCGTGCGCGATCAGCTTTAACATCCACAGGGTTGCCCTCGCACCCATGAGGCTGCTACGTTCTGCAATGCGCAGTGGGGCCGAGCGTTGTTCCTTGGACTATGCGGCGCTGTGACAGCTCGGCCCATGGGGAAAGCGCGTTGGAAACACAAGTGACGTTGCATCGGTTGAGCGGCGATCCCGCATCAGACTTGGCAGGGGCGTTTGGGCATAGTCGAGTCTCGTGACACCAGACTTGTTGCACCCAGCGCGTGGCCTTTCGCCCCGCTTAGCGCGTGGTGCGCCCCCCAGCACACACCAGCTCCTGAAGGTGAGTTGCATTGACCTGCGCGTGATATAGATTGGCGGGCCCCCCGTTATCCAGATCGGCGGAGCTTACCTGGCCATGTCGCCCCGTGGATTTCAGGTTACATTTCGCTGCGTTCCCCTGTTTCTCGTCTCGCATTCGGCCCGTTACACTGGCCCCCGATCGGCGAGGCTATCGGATTATCGGAAGCGGGTTTCGGCAACCGCTCACACGCTGATCTCGGTAGCCCATTTTGGGCTCAGGCGGGGGCGGATGGCCCTCCAGTTGAGAGCTGGGGAGGGCCACTTCAAGCTCGTCCGCGATGAGGTTGTCCTCGGCCAGATGCGCCAGTGGCTCCTGCAGCTGGACGGGGTCGCTGCAGTGCAATTGGACGCGTCCGAGGACTGCGTTTTTGCAGCTAAAGGCGGTGGTGGAGGTTCGGGGGGAGGTGGAAAGGGGCACCTTGGATGTTTCGACTACGACGAGACAGGGGGAGAGGGTGGTGCTGTTGGGGGATGGGAGGACGTCAGCACCGAAGGAGTTGCACCACACGGATTTCAGAAGCACGGGTTGAATTTCAGGCGCGCTGCAGGTCGAGAGGGGGGGGGGGGGGGAGCGCGCGTGGCAGGGCGATTGGGCGCATCATGGTACCATGGTACGCACTGCATTCTGGTGGCCTGTCGGCTATTCAGCGCCACCGCCCCAGGCTGCATGGGCAGGAGGTGGATTGGCGCCCCCGTGCCCTCACCCCACCCTGTTCACTTCTCTCCTCGCCACTTGCATTCTTGGAACGCTCGGCCGTTTCCACGCTCCCCGCCCCCATCGCCCTCCACCGTCGTCGTAATAGATTGCGCCCCGCCCGTTGGCCCACCGTCGTCATTTCCCCGCCGACCCAGTGGTGTTGCCATGTCCCGCCTTACCTTCGCACAGGAGTGGTGCATCGACGTCGGGGAAGGCGAGCACGGGGGGAAGGCGCTGGTTGCTCCGTCCGATCTTGACTCGACGGGCCCTGTGACGTTCGCCCAGAACTTCTTTACTGCGGCATTCTATTCGCAGCCAGGGGGCACTACTGTCGACGAGATGATGCTGCCCTCAGGCGAACGCGTGGACTACGCCAGGCTGAAGGGCGCCCACCAGTTGCACCAGTTGGAGTTGGTACAGGGACAGCCAGGATCTGTTCCTATCAAAGTTCAGGTCGCCGTCTTTGAGCTGATGAATGACGGCGGGTACGCGTGGGTGGACATCCAGGGCGCTTGCCAGAAGCCCGGGCTGCCAAAGCCGCTCAACAATGGCAGCCAGTGGTTTCACAAGAGATCCAATCGGTGGGCCGAGACCTGCGCGAAGCTCAACTTGGGAGCGGTCCCGCTTCGTCGCAGTCTACCTCTTGGAGATAGTGACGGTGCAGAGGACGCCGCCCGAGCGTTGACCTTCCCGACCGTCTCCCTTCGCTGGTTGATGGTCCTCGCCCACCGCTCTGCTTTCGGCGGCACGTCCAGAATGGGCGAGGTGAGCTCGGCGCCTGCGCGCGCGGCCTTGGCCAAGTTGCTGGGCGGCTTGATCGCGAGGTTGCCGTCGACGTTCAGCTTCTCCATGAGGCTCGACCCTGACGCCGTGAAGGTGACTGGGGCGGCGGGTGGGTGTGCTTTCACTTGCCACGGCGGTGCTTCCGAAAGTTCTTCGGCGTCAGCGGGGGATTGTCGGAGGGGGGGCGGGTGGCGATGTGAGCGGGGGGTCAGGGCAGGACAGCCTCTCCAGGGTTCGGCATTGAGAGTGAAGGAGGGCAATGTCAGGATGACGGGGTGGAGTGGAGGAGCGAGTATATAGGTTCGGGGCTGAGGCGCCTGGGTCCATGGAGAGGGGTGGACGTGCAGGCAGATTTGATGAGTGGCCAGTCTGCGGGAGGATCTGGGTGATCGGGCCCGTGGGCAGGGGGAGGGCCGTCTTTGGTCTCGGCTTGCTGGGTGGAGAGCGCCCGCAC
>CAUYUJ010017925.1:56884-71884 GCA_963575745.1 Prorocentrum cordatum
AAGAATGCTGGGGGGTCCTCCCCCCCTCCCCATCGCCCGCAATCCCAGGACGGCGACGCCAAGAAGGAGAAGAAGGTCAAGAAGGAGAAGATCAAGCATTGATTCAGCGGCTGCGCTCGAGTCTATCGGAGCGCAGTTCGTTGAGTCGCCCCGCGCCCGCCTGATGATGATGATGGCGGCGACGAGGATGGGGGAGGATGATGATGATGAGGAGGCGGTGGAGGAAGAATGGCAGGAGGGTGGTAGAGGCTTCGGTGGATGATGGGGGCTGAGGAGGATAGTGGGAGAGGGGGCGGAGGGCGGGGGGCATGGTGATGACGGGGAGGATGAAGGGGGAGGAGGAGGAGGAGGGGGAGGGCAGGCGATGAGGAGGAGGAGGATGAGGGGAGGAGGGATGAGGAGGAGGAGGAGGAGGGGGGATAGGAGGAGGAGGGGAGATCCCCCCCCCCCCCCCCCACCCCCCCCCCCCCCCCCCCCCCCCCCCCCCTCCCCCCCCCCCCCCCCCCCCCCCCCCCCCCCCTCGCCCTCCTCATCGTCCAAGGCGCCAGGCGATCCGATGCACTCCGCTCATCAGCGGATGTGGCCAGCCGACGCGGTCGGCATGCACGCTGCGCGCCTGCCCGTTGCCCGTCCTCGCGTGTAAACGCGAACAGATGTGGCGGCCGCGATGTCTTGGGAAATGCATTGGTTCCTATCCCATTCCTCCCCTATCTCTTCTCCAGCTCCCCCCTCCCTCTCCTCATCCAGTCCCCGTTGCCCCTCTTCCGCTCCCTTCCCCTACCCTTTATCATCCTTTCCATGCCGACTTAGCTTCCTTCCCCCCTTGCCCTTCCCCCATCGCCCCCCTCTTCCCCGTCGTCATCCTCGGGTCGTCGGCGGTGGCGGGGAGGGGGAGGCAGGAGGTGCGGTCGACGCAGGGTCACTCGCATTCAGATCCGCCCGCACTCAGACTTACTCGCATTCAGTTTCATTCACGCGCGGTTTCACTCGCGCCCGGGGTCCGTCACACTCGGACCCCTCACATTCGGACCCCTCACAATCGGACCCCTCACGGGCGCTTCGTTCCGCGCGCTGCCACCCCGATGGATCGGCCCTGGGCTCGACGGCGTTGCGGCGCGCGCCCGCTTGGCAAGCCCCCCGCTGAGTATCGCCGTCGCCCCCCCCCCCATTCGGAGGCCGCATTTGGGGCCTCAGGGGCCCTCCGCGCACCGATCGGGGACGGGGGTGGATATTCCTGTCATCATTTTTCAAAAAAAAAAAAGTTTCAAAAATTCATCTTGCGCGCTCTTGCGGATTTCTGAGGAAACCCAGTATTTTTTCAACATTTCTGTCAAACGGGCTCTTGCGAGCAACTTTTTCACGTGCTTCGAACTTCTGCAACAACGGTTGCGCGCATGCCAGGGCCATCATCCCTGTCAAATAATACCATATTGGACACATTCGTTTTTTCTTCGCGCGCGCACGCCGTCGTCGTCGGCCGCGGGGCCCTGAATAGTAGCCACGGTCGTCCGCATGCCACGAAGTGAAGTGTCCGAACGTCATAGGGCGGGAAGCTGGGTGTGGGTGGTGGCGAAGAGTCGTTTGGAAACTTGGTAGAGCTTGAACCGCCCCCCCCACAAAGTGGGGGTATTGCCCGCCTCCTATGAAAACCCTGGCACTGGTCAGAACGGAGTGTCCCCAGTCTTAAATGATTGTTGTTGTTGTTGTTGTTGTCGTTGTCGTTGTTGTTGTATACGGAATGCAAGACACGCGTGCCAGTAAGAACGATCACTTTTATAATGAGTAATGTTGTTGTTGTGGTTGTGGTTGTGGTTGATGTCGTTGTTGTTGTTGTGGATGTTGTTATTACTTGTTGTTTGTTTGTTTGTTTGTTGTCGTCGTCGTCCCACCCGCGACCCACCCGCGACCCACCCCGCGACCCACCCCGCGACCCACCCCGCGACCCACCCGCGACCCAACCAGCGACCCACCCGCGACCCACCTCGCGACCCACCCGCGACCCACCCGCGACCCACCTGCGACCCACCCCGCGACCCACCTCGCGACCCACCCGCGACCCATCCGCGACCCACCCGCGACCCACCCCGCGACCCATCTGCGACCCACCCGCGACCGGACCTGACACTTGACGTTTACTAAATGGCCCTGGGCGTTTACTAAACAGCCCTGCCCTGTTCGATTCATTCCTTGTGTGCGTTTACCAAAGGGCTTCGCTTGTCGGGGTGATTATTATGGGGTGGATTTTCTGACCTCTACACCCGCGATCCAACAACGACCCACCCGCGACCTACCCACATTGGTTTAACGAAAAAATCGGCGCCTGCGGCGGGCTCGTTGTATAATTTGTGAAACTTTGGCGCCTGCGGCGGGGTTCTCCAGAGTCTCGCAAACTGCCGACGTCCCCACCGCCCCCTCATTCTTATCCGCATTTGCGGGGTGCTGCGTGTGATATATATATATATATATATTATATATATAATATATATATATATATATATATATATATATATATAGAGAGAGAAGAAGAGAGAGGAGAGAGAGAGAGAGAGAGAGAGAGAGAGAGAGAGAAAGAGAGAGAGAGAGAGAGAAAAACAAAAAAGGAGAGACAGAGAAAGAGAAACAGAGAAAGAGAGAGAGAGAGAGATAAATAGAAATAAGGCCCGCGCCTTCTCAGAAGCAGGGGCGCTACCCCCCCCTGCGAGAATGGCCGAGCCCTGCCGCGGTGGCGTTCGGAGGGCCGCCCGCGCAGGCCGAGGCCCGGCGACGCGGCGACAAACGGCCGGCGCAGGGCCGCCCGCCGAGGGCCGCCCGCGGGCGGGCGGCGAGCGGCGCCTGCGTCATGTCGAAGAACGGCGTCGTCCTGGCCGCGCGGCGCGCGCGCGGCCAGGGCCGTGACGCTGTTCTGCGAGGCTTCTGAAAGCCTTCTAAAAAGCCCCTGCGAGGCTTCTACGAGGCTTCTACGAGGCTTCTAAAAGGCTTTCAAAAGGCCTCTACCCTGGCCGCGCGGCGCGCGTGCGCGCGCGCGCGGCCAAGGCCGTGATGCCGACGCCTCCAAGATGGGGACGGAATAGAGTGAAGGGGCCCCAGGACACACACACATAAATACACACAAATAAACATATGGCCCATCATTTCCTATATTTTCTGGGTTTTCGTCTTCCCCCCACTGCCCATATTTTCCTATATTTTCCTGGGAATCGACGATTAATTGTGTCTATGAGTTTCTTTCCCTCCTGATAGATGGGGTCGGAGGATCGCGCCGAATCCTCGATACATCGACGATGCATCGTCAACTTCAGCGATGCATCGGCGACGGCGACGTGAAGCAAATCGGGCTCCACATCGAGCCGCCGACGCCGCTGACGCCAGTGGCGCTCGCAAGCGCGCGGGCCGCCGCCAGCGCCGACGCCGACGCCGACGCTGGAGAGCACGACGGGGGGCAGTCACCGCAAGCAAACCTTTTGTTGACGATCGAGTATACCCAGCTTCGCGGCGGAGTTCCCGGGGGCACTCTGCGGTTTGTCAATCCTGGCCGCCGGACTCTTCTGCCCTCCAGCGCCGACGCCGATGACGCCGTCGCCGAGGACGTCGGCGCCGCCGAAGACGGTGCCGCCCACGAGACCGTGCGGTCCCGGCAAGCCGGGGGAGGGGGCAGGTCGGGGGGAGCCCGAGGTCGGAGAGAGCGTGATCCACCGCCGCTTGAATGCGGTAGATTCCACTCCGTTTTCCTCCGGAACCCGGGTGTCCCCCCCCCCCCCTCCGAAAATCCCCCCCTGCTGGACACCCCCCCCACCCTCCCCCCGGCCCCCGGGCACCCCCCCACCCCCCTCGGGAAAAGGGGGGGGTCGGTCACTACCGGTTCGAACCCCCCCCCCGCCGGGAAAACCAGGGGGGAGGTCACTACCGGTTCGAACACCTCCCCCCCCCAGAAAACCAGCGGGGGTCACTACCGGTTCGGCCTCCCCCCAAAAAAACCGCGGGGGGGGTCACTACCTGTTCGAACCCCCCCTCTTCCAGAAAACCAAAGGGGGGGGACACTACCTGTTCGAACCCCTCCCGCCCCCCGCTCACCGCCGGCAAACGATTCCCCGGTCCCTACCACCGTCCGCGCCACATCCCCACTGCTGTCCCCAGCACCGCTGTCCTCACCCCACTGTCCCCACTGTTCCCCACCACCGTCCCCACTGTCCCCACCACGGTCCCACTCTCCCCACTTTCCCCACGGCCCCAACCACTGTCCCACTGTCCCACTGTCCCCGCCACTGTCCCACTGAGCTGTCCCACTATTCCCACCACTGTCCCCGCTGTCCCCGCCACTGTCCCCACCACTGTCCCCACCACTGTCCCCATTGCACCTTTGTCCCATTGTCCCACCGCCGTCCTCGCCACCGCCCTAACCACTGTCCCCATCACCGCTGTCCCCACCTCCTACTGTACCCATCGCATTCCCACTGTCCCCACACCATTGTCCCCAGTCCCCACCACTGTCCCAGTGTCCCCACTGTTCCCACCATTGTCCCCGCTGTCCCCACCAGCGCCCCCACCAGTGTCTCACCGTGTCCACTCCCCCCACCATTGTCCCACCGCGGTCCCGCTCTCCCCACTTTCCCCACGGTCCCCACCACTGTCCCACTGTCCCCACTGTACCCGCCACTGTCCCACTGTCCCCGCCGCTGTCTCAGTGTGTTGTCCCACCGTCCCCACTGTCCCGACCACTGTCCCGCTGTCCCATTGTCCCCACCGCCCTCCCCACTGTACAACTGTCCCACCAGTGTCCCCGCCACCGCCTTCACCACTGTCCCCACCACAGTCCCACTGTCCCCACAACTGTCCTGCTGTCCCTTCACCGCTGTCCCCACCACCACCACCACCTTCCCCACCACTGTCCGCACTAGTGTCCCACTGTCCCCGCGCCACTGTCCCCACCACCACCGTTCCCACCATTGTCCCAGTATCCCCACCATTGTCCAACTGTCTCGGGGAGTGGGAATGGTTTGCCTGCGGCGAGGGGGGGGTTCGAACCGGTAGTGACCCCTCCCCGGTTTTCGACGGGGGGGACTCGAACCGGTGGTGACCCCACTGCTTTTCATGATGGACTGGGGGGGGGAGGGGCTCGAAACCGGTAGTGCCCCCCCCACCAGTTTTCGGGGGGGGGGACGGATTGGGAACCCCTATAGTGACCCCCCCCCCGGTTTTCCGCCAGCAGCGGTATAGAGCACGCTCCTGCCGAGGTCGGGGACGTGCCCGGGCGCGGAGGACTTCCCACTGGCATCCGACGACGTGGCTGTTTGACGGCGTGGCCCCCCAGAGGTCCAGACCCAGTCAGTGCTGGGGACGCGCTGTCCGGTTTGTCTGCGCCAGCGACACCGCGGGTGACACATTTTTTTTCCGAGCGTCGCGGTCCAACCGCGCGCCGTCAAGAGAAGAGGCAGCCGCGCCAAGCTCTAAATTAGGCCCTAAGGGAACAGGAGCGGGCAACGCTGCCACTCAGGAAGCGAAAAAATCCGCGGGCGACATCACCACATTGCGAATCAACAGGTCGCCAGGCAGATCGGGAACACCGCACAAGCCGACTGACAACTCCTGGGGACCGGCCCTTCACCCTGGGCCGTCTTTTCCTCGTCGGTCCCAAGTCAGGGGGCCGTAAGACCCGGGTACAGGGGACTCGGAAATCCCCGACGAGGTCGTCAACAAAATGACGAGGCCGAGCCTGCAAATTGACGAGGCCTCCCGCTGCAGACACCCCACGAAACTCCTACTCGTCAAAATCCGAGTCGCGATCGTCAAAAAACGACGGCGAAACCGAGTCCTGGCAAACCCGGGTCTTACGCTCCTCCGACCATAGGCCTGAGGAACCAAATCGTTCCGTCCTGTCTCTTTCCGCGGCGCGAGGATGTCCGGGGGGTGAGCGGGAGGTGCACGGGCGAGGGGGGGGCCCCCGCGCGCGATCTCCCTCCCTCTCGCGAGCATCCCTGGGCCCACGCTGGCCCCAAATCCGAGGGGTCACAACGTGACTCCGCCGCAGTCGGGTCCCAGACTAAAACGACGCGAAGATCGGGACAAAATCGGATCGGGATAACTCGAAATCTCTGAGAATCGGCGGGTTTGGAGGATGCATTGGGCGCGGCGGCCGCCCCAGAGCGTTCCGGAACGCTCTGAGAGCGCTCCGGAACGCTCTGGAGCGATTCCTCCCGATCCTGGCCCTGTTTTACAGACCCCCTGCGTCGTGGCTTTTTCACGACGTCGACCCCCCCCCGCAAAAGGCCTGGACCCCTGCCCCAGGACCGGTCTCTCCTCCGGGGTCGTTTTCTGACGGTCCCGAGGCCCGGTCAGGGCCCCCCGACGCCGGCAATGGCGAAAAACCTCCCGTCGTGATTTTCTCATCACGCGACGGGGTCTGGGGTTAGGTCGGGCCTGTCCCCCTACAGGGGGATTTTGGACGAAAAATAGGTACTAAAAAAATGCTCAGAAGATGCCCCAAAATAGTCAAACAGTAGTCCCCAGACTATTTTTTGACTATTTCGGGAAATTCCCCCCCGTAGAGGGACAGGCCCGACTTCAACGTCGGAATGCAGCGGCGCGATGGCCCTCTGCGGCTCCACCGGGGTGCCCACCCGGCTCTGGCGCGGGGTGGGCGACGCGTCCTCGCGCCGCCCGCCGCGGAGAGAGGGGCACGGCTGCACCCCGGGCGGCGGGGCGCGAGGCACGAGCAGGGTCGCGCCCCTGCGGGCGACGTGGGGGGTGCGCCCACTCGCGGCGGCGTTTTTTTTGTTGTTATTTGTTATTTGTGTATGTGTGTATATATATGTATATATATATATATATATATATATATATATACTTTTGTATGTTTTATCTTTCTGGTTTTGGGCGTGGGTTAGAGAGTCAAGCGCTAATTCCCAGGCAGCGGCGGGACCGAACGAGGGTCCCTAAGAACAACAAGAGGCGAACGAGCGAGGGCTGGGGAGCTGGCTGGGGCATCGGGAGCGGCCAAGAGGGGTGTGTCCAAGAGGGGGGGTGCAAATCATGACCGGCGGCATGTGCGCGGCCCAGCGGGGGGGCCAGGGACGTAATGAAATAAGAAGAGGCGCCGTGAAATCTGGGGAAATATCATGACCCCCGCCATGATATCCGCCCCCCCCTAATCATCACCCCCCTCTTTTCCGCCCCCGAGGGGCAGCTGCGCGCTTGGTGGTCAGCGTGTACGTCGTCTGCTGGACGCCCTGCTCGTCCGTGGTCTGCGCGGGGGGGGGGGCGAGAGCGAAGGCGGCGGGGCAGCGGCCCTCCCTCGCCTCCAAGGGGGGGTCAGATAGAGCCTCGGACAGGGCAGGGGTGTGAGGGAAGCGGCGGCCGGGCCGTGGTTGGAGATAAGGTGGAGAGACATGTTCTCGGACGGTGGAGGCTGAGAAAGAAAGAGAGAGAGAGAGAGGCACACATACCAGCGCGGAGAGAAAGAGAGAGAGAGAGAGAGAGAGAGATGGAAAGAGAGAGAGTGAGAGAATTGAAAGAGAGAGTGAGAGAGAGAGAAGGAGAGAGCGCGAGAGAGAATGAGAAAGAGAGAGAGAGAGAGGAAGATGAACAAAAAAGAGAAACAGAGAGAGAGAGAGAAAGAGAGAGAGAGAGAGAAAGAGACAGAGAGAAGGAGGGGTAGAGAGGGAGAGAGGGACCCCCCCGCATGTGGCGAACAAGGAGTGCCCAGCTGTTCCGCCCAGGCCGCACACCAGTGCGCGCGCCGTCGGTCACGGGCTTCTGCCCGGGGGCTCGAGCGCCATGCTACCTCCGCATCATTGCCTCCCCTTCCTTCCCTCCCGCCGTCCGACCTCGCTCACCGCCTTCCCCTGTGCGCCTTCGGCGGACGACGGGGGGCGGTCGCATCGAGCACCCGAAAAAACAACTCTAGCGACGACCGCCACGAGTGACCCAACTCCAAGCCCCGCGAGGTCTCTCTGGCTGAGCTGCCGCTGACTACCTGTGCCAGGAGGACGCCTCCCCTCCCTGAGACAGTCCTGAGCACGCCTCCTATCCCGCTGGGCTGCCGGCATTTTGGCCGCTTCCCTGGGCTTCTCCACAGAAGTGGACGCCGTGGCAGCCAAGGAAGCCTGCAGCAGGACGTCTTCCCGCTCCCTCCCCCTCCCGTTTCGACCTCCCAATGCCGCCCGCGCCGTGGCTCGCCTCCTGGGTCTCTGGTCTCTTCGGGTCTCGCTTGGCCTCTTCTTGGGCAGTGGCAGGGGGTCCTCGACGCCCCCCGGCACACGCAGTCGATCGCAATGGCAAGGACGCAGGGGATATAGGTGCGAGCTCCTTCGGCAACAGTGGGCGAGACACCAACGCCCGAGATCATCAGCTTATGCGTCTCTGGCGCTTCACTCGCTGCGTGAATGGGGCGCGAGCGGGCCACCCAGATGGGGCCGGAGTAGACGGAACCGGAGGATCGCACCCAGTCGCTTTCTCCTCCCCTCCCTCCGCCTAAGTCAAGCTTCGCGCGGCCCGCTTAGCTTCGACCAGAAGAGGTGCGCTCTCGACCCGCGGATCAAAAAGGGTGTTGCAAGAGGTGCCCACACCGACGCCGACGCCGACCTGCCGCAGAGGTGACCCCAGCTTTCTCCGGGGACGCCGAGACGGCCTCCGGAGCTCCAGGGCACCCCTCACGAGGCCCAGAGGGCCCTCGGGGCATGGCGCGCGAAGCTGCGGGCACCTCGGTAGAGGGCAAAAAATCCCCCCCAGAATAACCAGCCCGTGAAGCGAGGCCGTTTAGTGCACGCACCCAAAGAAGGAATCGAACAGGGCAGGGCAGTTGAGTAAACGTCAACTATCGGGTCCGGGTGGTTATTCCGCCCTTGACTTGGGCCAGGGGCACCTCTGGCAACCTCCGCATCGGCGACATCGGGACGAAAAAGATCGGGCTCCAGAGCGCGCCACATCGCCAATGAATCTGCTCGGGCCCGCTTTGGGCAGCCTGGGGCGCAAGCACCTCGCGCGACCCTCCCGTGCTGCACACCGAGGCCACCCACGGCGGCGGCAGCGCAGACGATGACCGATCGGACCGACAGCGAGAGCGACTGCGAACGAGACCGACGGGCCGCAAGCAGCCCATGCGGACGAAGAGACCCGGTAGCGACACGACAGCCGACCGAACCGAACCGAACCAACCGAGCGCAACCGACTGCGACGCAGCCGGGCCAACCGAACTGCGGACACCCTTTCGCGCATCCCTCTTGATGCTTGTCGGGGGTCCCGACACTGCGCGATGGCAGACCGTGCGGGGACCTCGGAACCTCCAGAGATCTCACCGCACGGTCCGACACCGCACGGCTTTGTGACACTTGAAGCTCCAGTCGCCAGAGACGTCCTCGAAAAAACGACCCAAGTCTCAAAATCGTGCCGTCACCCAGAACCACCACGTCCGCGTTTTTGTTATTCGGCGTTTCGACATGGGGCGGAAGGGGGGGGGTCTGGCTCCGAACCTCTGCTCAATGCGACTGTTTGCAACAGTGCGCCCTACGGGAGAGACTACACCTTGCCATCGCTCGGACGTCCATTCCCTGTGTTTTTTTCGGTTTCGTGCGTGGTTTTTTTCGCCAAATGATCAAGGATGCTCCTCGATGGTCCTGGCCGAAAGAAAAATGCACACGTCCGAGCTATGCCAAGACACCTGCTCGAAACAGGCGCCAAAAGCAGCCAAGATCTTCTCCATGGGGGGGGAGGGGGGGTGCGAGGGCCCGCGGCGCCGATCGGCAAAACAGTGAATCAGAAAACGACGACCAGTGTGATCACCACGCTGTTTGCGGGTCTGGCGCCTGCTCGCCGCCCCCAGGGCGCGCTCCTGGCGCCAGAGCCGTGACGAGGAGGACGAGGAGAAGGAGCAGGAACAACGAGGGGAGAACAAGGAGGAGGAGGAGGAGGAGGAGGAGGAGGAGGAGGAGGAGGAGGAGGAGGAGGAGGAGGAGGAGGAGGAGGAGGAGGAGGAGGAGGAGGAGGAGGCGGAGGAGGAGGAGGAGGAGGAGGAGGAGGAGGAGGAGGAGGAGGAGGAGGAGGAGGAGGAGGAGGAGGAGGAGGAGGAAGGGGAAAGACGCGGCGGGAGGTCTCCGGGGCCAGATCTCTCCAGAGGCCCGCGGGAGTTCCCAGGGTCCCCCGAGGCGTCCGAGGGCCTTCAGCAAGCCTCGACCCTCGGCCCGCTGCCCTCCTCCCCGACCCTCACCGATCCTTGATCATCCATCCTCCTCGGCACTCTCTTCTCGTCTGTCCTCGATCCTCCCCGACCCTCGATCGTCCTCGATCCTCGCCCTCATCCTCACCCTCGATCTTCGACCCCCTTCGGCCCTCGATCGCCGAGGAGCGAAGGCGCGCCAGCCTCCGCGCGACGTCGGCGCCGCGGTCCCCCGCCCCTCGCGCGCAGGCGGCGGGGCCCGAGGGGCGCGCCGCAGTGACTGGCTCGGTGGTCCGCGAGACCCGGCCGCCGAGCTCCTTTCGGCTGGGCGGGCGGCGGCGACGCGACGAACGGCAGCGACCTGCTACCCGCAGTCGCGGTGCAACGCGCACCAAAACCCCCCGCCCTGCGTGGCGAATCGGCGAATGCGAGGAGGGGGGGGGGAGGGGGAGGGAGAAGGAAAAGGAGGAGGAGGAGGAGGAGGAGGACGAGGAGGAGGAGGAGGAGGAGGAGGAGGAGGAGGAGGAGGATTATGACCACGTGGCCACGTCAACGAACAACTACAGATGAACATGACCTCGTGAATTACTTACGCCTGCTTGCGTCGAGAAGATTGCGCAACCTTGCTCAGGACCTTTGGCCAAGAGCCCGTGAGAAATGCGACGTAAGTGTCCGGCCGAGTTCGGAGAGATCGGAAATAAACATTCCCGCCCGAACAAGATCAAGTGCCGATGCCCAGAACAGCGGCACTTTACACATTACCAGAGTTTCGACGCCCATGGAAGTGCATCATATGACTGGGATGGCAAACCCACCTGCTAGATTCAACTCTGCCTCGGGAGGCTTTTGGAATATCACACCCACTATCATTGGTTGGAACGAAACACGGGATCCCGAACCAAGCTGTCCGCCTAGCTATGGCCGCGGACCCTCCGCACCTTTGGCATCGACGACCCGAATCGTCCACGTTGTGTTCGGGGTGGAGATGGACGAGACAGGAAGCAGCAGGCGGGATGACAACGGGGCTCGATGATGTTTGGTCAACCAAGGACCCACCGCCAGCCGCCATAGCATCCAGCGCGGCGCGTAAAATGCGCGCGCACATTCATGCATCAACACAAAGTGGCGCACACCCTCGGGCCCTCGGGCAGCCTGGCTTCGGGCCCGGCCAGGCCGGCCATCCCATCAACAATTAGATTTCCCGCAACCATCCAGCGGGGGAGCTTTCCTGCGACAGTGTCCTCAGCACTGAGAGCCTGATCTTAGCCCAGAGATCGGCGTCTTCGCCGCAGGGCTCCTCGAACTTACACGTGTACCAGCTCTGGGCGACCGATTCGCAATCTGAAACGCACATGGAACCGCTGCCCTCGCCCGACGGCGTCCAAAGAGCGGGCCACGGACGGTGGCTGGCAACTCGAGGGTCGGCTCCATCTCACTTGAGTATGCGAGCGCAACCCCTGCGCGCCTGAAAAGCGGACTGTGCGCGTTGGGGCCGACGCTCGCATCGCCCCTCAACAAAAAAAGGCGGCGCGTGCTCAGGTCCCCCCGTGGCGCGCGGGATCCTTCGAGCTCTGCAGTGCCTATCCACTGCTCGTCGGCCTGGGGGAGGGGGCGGCCCCCCATGGCGCTGGCGTGGGCCCCCTCAGCCACGCGCCCTGATCCATGTCGGCTCGCGCGAGGGCCAGAGGCACTAGCCCCTCGTACTCCTGGCGAGCCTCGCTGCCAATCTTCAGGTCGCACAACCAAACGCGATGCACTACCCATTCAGGTTCCTTGCCGCGCCTCGGGCACGCCTCGGAAACGCAAAATTCGAAATCTCCTTCTTGCGCCTGGTTCGTGGCCAGCTGCCCCACCCCCCCGCCGCCCCCGCAGGGCACGCCGAGGGGCGTTGGTCATGGTTGGGGGCAACAGCCAGTTGCTTGAGTAGAAGCAGTCATGGGGAACAGTGGACTCACTGCTCCCACTGGACAACGCGCAAATGTTGACTGGCACCCTTTCCAGAGCTGATGCGGCAAGACGTCTCTCAAAAAGTGATCGCCAAACAACCTGGTGAGACTTGAGCGCCGTGATTCCCGGATGCATCTCGTCCTTCAACTTCCACGTATATCCTCCAGCTGGGTGGCTCTGGGGGATGTCCCGCGAAGTCGCCTGCTGTGGCGCCCGCCCGGCCTGCGGGTGGTGCAGGGCTGTGGCCGTCATGGGGCCTCGCGCGTGTTGTTCCCGCGGTCCCGCAGGTAAAGGTGCAATGTGGTGGAGCGCTCGACCCCGCGACTGTCGGACGCCAGCCCTTCGCTCTGGGTGCTCGCGTCACGTCCTCCGCCGTGGGCCTGGCGCCTCCGCCGGCAGCGCGATGGCTGCGGTGAGGCCCCCCCGCGGAGGGCCAGCGGCGTCGTCGGACATCGCCCTCTTGCGGGTGCCGCCGCCGAAATCCCTGGCCGCCTCCGCAACTCCTTCATCCTGATGCCGAAGGTGCCGTGGACCTGGCGGCCGTAGACCCCCGCTGCCTGCGAGCGCTCCTTGTCCCTTGACCAGGCGCGCCGTTGCGCGGTGCTTCTTGGGCGCGAATGCGAAAGCGCCGCACCTCGGAGGGCATGGCCTGGTGCTTCGCCGCCCCTTCGACGCGAGTTCCTCGTGTGGCCCTAGCTCCGCGCGACAAGTCCGCGCCGATGCGCGCCGCGTGCGGCCTCAATTGAGCAGCGAAGCCCGCCCGTCGCACCCTGGCCGCCACCCACTCGGCGCCGTGGAAAGTCGAGCAAATGACGCATCGTCTATCCGCGCTCTGTGCACTGCGGTCCTTGCCTCATTGCCGCCGTCGCAAAGTGAGTCGCGGCCTTGCCGAAGCGGGCCCCCGCCCCGAGGCCCTTGGCCGCGCCCCTCGTTGGCTGAATGCTCCGGGGGAGGCCCCCGGCTGCCCCGGCGATCGCGCCGCCGTGCCCTGCAGCGTCTCGTGGTGGAGAACCTCGGGCGGGAATGGAAGTTGTTCGCGCGCGACGCTAGGGGAAGCCATTCAATGAAACCGTAGAGGGCATGGTTTTCCAGAATCGCTTCGCCCGTGGCAATGCCCAGATGATGTTGCGCCTAGCGCTGAATCGCCCAGACTGGGATTGCCTCTGACGGCTGCGCTCCAAGACTCCGCTGAGGCTGAGGCCCAGGCGCGGACTGGGGGTTCGCGAACCAAACTCCTCCTGGACACTCATCGCGCACTGCGATCTCCAGAAGTCTTCTTAGGCAAAGCGCGCCCGACTATCGATATACACTGACCTGTCCAACGCAGATGATGCTCACCTGCCCTGGACATGTGCGCCAGCTCTTCCAAGGCCGCGCTTGGAGGGCGCTCCGAGCTCACGGGGCTCAGCATGGCTGCGCCTAGCCCAGTCGTGGCGCGCGTCCTGCGTGGGGCGCCGCGAACGTCGGCAATGGTGATTGCAAGCAACGGCTCGTCGTCTGACACGTCGTGTACATGTTTTAAACCATTCGCAACATCAGATCCTCGTCTAGCTCGGCTGCCGACCGTAAGTCGTGCCAAGCTTAGGTTTTGTGATCGATGATGTCCGCGGGGTGGCCGTGCGTCTCCGAGCCTCGGTCTGCCGCCGAGGCTGGCAGCTGCTGTTGCTTGAATGGCATGTGCAGAATGCTTTTCGGTCCGTCGAGACTCATGAAATTCATTAGCTGTGCAATGATCTCGCGCGCCGCTCTCCTCCGGGCCCCCCCATGGCGCGCTCAGAGATGGCCTCGCAGCTGGTCGGGGTCGGCGGGGCAGCGGCGCCGGCAGACCTGATCGCTCGTTCCCGCTCCTCCCGGGTGGGTCTCGGACATCCAGGAGCACCCGCCGCGCGCGCCCGGGTTTATCCGCGAGATGGCGTCACCCCGCTGCGACGCGGCGCCCCTGCTGATTGGCCTCGTTGTTCTGGGGGCGGCGGGCTGGCGGCGCGCTGGGAAGTGTGCGCGGCCGGGCCCGCGGTCCGCTGATCTCGCCGCGCGGCGGCGCGACCCTCGCTTTCTGCGCCATCTCGACAACGGCGACGTTGAACCTGGGGCCCCTCGCTCGCTTCGGGCCACTCGGCAGCTCCGCTCCATGGCGCGAAGTAATGGTTCATTCGACAGACAGATCACGCCCGCGAGGCGCAGAGGCCTGAAACGGGCCACAGCCGAGCGGGCTCGAGCGCAGAGGCCCGGGACTCGCGCAAGGCAAAAGCAAAGGGCTGAAAAGCGCCGGCCCCGCCACTGAAACCTACTTCCCCTTGGCCCCTGTGCCGCACCTCGGGTGGCGCATCGGACGACGGGCCCCCTCCGGGGCAATCCCCCTCCAGCCCGGGCCCCGGGGGGCCTCTAGCTCTAAGGGGATCCAGGGTCTGCGGCTGAGGGCGGATAAAGCAGGGGCGGGGGCCCAGACTGCCTGGCCCCATCGGGCCCGCCCCGGGCGCCCGTTGGGGGGCCCGCGCCGGGCGCGGGCGGGCGGGCGGGCGCATTGGGCGGGGGGGGGCGCGTCGGAGCAACAGTTGAGCTCGTGGGTCCAAGGGTCTTCCGCCCGGGGCCACTCATCTGGATCTGGATCTGGATCGCCTGTGCGGGCATGCGCCCGGGCCCCTCAAGGGCGAGGCGGGTGAGGCCATGGCCTCAGAATCTGCAATGGCAGGGCTGCGCGCCCCTGGCCCGAACACCTCGGGAGCTCGCTCCCAAACTGCCTCGCGCGCGAGGATCGCAGGGCGGGGCCTTTCTCAACCGCGACAGTCCGCGAACGAAAACGACAATTCGGCAGCTCGCTTCTCCGCGCCACTCTGCTGCTGGAGACGGCGCTGCAACCTGGCGCGGCAGGCTTGATGCCCAGCAATCGCTCCTGTGGCTGACCTCGA
>CAUYUJ010017925.1:76884-85519 GCA_963575745.1 Prorocentrum cordatum
TGGTGGCGATGGTGACGATGACGACGGCAAGGCTTATGACGCGGGCGACGATGATGTTGTCCACGTGTCGGCGATGCAGGTTTTGGGAATATTCCGACATCTGCGCTTTGTCGACGGGGCGCGAGTGGCCCGCGTTATGTTATTTGACAGGCATCGTGCTCTCCCAACAAGCGCGGGAAAAAACAACATTCGAATGATTCCAACATGCGCACGCGAGAGGCCCGCTTGGTCGCGCTCGATGAAATCCCACCAGCTCTCCAAGGCGCGCGTGGTTTAGCGCGTCTCTTCTTCCATCCCCGTGCTTCCATTTTGGGGAGGGGCTCGCCACTCCCCCTACCCCCACTGTCAGTCTGCCCGACTTTTCGGAGCGTTGGGAGAAAGAGTGCGGATCTGCGGAATCCATAATATGCAAGGCGTCCCTGGAGAGCTCCCCTCCCCCCTTCTCCCTTTCCCACAAGCAACATGTGGTGCACCAGTGAGGCCCTGATCCCCCTATCTGTCTCCCTCCCTTACAATGGTGCCCCTCCTCCGGACAAAAAGAAAACGGCATGAACATAAACTGTTGGCGCTCCGCGCGGAAGAGGGGGAGTCCTGCAAGAAGAAAAGAAAACAACACAAACATAAACTTTTGGCGTTCCGCGCGGATTTCGGGGATCCGCGTCGGATCCCCCCCTGGCGCGCGGAACGCGCCAGGGGCGGCGCAGGAGGCGCCGCCAGGGGCCCAGCGCGGATCCAAGAAATCCTCGCGGAACGCCACAAGTTGCCACAAGTTTATGTTTATGGCGTTTTTTCTCTGGCTATCTGCCCCCCTCCCTTCACGGTGGTGGTCCTGATTCATCTACAGCGTGCCCCCTGGGTTGGGATGGCGCCCCCTCCCCAGTCCCAGAGGAGGGCGGGGGAGGGGTCCGTGATGAGTGGCAAAATGTCGAAGAAGAAGTTCAGGCCACACAGCACCGCGTACACCAGGGCGTACCTGCATTGGCATCGGGGCCCACGTCAAGCGAGGGGTGCAAAGGATGAGGAGGACGAGGGGGACGAGGAGGACGTCAAGCGAGGGGGACGAGGATGAGGGGGTCGAGGGGTGCACGTCAAGCGAAGGGGACGGAAAGGAGGGGTGCAAAGGATGAGGAGGGATGGAACGAAGAGATGATCAATGATGAGTCCGCCACCTCCCGCCAACCGAGATGAGATCGCGTGTGAGACAAATGGCTGCCCCCCTCCCTCTGCCCTCCCACCCACGGGGCCAAAGCTCAGCCAGAGGGCGTCCAAAAGCCAGTGAACGCGCCTGCCGGCCATAACAAAAATACGAACCGCCGACTCCGTCGGCGTGTGTGTGAGGCGAGGCGAGGCGAGGCGACTCCCAGTTCGCCCGTGAGGGCGGCCGCGCGCGGGGCTGGGAGTGGGCGCTGGGGCGCCGCTCATTCAGTCAAGGGTAGACCTGTCTCTGTTTGTACGGTGCACATAACCGTCCTCCAATTGTGACCACAAGTTGCTGTCCGACGTAGGTGTTTGCCAATACCCCCACGTGCTGGCCGGCGTGTGTGTGAGGGGGAGTCCTGCTAGAAGACAAGAAAGCAGCATAAACGTAAACTTTTGGCGCTCCGCGCGGATTTCTGGGATCTGCGCCGCACCCCCCTCCCTGGTGCGCGGAGCGCCAGGAGCGGCGCCGGAGGCGCCGCCCCCTTTCCCTTTTTCCCTGCTGCTGCCACCCTTGGGGGCTCTCCTGGCCCGCCAGCCGGCCGGTCTCGAACAAGAAAAGCAAAACGCCATAAATCTGAACTGTTAGCGCTCCGCGCGGATTTCTTGGATCCGCGCTGTGCCCCCCCCCCCTGGCGCGCGGAGCGCGCCAGGGGCGGCGCCGGAGGCGCCGCCGGGGGGGCCCAGCGCGGATCCAAGGAATCCGCGCGAAGCGCCAGAGATTATGTGTATGGCGTTTTTTTTCCTCGACCTGCGTGGTCCTCTGGGGCTGTCCTGGGAGACGCTTCCCCACTCGGAGCTCTCCCCCCCTTTCCCTGCTGCTGCCACCCTTAGGAGCTCTCCTGGCCCGCCGGCGACCCAGGTCGTAGTCTTGAACAAGAAGAGAAAACGCCATAAACATACACTGCGCGCCAGGGGCGGCGCCGGAGGCGCCGCTCGGGGGTGGCCCAGCGCGCATCCAAGAAATCCGCGCGGAGCGCGACAGTTTATGTTTGTGGCGTTTTTTCGTCTTCGATCGCATGGAGGACACCTCTTCCCTCCGATCCCTTCCCTGCCGGGGGAACTGTGGGAAGACGAAATATTGCAAACTGTTCCTGGCCGCGGGCGGCTGCGCCTACATTGCGACGCCACCTCGACGGAACGCCCCCGCCCCCTACATTTCAATGTTGGCATCGAGCGACCACCCCAAGTCCGGGAGGACACAATAATGCAAGTCAACATTGAAATGCGGGGGAAGGGGAGCTCCTCGGATAGCGATGGAGTATGATCAAAGTTGACACGCTGTTTCTCGGAACGATCATATAACTTGCGATATTTTGTCCGCCCACTGAAGCGGGGGGGGGGCCCTAGGTCCGACCCCGGGGGGGGGGTCCACGCGAAGCTCTCCCCCCCTCCTCCCCTGCTCACCCTGGGGGCTCCCCTGGGCCGCTGGCCCGACGTGAACCGACCCAGGTCGTAGTCTCAGAGAGACCACCTCTTCCCTTTGATACCTCTGGCGGCGAGCGCGGGGGAGAAATGAGAAGGAGAAGGCCTTCTCAGAAGGCTCGGAAGTCCCCCGTCCTCCTTCTGAGAAGTTCTCTAGGCCTTCCCTCAAGACACAAACAACTCTTCTCAGAAGGCGCTAGGGCTTCTGAGAAGTATACCGCCGCATTCTGAGAGGGCCCTCTCCTTCTCACTTCCCCCCCCATCGCTCGCCGCCGAGCAATTACGCTACCGAGGAACCCCACATACTTAATATAAATCTTATGTGTTTGCTTATGTATATACTATATATGCACAATCCTGCGTTCTGAGCCCTCTGGCGGCCGCGCTCAGAGACCCCCTGTGGTGTCGAGAAAGTGCCACGGCTGCAAAGCTTTGCGCCAGTGTCGTGGATAGCGGCCGAGCTGAGAGACCACCCCCTGCCCACCCCCTTTGGTGTCGAGAAAGTGCCACGCCTGCTAGGCTTTGCGCCAGTGTCGTGGATGGCGGCCGAGCTGAGAGACCACCCCCTGCGCACCCCCTGTGGTGTCGCGAAAGTGCCACGCCTGCTAGGTTTTGCGACAGTGTCGTGGATAGCGGCCGAGCTGAGAGACCACCCCCTGCGCACCCCCTGTGGTGTCGAGAAAGTGCCACGCCTGCTAGGCTTTGCGCCAGTGTCGTGGATAGCGGCCGAGCTGAGAGACCACCCCCTGCGCACCCCCTGTGGTGTCGAGAAAGTGCCACGCCTGCTAGGCTTTGCGCCAGTGTCGTGGATAGCGGCCGAGCTGAGAGACCACCCCCTGCGCACCCCCTGTGGTGTCGAGAAAGTGCCACGCCTGCTAGGCTTTGCGCCAGTGTCGTGGATAGCGGCCGAGCTGAGAGACCACCCCCTGCGCACCCCCTGTGGTGTCGAGAAAGTGCCACGCCTGCTAGGCTTTGCGCCAGTGTCGTGGATAGCGGCCGAGCTGAGAGACCACCCCCTGTGGTGTCGAGAAAGTGCCACGCCTGCTAGCCTTTGCGCCAGTGTCGTGGATAGCGGCCGAGCTGAGAGACCACCCCCTGCGCACCCCCTGTGGTGTCGAGAAAGTGCCACGCCTGCTAGCCTTTGCGCCAGTGTCGTGGATAGCGGCCGAGCTGAGAGACCACCCCCTGCGCACCCCCTGTGGTGTCGAGAAAGTGCCACGCCTGCTAGGCTTTGCGCCAGTGTCGTGGATAGCGGCCGAGCTGAGAGACCACCCCCTGCGCACCCCCTGTGGTGTCGAGAAAGTGCCACGCCTGCTAGCCTTTGCGCCAGTGTCGTGGATAGCGGCCGAGCTGAGAGACCACCCCCTGCCACCCCCTTTGGTGTCGAGAAAGTGCCACTGCTAGTGTCGTGGATAGCGGCCGAGCTTGCGCCCCCTGTGGTGTCGAGAAAAAAGTGCCACGCTGCTAGTGCGTTGCGCCAGTGTCGTGGATGGGCCGAGCTGAGAGACCACCCCCTGCCCACCCCCTGTGGTGTCGAGAAAGTGCCACGCCTGCTAGGCTTTGCGCCAGTGTCGTGGATAGCGGCGTGAGAGAACCACCCCTGCGCACCCCCTGTGGTGTCGAGAAAGTGCCACGCCTGCTAGGCTTTGCGCCAGTGTCGTGGATAGCGGCCGAGCTGAGAGACCACCCCCTGCGCAACCCCCTGTGGTGTCGAGAAAGTGCCACGCCTGCTAGGCTTTGCGCCAGTGTCGTGGATAGCGGCCGAACTGAGAGACCACCCCCTGCGCACCCCCTGTGGTGTCGAGACAGTGCCACGCCTGCTAGGCTTTGCGCCAGTGTCGTGGATAGCGCCGAGCTGAGAGACCACCCCCTGCGCACCCCCTGTGGTGTCGAGAAAGTGCCACGCCTGCTAGGCTTTGCGCCAGTGTCGTGGATAGCGGCCGAGCTGAGAGACCACCCCCTGCGCACCCCCTGTGGTGTCGAGAAAGTGCCACGCCTGCTAGCTTTGCGCCAGTGTCGTGGATAGCGGCCGACTGAGAGACCACCCCCTGCGCACCCCCTGTGGTGTCGAGAAAGTGCCACGCCTGCTAGGCTTTGCGCCTTTGCGCCAGTGTCGTGGATAGCGGCCGAGCTGAGAGACCACCCCCTGCGCACCCCCTGTGGTGTCGAGAAAGTGCCACGCCTGCTAGCCTTTGCGCCAGTGTCGTGGATAGCGGCAGAGCTGGGAGACCACCCCCTGCGCACCCCCTTTGGTGTCGAGAAAGTGCCACGCCTGCTAGGCTTTGCGCCAGTGTCGTGGATAGCGGCCGAGCTGAGAGACCACCCCCTTGCGCACCCCCTGTGGTGTCGCGAAAGTGCCACGCCTGCTAGCCTTTGCGCAAGTGTCGTGGATAGCGGCCGAGCTGAGAGACCACCCCCTGCGCACCCCCTGTGGTGTCGAGAAAGTGCCACGCCTGCTAGCCTTTGCGCCAGTGTCGTGGATAGCGGCCGAGCTGAGAGACCACCCCCTGCGCACCCCCTGTGGTGTCGAGAAAGTGCCTCCGGCTGGCTAGGCTTTGCGCCAGTGTCGTGGTAGTGGGCGGCCGAGCTGAGAGACCACCCCCTGCCCCCCCCCTGTGTTTCGAGAAAGTGCCCACGTCTGCTAGGCTTTGCCCCATGTCGTGGAATCGTCCGAATGAGAGACCACCCCTTTGTGCACACCCCCTGTGGTGTCCCGAGAAAGTGCCGCATACTAGCCTTTGCGAACAGTGTCGTGGATAGCGACCGAGCTGAGAGACCACCCCCTGCCCACCCCCTTTGGGTGTCGAGAAAGTGGCCACGCCTGCTAGGTCTTTGCGCCAGTGTCGTGATATCCGACGAGCTGTACCACGGCACCCGTCCGAATCCCCTGTGGTGTCGAGAAAGTGCCACGCCTGCTAGCCTTTGTGCCAGTGTCGTGGATAGCGGCCGAGCTGAGAGACCAACCCCTGCCCACCCCCTGTGGTGTCGAGAAAGTGCCACGCCTGCTAGGCTTTGCGCCAGTGTCGTGGATAGCGGCCGAGCTGAGAGACCACACCCTGCCCACCCCCTTTGGTGTCGAGAAAGTGCCACGCTTGCTAGGCTTTGCGCCAGTGTCGTGGATAGCGGCCGAGCTGAGAGACCACCCCCTCCGCACCCCCTGTGGTGTCGAGAAAGTGCCACGCCTGCTAGGCTTTGCGCCAGTGTCGTGGATAGCGGCCGAGCTGAGAGACCACCCCCTGCCCACCCCCTTTGGTGTCGAGAGAGTGCCACGCCTGCTAGGCTTTGCGCCAGTGTCGTGGATAGCGGCCGAGCTGAGAGACCACCCCCTGCGCACCCCGTGTGGTGTCGAGGAAGTGCCACGCCTGCTAGGCTTTGCGCCAGTGTCGTGGGTCGCGGCCGAGCTGAGAGACCACCCCCTGCGCACCCCCTTTGGTGTCGAGAAAATGCCACGCCAGCTAGCCTTTGCGCCAGTGTCGGGGATCGGGACCGCGGTGAGAGACCACCCCCTGCGCACCCCTTGTGGTGTCGAGAAAGTGTCACGTCTGCTAGCCTTTGCGCCAGTGTCGTGGATAGCGGCCGAGCTGAGAGACCACCCCTTGCCCACCCCGTGTCGTGTCGAGAGAGTGCCACGCCTGCTAGGCTTTGCGGCAGTGTCGTGGATAGGGACCGCGGTGAGAGACCACCCCCTGCGCACCCCCTGTGGTGTCGAGAAAGTGCCACGCCTGCTAGGCTTTGCGCCAGTGTCGTGGATAGCGGCCGAGCTGAGAGACCACCCCCTGCGCACCCCCTTTGGTGTCGAGAGAGTGCCACGCCTGCTAGGCTTTGCGCCAGTGTCGTGGATAGCGGCCGAGCTGAGAGACCACCCCCTGCGCACCCCCTGTGGTGTCGAGAAAGTGCCACGCCTGCTAGGCGTTGCGCCAATGTCGTGGATAGCGGCCGAGCTGAGAGACCACCCCCTGCGCACCCCCTGTGGTGTCGAGAGAGTGCCACGCCTGCTAGGCTTTGCGCCAGTGTCGTGGATAGCGGCCGAGCTGAGAGACCAACCCCTGCGCACCCCCTGTGGTGTCGAGAAAGTGCCACGAGCTGTGCTGTGCTGTGCTGTGCTGAGCTGAGCCGTGCTGGGCTGTGCTGTGCTGTGCTGTGTGCTGAGCTGAGCTGAGCTGTGTGCTGTGCTGAGCTGAGCTGTGCTGTGCTGTGCTGTGATGTGCTGTGCTGTGCTGAGCTGTGCTGTACGAAGAGTGAGGTGTGTGTCGCGGGTGCGGCGCGGCATGGAAGAAAGCCAAAACCCCACGAAGCATGTGGGGAAAAAGAGGGCACCTCTTTCCTTGGATCCCTTCCCTGCCGCAGGAGGCGGGGGGGTTCCCGGGTCAGACCCGGGGGTGTCCGGCCGGAGGGGGGCGCCTCCCCCCCCGCCTTCCTGTAGTGGCTCGGGCGATGTTTGTTTCTCCAGCGCTGGGCTGGTGCCGGAGCACCACTGGTTCGCCACGACCAGAGCACTGTTTGACGAGCAAGTGCCAAGCACACGCGATTATGCCAATGGACTTGATCCCAAACCCACCTCTGGCCACGTCTCCAATAGTTTGAGTGTCATGTCGTAGGTTGAGAGGGTCACTGCAGCAACAGGTACTGCCCGTGCCAGAGTGTACGACAATCCACGATAAAATCCCTGGATACCCTCCATTGCAAATGTCTTCTTAATACAATCAATCGTGCCATCATATCGTTTACCGGAGCTATCACCCATGACACGATTTCTGACAACATCTATCGGATAGACAGAGGTCCAGCCTATCGCGCCAGCAATTCCACCGCACAAAATTCGCTTGCCCAGATGTCCGTCTTTGCCTTTGGAGTCTAGTCCCAAGCAGTCCTTCGACCACTGGAACGACATCATATAGAATCCCCGTGCGATGCTTTCGAAGAGCAAGTGAGGGACATAGCCCCGGTAAAGCCCTCGCATGCCAACCGACAACAACATTGATCGAATGCCAGGATGTTCACGGGGCTCGGCGATTTGCATTTGAACCTTCATGTTATTCATTGGACAAGTGATGTTGCAGAGAACGTACCCTGAAATAGCCCCAGCGAGGAAATCACTTCGCAAATTGCTTCTTAGAAGGCTCGAGCCGACGTCCGTGTCAACGCGACTAAACACGTCAGGCCATCTATTGGTAAGCCTTGTCCGCACGACGTCCCAAATTCCAAAATTGAAACAACCAATCAAAGGAGTTGTGAGCAATGGCCCCGACACGCCAGCAAATAACCGCGCTTGCGACGCACTCGCACGCTGCGTGTTTGTCGCGGCTGTCTGCAATCTCACTTTCAGCGTGTCTAATGGATGCCCAGCCAACACATTCGCCACACCTGCTGTGCCACCTGCTAAAAATGATCTCCACTCCAAGCGTTTGCGTGCTGAACATGAGGTCATCGCCTGGAAAGCTGAAGCACAGTCGCACACGGGCACTGTATAAGAACCCTAGCTTGACATGTGTTGGCACATACCTTCAACTGGCTGGAGCTTCATAGCCAAAATGGCTACGGGGAGTGCCACGGGCGATCTTGCCACTTTGGCTATCGTCGTGCCACTTAGGCCAGAACTCTGTCGGGACCATCCTCGGCACTACAGTAGGGGCCCGACCCCAAGAAACCTCCCACAAGAAACCCAACCCTGAGACCCCTGGAGGCAAGCAAGGTGTTTCTTGGCATGGGCTTCCACTGTATTGGGAGTCTTGCGGGCCGTCTTGGAGTTCCTGGGGGCCAGCCCAAGAGGCCCACATCGGCCGAGTCCCATTTGTTTGTTGTGTGATCTGGGAACTCTCGCCGCATCGATCCCCAGAGCGTCCAAGGCGGCCCAAGAGAGGCGAAAGGACCAGCCTGAGAGGCCCCGAGAGGGGGGCGCACGAGGCCCCCGAGACGCGGACGCCATGCGAGCCCCAAAAAGAGCGTCACCGTCGCACCGCGGGGAGCCAACCCCTTCGACACGATCCCACGACCCCCAAGAGGCAACCAAGAA
>CAUYUJ010017925.1:85619-103119 GCA_963575745.1 Prorocentrum cordatum
AATCCTTAATTCCTAACCCGAAGCCTAAACCCTAACCGTAGACCTAACCCTGACCCCAAACCCTAACACTAAGCCTAGCCCTAACCTAAGCTCTAAACCTGAACCCTTAACCCTAACCGTCAACCCTATCCCTACACCCTAACCCCAATCCTACCGCTCACCCTAAACCCTAAACCCTAACCCTAACCCTAAACCCTAACCTCAACCCCAACCCTGACCCTAAACCCTAAACCCTAGCCCTAAACTCTAAACCCTAACCCTAAACCCTAACCCTAACCCTAAACCCTAACCGCCAAAACCCTACACCCTAAACCCTGACCCTAAACCCTAACCCTAACCCTAACCCCTACACCCTAATCCTTAACCCTAACCCTAACCCTAAACTCTAGCCCTAACCCTAACCCTAAACCTTAACCCTAACCCTAAACCCTATGACCTAACCCTAAACCTAAACCCTAACCCTAAACCCTGAACCCTAAACCTTAACCCTAAACCCGAACCCGAACCCTAACCCTAAACCCTCACCCTAACCCTAAACCTTAACCCTCAACACAAACCATACCCCTAACCCTAAACCCTAACCCTAACCCTAAACCCTAAACCCTAACCCTAAACCCTAACCCTAAACCTTAACCCTAAACCCTAACCCTAAACTGCAAGCCACGGGCGGTGCAACGTCAGTAGCCCGTGGCGCCTGGCCGAGCGATCAGCGAGTCCGCCCATGCGCGCACGCCGCACCGACGAAGCGGCGATAGCCGCTGAGGAGGATTCGCATCCCGCGGGTATGCATCCCCGTGGGTGTGCATCTGAGAAGAGAAAGAACCCTTAACCCAAAGCCCAGCCGTAAGGTTCGCTACGATTGGCTCCATCCCCTGGGGCTCCAAACCTATGAAAATGCAGCATGCAGCGCCCTTTCGGCCGTCCATGGGGCCGCAAACCATATGAAAATACAGCATGCGGCGTCCTTTCGGCTGGCGCACGTCCCAGGCGCTCCCAAGCGCTCCCAGGCGCTCCCAGGCGCTCCCAGGTGCTCCCAGGCGCTCCCAGGCGCTCCCAGGCGCCCCCAGGACCTCCCAGGGAGTTCCCAAGCGTTCCCAGGCGCTCCCGGGCGCTCCCAAGCGCTCCCAGGCGCTCCTAGGCGCTCCCAGGCGCTCCCAGGCGCTCCTAGGCGCTCCCAGGCGCTCCTAGGCGCCCGGCACGCTCCCAAGCGCATCCTGGCGCTCTCAGAATGCTCCCAGGCGCTCCCAAGCGCTCCCAAGCGCCACCAAGCGCTCCCAGGTACTCCCAAGCGCTCCCGGCACGCTCCCAGGCGCTCGAAGCGCTCCCGGCACGCTCCCAGGCGCTCGAGCATGCTCAGGCGCTCCCTGCGCGCTCCCAAGCGCTCCCTGGCGCCTCCGAGCGCTCCGGGGCGCTCCCAAGCACTCCGAGGCGCTCCGGCACGCTCCCAGGCGCTCCCGGATGATCCCAGCACGCTCCCAGCACGCTCCCAATGCTCCCAGGCGCTCCGAAGCTCCCACAAGTGCTCCCAAGCGTTCCCTGGCGCTCCCAAGCGCGTTAAAGCAGTCCGAGCGGTCCCGTGGCGCTCCCAAGCGTTCGCATGCATTCGCAAGCACTCGGCAGCGCTCCCTGGCGGCGCTTCCCGGCGCTCCCCCGCAATGCAGGTGCTGCCGCAGCCATGCGCGCGCATCGTAGCGAGGGGGTGCCAGACCCGCCCCCTCGCGCTCCCCCTCCAGCCATGCGAAATTCGCGCCGAAGGCGGCTGCGTCGACACTGCAATCGCTTCAGCGGGGGCGACGCCAACGGTCGAACCCAACGGACAATTCACGGCTCGCACTCGCGGTGCACTCTGCGTGTCCTGTCACGCTCCCAGACGCTCCCACGTGCTTCCATCCTGGGGCAAGGTCGAGGCGCTCCCCCAGCGCTCCCAGAGAGCTCCCCCAAGGCATTCCAGGGGGTCTGCCATGGACTTGCTGCCGCCGCCATGCGCGCGCATCGTATCGAGGGGGTGCCAGACCCACCCCCTCGCGCTCCTCCTCCCGCCTTCCGAAGCCCGCGTCGACAGCGTCTGCGTCGATGATTGCAATCGCTTCAGCGGGGGCGACCTCAAAGCAAAACCCAAAGCCGCGGGCGAATACACTGCCGTGCGCGTCGCCGTCAGCGAGGAGCCCGACGGCGCGGCTACTCGCTCGAGGCCCACGGGGGCCCATGGGATTGCCGCGCCAGCGCCCTCGCAGTGCTGCTTTCCAACGCCGAAGGCAACTGCGGACCCCTGTGGATCTGCCGCGCCAGCGGCAGCCCAACGGCGAAGCCCCCTGCCGAAGGCGCAACAGCTGCCTCATCGACGAGGCGAGCTGACGCGCCAGCGCCATGCACCCTGCGCGCGTGCCCGCATGGGCGCGCATTGCCACGGCCGCGACCGCACGCGCGCTTCCCAGCATTCGCACCCCAGTGTCACAACCCAGTGCCGAAGGCAAAGGCGGCAGCGCACGGACATGCTGCGCTAGGGGCAGCCCTGCGCGCGTGCTCACGTGGATGCGCAATGCCACGGCCGCGTCGGCGGTCGCCTGCGCGCGCCACTTCGACAGCCCCCCGTGATAGGGGGGTTGGGGGGAGAAACCCTAAACCCTAAAGGGCTTTACTGTGGGTGGTCTGGGGCGGGAGTGCAAGTTCATAGCGCGCGCGGCTTGGGCAGCGATTCCCCCCAACAACCTTGATGTGGGGGGGATCGCAGCCAGCGCGCGCATGCGCCCATGCAGGCCCTAAACCCTAAACCCTAAACCCTAAACCCTAAACCCTAAACCCTAAACCCTAAACTGAAGCGCGACCCCTCGAAGGGTCGCGCACCGATGTCGAACCTTGTCCGCTCTGAAAGCGAGCGATAGTCGAGCGCCCAGATCGTTCTCGGGCCGGCGCACGCGCTGAGCTTCGGCTCTTAGATAACCCTGAACCCTGGGCTCCTTTGCTCGGGCGGGTCCCGTGTTGGCCCCTGGAAGGATAAATTTCACTTGGGAGCGCTCCCAGGCGCTCCCAGGCGCTCCCAAGCGCTCCCAGGCGCTCCCAGGCGCTCCCAGGCGCTCCCAAGCGCTCTCAGGCGCTCCCAAGCGCTCCCAAGCGCTCCCAGGCGCTCCCAGGCGCTCCCAAGCGCTCCCAGGCGCTTCCAAACGCTCCCAAGCGCTCCCAGGCGCTCCCAGGCGCTCCCAAGCGCTCCCAGGCGCTCCCAGGCGCTCCCAGGCGCTCCCCGGCGCCCGGGGCGCTCCCCGGCGCTCCCAAGCGCTCCCCGGCGCCCCCAAGCGCTCCCAGGCGCTTTCAAGCGCCCCGGGGCGCTCCCCGGCGCGCGGGGTGCGCTTTCCGGCGCTCCCAGGCGCTCTCCCGCTCCCAAGCGCTCCCAAGCGCTTTCAAGCGCCCCCAAGCGCCAAGCGCTGGGCGCTCACAAGCGCTCCCAATCGCGCCGGGGCGCGCCCAGGCGCTCCCAGGCGCTCCCTGGCGCTCCCAAGCGCCCGCAGGCGTTCCCAAGCGCTCCCGGGCGCTCCCAAGCGCTCCCAAGCGCTCCCACGCGCTCCCAAGCGCTCCCAGGCGTTCCCAAGCGCTTCCAAGCGCTCCCAAGCGTCAAACGCTGCCAATTGCTTTCGCGCGCTTTCAAGGGCTCCCAGGCGCTCCCAAGCGGTCCCAAGCGCTCCCAAGCGGTCCCAGGCGCTCCCTGGCGCCCCCAGGCGCTCCCAAGCGCTCCCAGTCGCTCCCAGGCGCTCCCGGGCGCTCCCAGGCGCTCCCGAACGCTTCCAAGCGCTTCCAAGCGCTCCCGGGCGCTCCCAAGCGCTGCCAAGCGATCCCAAGCGTTCCCATGCGCTCCAAGCGCTGCCAAGCGCTCCGAGGCGTTCCCAGGCGCTCCCAAGCGCACCCAGGAAGCGCTCCCAAGCGCTCCCAAGCGCTCCTAAGCGTTCCCAGGCGCTGTCAAGCGCTGCCATGCGCTCCCAGGCGCCCCCAAGCGTTCCCAAGCGCTCCTCGGCGCTGCAAAGCGTTCGCAAGCGCTCCCAGGCGCTCCCAGGCGCTCCCACGCGCCCCCAAGCGCTCCCAAGCGATCCCAAGCGCACCCTAGCGTTCTCAAGCGCTCCCAAGCGCTCCTCAGCGTTCCCAAGCGCTCCGAAGCCTGGGAGCACTTGGCAGTTGCGAGGGGGCGCCAACCCCGCTCCCTCGCGCTCCTCCGCGCCGGCGCCCCCAGGCATCCCCAGGCGCTCCCAAGCGCTCCGGGGCGCTCCCTGGCGCCCGGGGGGCGTTCCCCAGCGCTCCCAGGCGCTCCCAGGCGTTCCCAAGCGCTCCCAAGCGCTCCGGGGCGCTCCCTGGCGCCCGGGGGCGTTCCCCAGCGCTCCCAAGCGCTCCCAGTCTCAGGCGCTCCCAAGAGCTTTCAAGCGCTCCCAAGCGCTCCCAGGCGCTCCCAAGCGCTCCGGGGCGCTCCCTGGCGCCCGGGGGCGTTCCCCGGCACTCCCAGGCGTTCCCAAGCGCTCCCAAGCGCTTCCAAGCGTTTCCAAACGCTCCCAGGCGCTCCCACGCGGTCCCCAGCGCTCCCAAGCGCTTCCAAGGCGCCCCCAAGCGCGCCCAAGCGCTCCCAGGCGCTCCCAAGCGCTCCCAAGCGCTCCCAAGCGCTCCCAGGCGCTCCCATGCGTTTCCAGGCGCTGCTAAGCGCTGCCAGGCGCTGCCAAGCGCTCCCAAGCGCTCCCGCACGTTCCCAGGCGCTCCTACTATTTAGTTTTAACTCATTGTTTATTTCATTTTTTGATAAAATTCATAGTATGGGTATCGGTATATTTTATTTTCATAAGTTCTTTAATGACTGTTTATAATGTTATTCTCATTCTGAGTACACCAAAGCGATTCCTTAGCAAATTCTTTTATTTGCTCTTAAACTTGTTATAATAGGCGCTCCCAAGCGCTCCCAGGCGCTCCCAGGCGCTCCCAAGCGCTCCCAAGCGTTCCCTGGCGCCCCCAGGCGTTTCCAAACGCTCCCAAGCGCGCCCAGGCGCTCCCAGGCGCTCCCAAGCGCTCCAAGGAGCTCCCAGGCGCTGCTGCCCACTCAGCCCGGCGAAGGGCACCATAGAAGTCTGTAGCGCACAATGAAATGCGAGGGGGCGCCAGACCCGCCCCCTCGCGCTCCCCCACCCGCCAAATCTTCGAGGGTGCCATGTGCGAGCTCCAGCCAAGATGCGCTCCGAGAGAGAGAGAGAGAGAGAGAGGGAGAGAGAGAGAGAGAGAGAGAGAGAGAGGGAGAGAGAGAGTTTGCCCCCCCATGCGAAGGGGGGCAAAGGGGGGTAGATTGACAGCTGGTTGACGCCCGAAGATGATCCGCCACCAAGACCTTCCCTCCATGAGAAGGGGGGAGAGAGGGGGGTAGAAGAACCCTAAACCCTAAAGGGGTACTTTTGGGTGTGGGGGGGGAACGGGAACGAATAGCAGCCGACCCCCCCAACCTCTTGATGGAGGGGGGGTCGAGCTGCTTCCGCCCAGCGAGGCCCTAAACCCTAAACCCTAAACCCTAAACCCTAAACCCTAAACCCTAAACACCCTTCATCACATATTAATTCAGATGGTAAAACCCAAATGCTCCCTTTGGTTCCCGCCTTGTCGGGGCTAATTCCTAAGGGCGGATTTGCCGCGGCCCCCGGTCATTCACGCGCGCGACGGCGCCCTCGCCACGTCGGCCGGACGTGTTGCACGCGTGAATTAACGGGGGCCGCACATCGCACCCCTTTTCACGCGTGCGCCGGTGGAGGTCGCGTCTTTGTCGAGGTGAATCGCACGGACCTCGGAGCGGGGGAGAGGGGGGGTGCGTGCGAGCCAGAACCGAGCCATTTTCTGCATTGGGTCGTGTATTGGGCGAGCCCTTTTCGGGCACCCTCGGGAACCAGGCCTCTGAGGAGCTTCTGGGGAGCTTCTGAATCGCCTCTGAGCGGCGCGCGCGAGGGTGAAGTGCGCGGCCCCCGTTATTTCACGCGCGCGACGGCACCCTCACGCGTCGGCCGACGTGTTGCACGCGTGAAATAACGGTGGCCGCACACTTCACCCTCACGCGCGCGTGAGGGCGCGAGCGAGGGTGGAGTGCGCGGCCCCCGTTATTTCACGCGCGCGACGGCACCCTCGCACGTCGGCCGACGCGTTGCACGCGTGAAATAACGGGGGCCGCACACTTCACCCTCACGCGCGCGCGAAGGCGCGAGTGAGGGTGAAGTGTGCGGCCCCCGTGATTTCACGCGCGCGACGGCGCCCTCGCACGTCGGCCGACGCGTTCCACGCGTGTAAATAACGGGTGGCCGCACTCTTCACCCTCACGCGCCGGCCGGGAGGGCGCGTTCAAGCTTTTGTGAGGGTTGAAGTGAGCGGCCCGTTATTTCAGCGCGCGACGGCCCTCGCGCGTCGGCGACGTGTTGCACGCGTTGTAATAACGGGGGCCGCACACTTCACCCTCGCTCGCGCTGTGAGGGCGCGATGGTGTCGGGGGAGTGTGCGGCCCCCGTTATTCACGCGCGCGACGGCACCCTCACGCGTCGGCCGACGTGTGAGGGTGCCGTCGCGCGCGTGAAATAACGGGAACCGCACACTTCACCCTCACCGATTGGGGCCTCCAAATCCTGCGGTGTAGGGCCTAAACCCTAAACCCTAAACCCTAAACCCTAAACCCTAAACCCTAAACCCTAAACCCTAAACCCTAAACCCTAAACCCTAAACCCTAAACCCTAAACCCTAAACCCTAAACCCTAAGCCCTAACCCCTAAACCCTAAACCCTAAACCCTAAACCCTAAACCCTAAACCCTAAACCCTAAACCCTAAACCCTAAACCCTAAACCCTAAACCCTAAGCCCTAACCCCTAACCCTAACCCTAAACCCGGGCCCGCCCGCACACCCGCAAAGCTTTCAGAGTCCTGCCCCCGACGGCCCCTACGTCCAACAGTCCGCGCGCTCGGCTCGCTCGCACCGGACCCCTGCGGAAAGGGGGGGAGGGGGGGGGGGGGTTTCCGAACCCCCCCCCCCCCTTCAAGGGGGGGGGGGGATAGGGTTTCGAACCCCCCCCCCCTTTCAAGAGGGGGGGGGGGGGGGGTTCGAACCACCCCCCTACCCTAAAGGGGGGGAGGGGAGGGGGGGGGGTCTCGACCCCCCCCCAACCCCCCCTTAAGGGGGGGAGGGCGGGGGGGGGGGGGGGGGGGGGGTCCCTGGAGCCCTGGAGCACCCCCCCCCTTTTGTGTCTTCAAGGTGATCCACTGGCGCTCTTTCCCAAAGCGGTCCCTTATTTCTGCGTCCTTATTGTGCTTGATCATACTTTATTGAGGAGCCGCGCTTTCGCTCGAGACTGCCTTGCACTTCGCAGAGGAATCGCGTTCTCGCTTAGGACTTCGGGACCTCGACGTCCAAGAATCGCGCCATCGCGCGAGACTTCCTCACAATCCTCACCAGCGTGCCCCCTGGCACGTGGAGGCGCGGAAGAGTGCCAAGGTCTGCCTGTTGGGTATTTGTTGGAGCTCTAATGAGGGACCGCCCCTCCCTCTGCTCGCGGACTCTTGTGTGCATCCCGTCTACTTGTCGGGGCTACGCCCTTCGCGCCCGCTCGAGGATGGTGCACTTCCAGCATGGCAGCCAATGCCTACCCCCACCCCCTTCCACGCGTGCCCGCTCGAGGACGGTGCACTTCTCGCATGGCAGCTCTTGCTTTACCCCTCTTCCGCGCGTGCCCACTCGAGGAGGGTGCACTTCCCGCATGGCAACTCATGCCTGACCCCTCCCTTCTACGCGTGCCCGCTCGAGGATTGAGCACTGCCCGCATGGCCGAGGAGGGTGCACTTCCCGCACGGCAGCTAATGCCTGAATCCCTTTTCCATGCGCGCCCGCTCGAGGACTGTACACTTCCCGCATGGCTGCTAACTCCTGGACCCCTCATCCCACGCTCGCCCGCTCATGGATCGTGCACTTCCCGCGTTCCCAGGTGTTGCTCCCAAGCGCTCCAGGGCCTTCCAAGCCACGCTCCATCGTTTACAAAAATGGGTGTGCGCCCCGAGCTTCCAAGACGGCTCGCGCAGGCAACCAAGGACACCAAGATGGCCCACGATGTCTCGACGTCTACGCAAGATGGTCCCAAGGCGGCCGAACATTAATCTAAGACAGCCCAAGATGCCCCCAAAAGGGCCCAAAATGGCCACACGAGGATCTCCAACAGGACCTGCAGAAGCCTAAATCATTGATCTCCCCTATGCTTTTATGGTTTTAGCATTCTCGCCTGTTCGGGCTGCCGTCAGCTCAAGACGGCCCACGATGACTCCACGATGGCCCAAGAGGTATCCACGACGGCTCCAAGATGGCCCAAGAGGGCTTCCCGCGGGACCCACGACGGCGTTCAAAAGTCCTCCGACGGCCCAAAACGGCGCCCATACGGCCCCCAGACACCCACCATACGGCCAAAAAGGCCCCACGTCGGCCCTAGAGAGACCCACGCCGGCGTAAGAGGGCCCCAAGACGCCCCACGAGAGCCTCAAGAGAGACCCCCAAGACTGCCTCACAGGAGGCCAGGACAGATCCGCGACGGCCTGATTTCATCATCATCATCATCATCATCAGTATCATCAGCAGCATCATCATGATCATCATCAGCGTCAGCATCATAATCATCATCGGCATCATGATCATGATCAGGATCATGATCATCTTCACCATCACCATCAGCATCATCGTCATCATCATCAGTATCACCATTATCGTCATCATCATCATCATCATCATCATCACCAGTACCATCACCATTACAATCACCACCATGACCAGCACACAATCACCATCGCCATCGCTATTGCAATCAGCATCATCATCAACAATACAATCACCATCACCATCACCATCACCCTCATCATCAACACAATCATCGTTATCGCCATCGCCATCGTCGACTTCGTCATAATCGTCACCATCATCGTCACGACCCGCATCACCATCAACACCACCATCATCACCATCATCAGCAGCAGTCTCATCATCAGCATCAGCATTAGCATCATCATCCATATCCTCACCCTAATCCCCATCCTTCTTATTCTCATCATCCTCATCATCCTCATCAACCCCATCCTCATCCTCATCCTCATTCGCATCCAGAGCCCCACCCCCACCCCAACCCCCACCCTCATCCTCCTTCTCCTCCTCCTCGTCTTCAGCATCAGCATCAGCACCATTATTAGCATCAGCATCAGCATCACCAACAACATAATCACCATCATGATCACCATCACCATCACCACCACCGTCACCATCACCACAATCACCATCACCATCACAATCGTCATCATCATCATCACCATCATCAGCATCATCATCACCAGTACCATCACCATCACCATTACAATCACCACCATGACCAGCACACAATCACCTTCGCCATCGCTATTGCAATCATCATCATCAACAATACAATCACCATCACCATCATCATCAACACAATCATCGTTATCGCCATCGCTATCGTCGACTTCGTCATAATCGTCACCATCATCGTCACGACCGGCATCACCATCAACGCCACCATCATCACCATCATCAGCAGCCGTCTCATCATCAGCATCAGCATCAGCATCATCATCCATATCCTCACCCTAAT
This sequence comes from Prorocentrum cordatum, assembly GCA_963575745.1. NCBI lineage: Eukaryota > Dinophyceae > Prorocentrales > Prorocentraceae > Prorocentrum > Prorocentrum cordatum. Next base: position 95,244 of record CAUYUJ010017925.1, read on the forward strand.
CCCCACCCTTCTCATTCTCATCATCCTCATCATCCTCATCAACCCCATCCTCATCATCCTCCTCGTCCCCATCCTCATCCTCATCCTCATTCGCATCCCCAGCCCCACCCCCACCCCAACCCCCACCCTCATCCTCCTTCTCCTCCTCCTCGTCTTCAGCATCAGCATCAGCACCAGTATTAGCATCAGCATCAGCATCACCAACAACATAATCACCATCATCATCACCATCACCATCACCACCACCGTCACCACCACCACAATCACCATCACCATCACAATCGTCATCATCATCATCACCATCATCATCATCATCATCAACATCATCATCATCATCCGCATCCGTATTCGCATCCGCATCTGCATCAGCACCATCTTCAGCATCAGCATCGTCATCGGCATTATCATCGTCATCGTCATCGGCATCATCAACATCATCAGCATCAGCATCAGCATGAGCATCATCATCATCACCATCATCATTATCAGCATCACCATCACCATCACTATCATCATCATCATCGTCATCATCAACATAGTATGAGCTGGGAGCTCCTGACCTCTTTAGGCGCGTGGATTGTCATCATAATATTCTTCATCATCGTCATCGTCATCGTCATCGCCATCACCACCACCACCACCATCACCATCACCATCACCATCACCATCACCATCACCATCACCACCACCACCAACACCTTCACCTTCACCATCACCGTCATCATCATCATCATCATCATCATCATCATCATCATCATCATCATCATCATCATCATCGTCATCGTCATCGTCATCGTCATCGTCATCGTCATCGTCGTCGTCGTCATCATCGTCATCACCCCCCATCATCCTCATAATCCTCATCACGTTTTTCCCAAGCCTGGAGACACGGGGTGGCACACGTGACGGCTTCCCGCGCCCCCTCGAACAGTCGCCACCCCGAATGCTGGACTGGCACGGTGGCGGGACTTGCCGCAGGCAGCTGGATACTCAGGAATCGTGCTCTCGCCTGAGGCTTCTTCACAGTTCCCAGAACGTTCGCCTGTGCTCCAGGGATCTGGGCGACCCAAAAGGGGGTCCAGCTGCAAGAGGGTGGTGCAATAGATTTGGGGCAATTGTATTGCAAACGTATTGCGCTGGAGAATTGTCTTGCATTGTATTGCAACTAATGTATTGCACGCGAAAATCCAGCAATACATCTGCGCCCCGGAATGTATTGCACGCCCCAAATGTGTTGCAGCCCCACAATCTATTGCACCGAATCTATTGCACCACCCCCTTGTCGTTGGACCCCCTTTTGGGTCAACCCGAAGGGAGCGACCCACAGGCAAGGGCTGACCTGTGCACCCGCCCAAGGCTTCTGCCAGCACAGTACGGTCGGGGCGTTGACCTGAGGAATCCTAGATGAGGAACGGTGTGCATCTCTTCTCCACACGTTGAGCTCCGATTTCCCGAGGAAAACCCGAGGAACACCCGAGGCAAGCTGCGAAACAGCTAAGGAGCACGGAGCCCCTCCCCAACGAAAAGGGCTCCTTCCTCCGCGCGCCGACGGCACCCCGAGCTGGCCCCGGGACGCTCCCCGCCGGCGAAAAACTCGAAGAAGACGGCGCCAGGATGGCCCCTCGGCTCCCCCGCGCGGCCCCCGGACCCCTCAGGACGGCCGCGAGACCCTCGAGGGGGCGCCCCGCGAGGCGATCACGGGCGCTGGCAAGGGCTGGCCATCGCTCGGACGTCCACTCCCTGTGCTTTTGTTCGGTTTCGTGCGTGGCTTCTTCGCTGAATAATCAAGGATGCTCCTCGATGGTTCTTCGCCAAAAGAAACATGCACACGTCCGGGCGATGCCAAGAAGGGGGGGGGGGGGGCACAACGTAACGCTTTTGCCCCTTACCGTGGCAGACTGTGGTGCCGGACGCACTGCGGCACAGTTTCGGGGGCGCGCTGGGGGGGGAGGGGGCGTCACCTCATGAGGGGAGGGGGCGCCACTTTATGAGGGGGCCATTACGCCCGTTATGGCCGAGAGGGCAACAAAAACACACTCTCCCAAATGGCCCCAAGAGGCAGCAAACGGCCCACAAAACTGTCCGAAAGGCCCCAGTGAGGTCCCGAAGGAGGCGGCTCCGAGTGGTCCGAGACAGGCCCCAGTGCCCGGCCGCGCGAACATGAGACCCTCCACCCGCCAAACACACGCACACACAGACTCACAGACACAGAGGCACACAGAGACACACAGAGACACACAGAGAATCACAGAGACACACGGAGGCACACGGAGGCACACGGAGACACACGGAGACACACAGAGACACACAGAGACACACAGAGACACACAGAGACACACAGAGACACACGGAGACACACGGAGACACACACGGAGGCACACACAGAGACACACACACAAAAACACACACACAGACACACACACAGACACACACACATATATATTTATACACACACTATGTATATATATACACACATATACACACACCGAACAGCCAAGGGTACCCTAATTACCCAGGATGCACAAAAACAACCAACAAACACGAAGAACACTAGGGTACCCTCCCCGAACCGACCTCGATCTTATAGCTCGATCTGACCGTATTCCAACCAAATCATTTGCTCGGGCCTTAGTCGGCGGCGAGCGAGGGGGGGAAGTGAGAAGGGGCGGGCCTTCTCAGAAGGCTCGGAAGTCCCACGGCCTATGACAAGTTTTCTAAGCCTTCCCGGAAGACACACAAAAAACTCTCAGAAGGCGCGAGGGCTTCTGAGAAGTCCCGCCGCCTTCTGAGAAGACCTTCTCCTTATCATTTCCCCCCCCTCGCTCGTCACCGCTCTTCGGCCCAACTTCGCCGACACATCGGAGCTGTCAAAGCATTGCAGCGCTTCTGGCTCTCGCCTGGCCAGGCACCGCCCCATGCCCATCTGACGCAGGGCTTCCCGCTGTGCTGCGGCATTTCTGTGGAAACACCTGGCGACTGCCACGCCGTCTTGGATGTGCTCTGGAATCCACTTCTGGACGCTCCAAGGTACATAATTGGATACGTTCAGATTTGGGGGAAGCTCGCGCGTGGACAAACCCAAAGCACTCCTCGACCACCCTCGGTCCCGTCGGGCTCTTTTTCTGCACATCTCGGGGCCCTCTGCGGCCCTCCTTGGCGCCCCTCGGGCCGTCTTGAGGCAATCTGAGGCCGCACACTGGCCACTTCTGGCCACCTGCTATGGCTGGGCGGTCTGGGGGTACAGTCGGGTCGTTGACCTAAGGAACCCAAAATAAGCAACAAGGCCCTTTTTTTCCATAAGTTAAACTTCGATTCCCATCGAAAACCTAAGGAAAACCCGAGGCAAGCTGTGAAACACTTAAGGAACGCGGAGCCCCTCCCCAACGAAAAGGGTTCCTTCTTCAGGGCCCCGACTGTACCCCGCTGATCTCCTGGGCCTGGTGTAGCTCCCCGCTACTTATTCAGAGGCGACGATAAGGGCGAATGGCCCAGGGGAGAGCCATACATGTGTTCAGGTGCGCCGGTGATCTATGTCTTCGGAAAAGCTCTGGGGCGAATGCGTGTAATGCCCGCCCCTGGGCTATTCGCCCCTATCGTCGCCGCTGGCTTACCCCTCTTCCCCCTCCTCCCTTTCCGGCGAGGACGAGGACGAGAACCTGTTTTGATCTACGTCGCCCGACTTCGCGCATGGCGCCCCGCGGTGCGCGACTAGCTTCGGGATACCCGCGCCGCCTCCGGCGCTGGACCCCCCCCGTCGTTGGCGCGCGGAGCGGGCCAACGGAGGAGGAGGAGGAGGAGGAGGAGGAGGATGAGGAGGAGGAGGAGGAGGAGGAGGAGGAGGAGGAGGCGGAGGAGGGGGGAGGAGGGAGGAGGAGAGGAGGAGGGAGGAGGGAGGAGGGAGGAGGGAGGAGGAGGCGGAGGAGGCGCCACCAGGGGTGGCCAACGCCGATCCAAGAAGTCCGCGCGGACCCTCGAAGGGTCCGTGTTCCTCTCGTTTTTCTGCTGCTGGAGCCATCGCGCGCACTTCGCGCGCGCTCCGCTCCTCGGGGGTCCCGGCTCGCAATTGGCCGTCGAGGATGTGGCGACGCCGAAGACGCTGCGGAAACATACCGCCTGAGCACGGAGGTCGCCGCCAGGAGGACGACGAGATGGACGAGGGGGGCGGTTTGGAGGTCGAGAAACGCGAGAAGAGCCCAGGAGCTTCACGGCGACGATCGGGAAGGAGGGGCAGGAGCAGAAGGAACAGTAGAGCCTTTGAAGACGAAGTACACGAGGGGGACACGAAGAGGAAGGGCCACCGTGCCCCTCGTCCACGTGCTCCCCTCCTAGTGGCCTTCTGCCCATCCTGCCACCGTGCCTGGGTTGGTGGTCTGGGTGTCTTTGGGGAAGCCTCTGGGCAGCCTCTTGGAGGCAGTGTTGAAGTCCCCCTGGGGCGCCTTTCGGGGCCTCCTTTGGGCTTCTTGGATCCTCTTTGGGGAGTCCTTGGGGGCTGTTGGCAGTCTTCGGGGTCCTCTGGGGCGGAGGCCTCGACGTGTGGGTTCGAATTCTCCTCCTGGAGCCCCCTTGGGCCCCTCTTTGTGCCCTCTTGGGTGGTCCTGGGTGCCTCTTGGGCCGTCTTGGGGCCGTCTTGGGCCGTCTTGGGGCCATCTCGGTGGGCTCTTGGGCCGTCTTGGGGCTCTCCCTTGGCCCGTCTTGGTCGCTGCGAAGATTAAAACAAATTCGCCGGCCCAACGGGCCAGGGCGTGCTAAGATCTCCGGTAACTGGTTAACAGTATTAACAGTATTTCTAGTTCGCGCGCGCGGGGCGGCCCCTGGGGGTCCCCCGGCGAAAAGTACCCCGACCAACGCCCGGTCGCCGCCCGACCAAGTCTACTCAGAGATGGTTTTCCTTCTGGGTGCGGCCTCTCAGGCTCCCCAGAGCGCGCTCAGAGTGCCCCAAGAGGCCCCCAAGACTGCCCAAGAGGCCCCCGAGACGCCCAAAGAGCGCTCGAAGACGCCGAAGATGACCCCAAGACGGCCCAAAAGGCCCCCAAGACAGCCCAAGAGGCCTCCAAGACGCCCCAAGAGCCTTCCAAGAGGCCTCCGAAGAGAGCCCCAAGAGGCCAAAATCGTTGATTTTCATTGTTTTTTTCTATGTTTTTTGTGTTCTGGCTTTTTCGGCTTCCGGACGCTCCAAGACGGCCCAAGAGGCCCCCAAGACCGCTCCAAGACGGCCCACGAAGCTCCCAAGACGGCGCCGAAACGACCCAAGAGAGCCCTCAAGACGGCCCAAGTGCCGCCCAAGACGGACCAAGAGGCCCCAAGACGGGCCCAAGAGGGACTCAGGAGGGATACCGAGAACTCAAAAATGGAGCCCTCCGTCCCAGAAGGCGCCCAGGAGGTCCCAAAGAGGCCCCAAGAGGCCTCCAAGAGGCCCCAAGATGTCGCCAAGAGGCCCCAGGAGACTCCCAGGAGGCCCAAAAGAAGCCCCAGAAGGCTTCAAACATGTCTCCCAGGCGCCCCCGAACGGCCTCTCAACAGACCCCAAGAGGCCCCCCAAAGAAGCATCTTGACGACGACTCTATTTCGCCCCATCGAGAGACGACCCCCAGGGAACTGCTTCACCATCAAAACTCCCCACGCAACGCGTCCGAACGACACCCGCCCCCAAGAGCGCAACATGGGCAACGAACACACAGACAAAAACCAGCGATGCCATATCACGGGCCGGCGGAATGAGCGAAGCGATTCAATATTGTGCAAGACATGTGCGTTCTCCTAAGGGGATGAACGGAATGTTCCTCCTCGGGGCCTCTCGGGGTTCCTCTTGGAGCCGTTTTGGGGCGCCTTGGGGGCCCCTCGTCGGGCTGAGGCCTCCCTCGTCCTCCACCCTCTCTCCGTCTCCTCACCTCTGCTCCTCTCCTCCTCCTCCCTCAGCTGTCCCACCTTCCTTCCTTCACATTCCCTGCCCTCCATCCTCTCTCCGTCTCCTCATCTCTGCTCCTCTCCTCCTCCTCCCTCATCTGTCCCATCTCCCCTCCTTCACATTCCCTGCCCTCCCCTCCTCCGTTGTCATCCTCCCTGTGTCCTCCTTTCCTCTCCACGGTCCCTCTCATCCTGGCCCTCCTCGCGATGATGGCGAACATGGCCCCAACCTGCGACGCGAATCGGCACACTGCAAGGGGCGGGGTAGAACGTAACAAGCAAGGGGCGATGCTAATAGATTTCCTGAGTCCCTAAGGGCAACTGTGTTCACGACTCGCCCTTCACGCTGCGCGGATGACTTCGCGTCCTCGGGCCGCCACTCCGCGGGAGAAGAGAAACACGAGGAGGATGAAGACGAGGAATCGCGAATCGCGAGCCGCGAAGACCTTCGCGCCCGGGTGGCGGCCCTTGGTCCCTGGGGCACTTGGCGATCTCCTGCATGCCATCGCGCGTCATGATGACACCAAAGCAGAGCATGAGTCCGCTCAGGAGCGCTCCGGCGATGTCGAGCCTGGGGCATGAACCGCGCCGGTGTGACGACGAAGGCTACTCGAGATTTTTCGCGCGTGCGCGAAGAAGAATGATCGGGCCGGGCGAAGGGGGGGGATAACTTGAGCAGGGACCGACCGTCCCGGCATTCTTATAGTCCTACCACGGAATGTTCTTAGAACCCAAAACTGTTCGAACAACAAAAACAATGTTCTTAGAACATAAACCCGATGTGGGAAAACAGGAGAGTCCCAGCCAGAAATGTTCTAAGAACATTTCGAGGGAACCACCAAAGGTTTTTAGAACATTGTTTGGCAGGGCTATCGGCACGCCAGGACGCTTCGCCACTGCTTGAAAAGGGGAGGGTCGGGAACCGGCTCACGTAGCTGTTTTTCCTGGCGCCTCCCAGCGCCAGACGCGTCGATGTACCGAGGACTGCGAGTGCGGCCAGTGGCGGGGCCGAAGCCAGCTGCATGTAGCAGATTCCATACCCGCCTTCCCTATCCCCGGCCACCTTTCGTCTGAACCGAAATACAAGAGGCAGAGGCAACTTTTACCAGCCTCGAACTTATCCCTATCCCTAAGATTGACACGCCAAAAAGCGATGGCAATCTTAGGGATTCGCCCCCAAAAAGTAAGGGAATCCCTGAGATTGGCATCGTGATGAGGAGATGCCCAGCACAGGGATAGGGATATGTTCCAGGCTGGTAAAATTTGCGCTTACGACTGAATTGCGACGCGCGCTACGCACAGCAAGAGTCGCACGAGCAGATGAGCCAAATGATCGATGACTCTACTCGGCGCCCGCCCCTCCAGTAGATCCCAAAGCCTCGACTGGGTTCGGAGGAACAGCTTCAGCATGGTGGATATTCTACTGAATGGGGACCCCCACTCTCCTCCCTACTCTCACCTCCCTCCTCCCACCTCCCCTTACCCATCTTCGCTCCTTCCTCCTCCATCCCAACCTCGCTTCTTCCTCCTTTCTTCCTCCCTCCCTCCATCCCCGCCGCCCACTCCCTACTCAGGCTACCCCCCCTCCCTCGAGAGACCAGCCTGTACTGCTAGCCTTACGTGCTAGTAGTAAGCGTACGCGGGGCGGGGGGATATCGTTCCCCCTACCTCTATCCTTCCAACGAAACTCATCTAAAAAACCCATTCCCCGACGCTTCCTTGGTAGCGATGAGGGAGGCCGCCGGGGGGCTGTGATCGCCGCTGGGATGGGGAGGACGGAAATGAGGGAGGGGGAGGAGGGAGGGCGACGTAAAGAGAAGGAGGGATGAGAGGGGGAGGATGGAGAAAGGAGACATGTGCGGGAAGGGCTTCTGACACGGCGGGCAAGACATCATGCCTGCGTGAAGCGAGCATGTGGACGGAGAACGGGGGGTGGGAGGGAAATGGGATGATGAGGAGGCGTGCAAATCTC
>CAUYUJ010017925.1:108119-128119 GCA_963575745.1 Prorocentrum cordatum
AAGGAGGAGCAGTGGGAGGCGTCAGAGTAATAACAAGAACCCCAATCCTTAGGATATGGGGAAAAATACTCACAATATACTCCAGAAAGGTTAAAAAAAACTGAAAGACAGTCCCCAGACTATTTTTTGTCTATTTTCGAATATCCCCCTGTAGAGGGACAGGCCTGACTTAAGCCTAGAGCACTGCCCTGGCCGAAGTATGATGGTGGTGTGCAGTGGGGGCGCGGCCACAAGAAACCCTCGCAAGAAGCCGAACCGAATTACAACTGGGAAGAAACCCAGGGGATCCTGGACACGACAGTTAGTTGGCAACCGCGAGAACCCATCGCGCAACACGCGGCGCGAAGAAATCAGACGCGCCCTGACGAAAGACATCCGGTTTCTTGATGCGCGCCCCCTTCTGAGGTCGGTGCTCTGGCTGCGAACGCGAGGGCCGCTGGCCGCTGCCCCTCCCTCGAGAGCACGGACCGGGGCCCCCTCCGAGCCCAGCCGCATGCACGGCCCGGCTCCCGGGTGCTGCCAGAGGCGGCCCCGGCGGGAGGCGCCCCCCAGGACTCCCCGCGCGAGGTGCTGGCCGTCCTCTGGCCGTCGCGACAGGTCCAAGGACGCGCTCCTGGATGTCTGCTGCAACTGCTGGGCGAGGTGCAGCCGTGCAGCCAAGGTGACACCTTGCGACGGCGAGGGAGACGACGACGCCAAGAGCCAGTTGAAAGCATTGAATGCGCGCCTCGGGCCGTCCGTCGCCTCCTCCGGGCCCAAGGCGGCCTCAGCTTGCCCCGGGGAGGCCGCCGGAGAGCGCCCCTCACGAGGCCCGGGAGGGCGCCGAGAAGCTGGTGGCCTTGGGCCATGGCCGCCCCCCCGGTAAAGCCAAGCCAGGAGGAGGAGGAGGAGGAGGAGGAGGAGGAGGAGGAGGAGGAGGAGGAGGAGGAGGAAGAGGAGGAGGAGGAGGAGGAGGAGGAGGAGAGGAGAGGAGGAGGGAGGAGGAGGGGGGGGAGGAGAAGGGCGCGGACGAGGATGCATCGGACATTTCTGAGACCCGGCGGTTCTGGAAAATGTGTCGGGCGCCGCGGCCGTCCCAGAGCGTGCCGGAGCGCTCCGGAACGCATTTGCCCTCGTCCTGGCCGCGTCCGGCAGAGATCTGCCCCGCATTTCCCGCCCGCGTTCTTCCGCGTGCTGCCCTCGGCCCCCTCGTCCTCCCTGTGGCATCCCTCCTGCTCCCCTCGCCCGCCCTCCGATCGCCTCCCCTCGCCTCGCGCCCCCTTGCCCCCCCTCCCCCCCTCGCCCTCTCTCGCCCCCTCCCCGCATCCTCTCACTCCCTCTCTCTCCTCTCCTGGCCTCTCCACCCTCTTCGTTCTCCCTCTTCTTGTGTCCCCCCCCCCTTTCTCCTTCCACGTCTGGCCGAACCGTGCGAGAGGTTGGCGTGGCGCCTGCCACAGCCATCTCTGGTCCAGCACCGCTTGCGGTGGAGGCCCACTGGGCATCTGGGCGCGGGGGAAGGGCGAGGGGCCCTTTCCGACTCCACTCGCCGTGACTCAGGAAGGAGGGGGAGGACGACGACGACGACGACGACGACGACGACGACGACGACGACGACGACGACGACGAGGAGGAGGAGGAGGAGGAGGAGGAGGAGGAGGAGGAGGAGGAGGAGGAGGAGGAGGAGGAGGAGGAGGAGGAGGAAGGGGAGGAGGAAGGAGGGAAAGAGGAGGTAGGGAAGGGAGTCCTGAAGGAAACGGGCCCCGGGCCCCGGGATGCCCCCAGGGGACAAGCTCTCCGTGGACGGCCGCTTGTCGACGGCCGTGGGGGCCCGTGGAGGGGCCCGAAAACGGCGTTAAACCCTTCCAGGGCCCCCTTCCTCCAAGACCAGTCTCGCTTGCACCAGTTCCCCTCTGCTCCCCCCCTCCTCCCCCCTCCTCCTCCTCCTCCTCCTCCTCCTCCTCCTCCTCCTCCTCCTCCTCCTCCTCCTCCTCCTCCTCCTCCCCCTCCTCCCCCTCCCCCTCCTCCTCCTCCTCCTCCTCGTCCTCCTCCTCCTCCTCCTCCTCCTCCTCCTCCTCCTCCTCCTCTTCCTTCTGCCACTGCCCGCACACGCAGACGGCCTGCAGGGTCTGGCGGGATTTCGCCGCAGCTCGCCGCTGCTCCGGGGCCCGACACCGCCCCCACGCCGTGGCCGCGACGGCCCTCCCTCCTTCCGTTGCGCTCGCTGCCTCCCGCAAGCGTGCTGCTGCCCGTCCTTGGTCCGTCCCCTCCTCTGGGGCTGCCAGGGGCCTGCCCTCCCCGAGATTCATTTCACCGCTCCCTATCCTTATGTCGGGCCTGGCCCCCCTTCAGGGGGATTTTCGACGAAACATAGAAAATACCCCAAAATGCCCCCCAAAGGCCAAAACATACTCCCAAAATAGTCCCCAGACAATTTTTTTTTTATTATTATTTTATGGTTACTTTGTATTTTTCGTCGAAAATCGCACTGTAGGGGGACAGGCCCGACTTAACCCTATCCCCACAGGTGTGTGTGTGGCCATGGCCCCACTGGCCGAGTCCCCCCTCCAGGTGGGGCTGTGGGCGGCTCCCCCTCCGGGCCTCGAGGGGCACAGCTTCCAACGGGGGGGACGGGATGGGCGGGGAGGAGACACCTCAGCCCGGTGGAGATGGGGATCGGTCCAGCGATACTGACTAAAGGGGCACCAGGACACACAAATAAATACACTCAAATAAACAGATTCCTCATATTGTCCAATATTTTCTGGGTTTTTGTCTTCCCCCCACTTCCCATATTTTCCCATATCTTCCTGGGGATCGTCGATTCATTGTGTCTGTGTGTTTTTGTTCCCTCCTGAGATACTGACTCCCTCTCTCCGCTCCGCTCGCTGCTTCCCGCAAGCGTGCTGCTGCCAGCCCTCGGCCCGTCCCCTCCCCTGGGGCTGCCGGGGGGCGACCCCGGCCCGCGGCGGGCCGCGCCTGCCCAAAGGGAGGCTGCGGTGGCCTCCAACGCACCCCTCACGCGGCCCAGCGGGCCCCTGGGGGGCCCGCCACGGCGCGACACGCCGGGAACGCCGTGGGCCAGGATCCGACCGCTCGCTGCTGCCGTTGTGAAGGGGCCCCGGGACACACAAATACATACACACAAATAAAAAGATGCCCCATATTTGCTAGGTTTTTGTCTTCCCCCCCCACTTCCCATATTTTCCCATATTTGCTGGGGAGTCGACGATTCATTGCGTCTCTGTGTGTGTTTTTTCCCTCCTGATGTTGGCGCCGGTCAGGCTGGTGCTGCCTCTGCGTCGCGCCGGGCCCCCTGCCCCTGCCGTGCTCCTGCTCCTGCGCCGGCCCTGCTGTGCTCACGCCCTGGCAGCCGGCCCTCGGGCTCACGCTCACGTGGGATGAAGGCTCCGCGGACCCGGCGCGCGGGCGCCAGGAGTCACGAGGAGGAGGAGGAGGACTCTGCTGGACTCTGCTGAGCGCCGCGAAGCGGCCGATCAATCACTGTCATCCTCCACCGCTGACGCTCCGCCACGCTGCTGCCCAGGGCCACCGCTGCCGCACAACTCACGAGGCCACGCCGCCACCTCCCTCAAGGCAGCGGCGGCAGCAGGCGGGCCAGCGGCAGCAGCACGGGGCGCCTCGTCGTAGCGCATGGTGGCCGCCGTATCGCTCGGGTGGCGTCTCGACGCCACTCTCAAGTATTCATCTAACAAATCATGATCAGACTCCCTCCCCTCAGTCTCCGAGCCACGAGCAGGTGAGGCTTCCACCAGGGGCCCGCAGGCGGGGAGGGAACATCGCACAGCATCTTCTGTCTGAGCAGCCATCACAGACACGGGTGGGCCACGATAGCTCGGAAACAAACCTTTCTGAATTCTGCGCAAGTTCTCCCCTCCTTTGCGGGTGGGGGGGGAGCACGCAACAGACAAGTGCCTGGCATCCGCAGTGGCCGTGCGACCACAGGTCATGCAGAAGAAAAGACCAAAAGCTTTCATCTTGGCGAGCTGGTGGCTGGGGTGCAACAAAACTCCACCAACTCGCACTTCGCCAGAGGCCGCCTCGAAACCCTCACCATACTCCGCAGGCAGGCCAGTCTTTTCCGCCGCGTCCAGCTGCGGGGCGAGAGACCGACCAACACATTGGGTCGAGGCGACCTGGAAAAGCCTACTACGCGGGATAATATCCTTGCACAACTTACACCTCCAGCGCCCCGCAAAGGGGACAAAGACATGGGAGCTCCTGGCCAGGGCCGTCTCCAAACGGGTTGGCCTACGCTGCTGACGCTCGCGGGCAGGTCTCTCGCCGACCCAAGGTTCAACCTCGAGCGCCATCAACAGAGCCCTCCGAGCTCTGAGCCTCACCAGTGCCGCCGTCGTGTCCCACAAATCGGTACGGGGAACAGGGGGCGACACACACCACTCCCAGGCCCATTGGGCCGCGGCACCAGCCCAGGCGTCGGCGCAGGCGTTGCCCAGGCTCAGGAACAAATCGAATTCAGTCTTGACCAACTGTAACTCGTCCTCCCTATGGGAGGGGGTCCACAAAACAGAAACCTCCCCAGGGCCGCGGGTCCTCAAAGCGGTGCCGACGCGGACCCAGAGATCCCCGTTAAGGCCCCGAGGAAGCTTGGCACGTCCGTTGTGCCAGTCAGCAGTCAAACTCTTACAGTCGGTCACGTAGCAGATCGGTCCCCTCGAGCTCTCAAGGGCGAGACAGAGAGCCTGCAGCTCAGCACGCGGAACAGTTTGCTTCCTGCCCGAGAGAATCTGAGCCACCCCGCAAGCCGGGCTCCAGAAAGGCGACGAGGCATCCTGACACATCACAACGATAGCCGAGCCGCATCGCCTCCGACGGGGATCCGAACTGTGCTCGCCTCCAGAACCGTCCCCAAAAATGTACAGGGGGGGAGCTCCAGGGGCCGCACAGTGATCAAGCAAAGCCCCCTCCCCAAGAAGGACCTTTTGGGCCGCCTCAGAGCTCTCCACAAACTTGGGCACCACAAGGTCCTTCGGGGGCACTCCGCGAAGCCATGGCGCGGGCTGCGCGTCCAGGCTCGCGAGGGCTTGGGGGACCAGAAAGTCAGTCTTTGCAAAATCTTCGTGCCCGCAGTTAGCTGAGCACGTCCAAATACGGTGCGCTAAAGTCTCAGGCTTTTCTTTACAACGGGGGCACAGCAGCGGGCAGGCATAACCTGCGGCAATCTGCCTCTCACGAGTCCACTGGCCGCCGCTCACCACGGCGACATCCGCCGACCACTCGTCGAACTGCATCCGCTTGGCGAAGCGGTTCAGCTCGATGGTCACAGTCGTCAAGTCGGCGCCGTCCGCCAGGTCGTCGCCAGCCGCATGATGAGAAGCTGACTGCCACTGCTGCGCAACACAATCATCCATGAAGGCGCCCAGCATGTCATCAAAGTGGGCCAGCACCGCCGTGCCGAACTGCTCGTCACCGAAGGAGGGGAAGATCCAATCATCAATCGTGCCGTCTGCTAAGGGCCGAGACCACACCAACGGCGACTGGGGATCCCAACCCACTTGCAGCAAGGTCGCTTGCAGTGCAGCAATCGGGCCACGAACATCCTTCCAACAGACGGCCTTGCCACGCTTGAGTCTCGCCAACACGATGGGCCATACCTTGCAGATCCGTGGATGAAGACCAGGCTGTGCCAACCACAAGGCCACCCATTCACGCAGCAACTGACGGCGTAAATCGACACCAGGCTCCGCAGTGCCGTAGATCGCCTGCAGCACGGTGGTCAGGCACCGTCCCCGCTTCGTACCAGCCACCGCTGCAGCTGCATCGCGTCGCATGGCCAACGGCGTAGTAGGAGGGGTTCCCATCAGCTGATGACCAAAGACGGACGCTGGGTACACGCCTGTCGACCAGAGCTTCTTCGTCACAAAGCGAAGCTTGGCCAGGCGCCTGACTTTCATCACCTTACGTTGTCTACGTCTTGCCTGGGCGCGGCGCTTCATCATCCTGGCAGAGGCCCTCGCCCTGGCAGCGGCAGCGTCGGAGCCCAAGTCCACCGTGGCGCGCACGAGCTCCACAGGGATGCCCTTGCGGCGCAGCCGCTTCTCCAGCTCCGCGCCAAGGTCGTCCGAGCTCGCCACCAGCTTCGTCTTGGTGGAGATCTGGAGACGGAGCTCACGAAGGCCGTCTGCCATGACATCGGCCGTCGCCTCGAGGTCGCGGATGACCTTCTGCTTGGTGCCCTCCGCGCGGCCAACAATGTCGTCGATATAGCTCCACAGGCCAGCAGGAGGAACCTCACGATGGACGGTGTCCAACAGCCGATGCAACATCACTTTGGCCAGAGGTACTCCGAGCCCAGACCCCGCGACGATCGACCTGGTGACCTCCACCGCCTCCGTGATCATCTGGCCCTTCTTCAAAAGGCGCGGAAAGGAGTAGAGGCCTATCTCCAGCAGCAAAATGATCGGCGGGAATCCAATCTGCAGGCCAGCCTGCATGAGCAATACAAAACTCACCGAGTCGTAGAACTTAGTCAAATCTAAGAAAAGCGTCGCATGCTCAAAGGCCAGCTCATGGGCCCCCTCGTCCATCACAGCACGAATCAGCGCCGCCCGTAAAGCGGGCAATAGCTGTATCCCAGAAAGCAGAGAGCGACGCAGACCACTCCCCCGAAGCACGAGAGCGGATCTTGGACCACACCTTCTGCGGCATGGGAACCAGCCCCAGCACACGGCAGCCCCCCGCCTCCTTCGGGATGGCCGCGCCGAAGACACTGCTGAGACTGGAAGGCCATACCCCTGCTGCCTCGATCGCGTTCAAGGTGTCCACGAAGGCCTGACGAGCTGCATCAGGTTGTCGTTGAATGTCCAAGGGGCTCAGAGCGTCAACGCCCTTGGCCTTCCTTGCAGGGATCCTCGGCAGCACGGCATCCAGGTCCAGCAGAGTGATGATGGGCAGAGGGTCCTCCCTGGCAGCGTCGAAGCACTTCTGCATCATCGCCAGAACGTCCTCAGGCGAGTCGACTGGGTCGGTCCACATCGTCTGCCACTCCTTCGCCAGACCTTGAAGCATTGCCTGGTTGTCCGAAGTGACCGTGCCCCAGGAGTCCTTACTTTCCCAAACTGGGGCCTCCGTTGGTTTCACGTGTCTGTGAACAGCCCCAGGTTTTGCCGACCACATCTCTTGGACCCATTTCATGAAGGCGGACCTGGAGGCCATCATGGCCCGAGCGTTTGACAGATCAGCCCACCTGCGAGTTCTCTCCAGTAACTCAGGTAAGGAAGCAGCGTCGACCAGGTCCAGGCTGTGCACCATGCTCTTCCAGACGAAGATCTCCTGAGGGTCCTGCTTCTTGCCAAAGAACAGCTCATCCGACTTGCCGTCCAGCTGCTCGATCAGGTGCCGCGCCTTCACGACGCGCTGGGCCGCCTGGTGCGGGTCAGAATCGTTCCTCACCAAGGCCACGTAGCGCGTGACCAGCGTGCTGACAAGGCCCCACCACTCAGCCTGCTCGTTGCGCATGTGAGCACGTCCGGGAGTCGACCGTGCCAACTTCCAACAACAGGCAGGGCCACGAGCTCGGCCTGAGTACTGCTTCCACTTGTCAGAGTCAACCTTCTCATGCAGAAGCACAGCCCTCTCCATGACCGCAACCCAATGGTTGTGCAAAACATCGACCCGCGCTCGGCCCTCAACTTGCCAGCGGAACACGAAGTGTCGTGCTGGGTCGTAAGGAGCATGATGACCCAGGAATCCAGCAGGGACCTGGCCATGCGGTTCAGGGACGCCTTCCCAGTAAATCTGAGTCGTGGCCTCGTCCCAGGTCTCATCAGAAATAGCAAAAGCCACCTCGCTGGCGACATCAGGTCGACTGCCCCCAGAGTCGGTACCCTCAACCCCCGTTGGCCCAGCGGGCATGGGTGGCGAGCAGTGCGTGCTCTGGGGGCCCCCAAAGGACGTCATGCCATCTGGCCCCTCCATGGGCCCAAAGAAATCATCGAACAAGTCCTGCATGTCTGTCGGAAGTTGCTGTAACTTGCGTTCACGAGCGGCAGCCTTACGCTTCGACGTCTTGCTGTCAGGGTCAGCGACCGCACGAGGCCTTTCTCGAGACGGCAGCGGCTGCGGCAGCACGAGCTGACGGTACCAGCGCTGGGTGCGTGCTGCCTTCACCGAGATGTGCACCCCGCAGTGAGTCTTCCACGGCACCGACAGATCAGGGCTCAAGGTCACTTCAGGAAAGCCACGGCCCACCAAGCCATAGTCGTACATTCTGCCAGGACCCTTATCGCATGTAGTGAGACACGTCGGTGTGACCACCCGAGTGCCCAGGCGTTCAGGCCAGCCCGATTGCACAAAGGGCCCTGGCTCAATATTCCAATCAGCCATGATCAAGAAGGGGTCCGCCAAGGAGCGGACGAAGGAGCCCAGCGCCACGAGCACCTCGTTGTTCCAACCCTTCACCCCCAGGCCAGGCTGGAGGTAGGCTGAGATCAGCACCAAATTGCCAGCACGAGTGTGGAGCACCAGCGGCACGAACCCGCGGCAGGGGTCCAACCTGCCAGCCTCCAGCGATGCGCGGCGAACACTCTCAAAGCTCGTCGCAGCGATGTGCTTCTTTGTCAATATCCACTCCCCGCCAGAGAGGCCCGTGTCCGACTTGCCCGATGGCCGAGCAGCCGTGTGGGTGACCCTCCAGCCGTCCTTGTCCAACCCCGACCGGATGTCGGGCATATCATCTGGTCCTTTGTGTGTCTCGCAGAAGGCCACCACGCTGCGCGCCGACTCCTGAGACAAGAATCGCGCAGCTTGCGGCCCCCACTCCGTGATGTTGCCGAAGAGGATGGACAGCGAGTCATCCTCGGGATCAGGTACGTCTTCAGAAGCCAGCAGCGCTTCGCCCCGCTGCCAGGGGCGCGGCGCCTCCCTGCTAGGAGCCCGTGGCCCCAGCAGCAGGAGGGGCAGCATCAGCGCCTTGGCCACCAGGCTTGGCAGCAGCCTTGGCGCGGGTTGCCGCCTTCGCCTGGACCACCGAGTTGTCCTGGAACTTGGCGCGCATGTCCTTGCGCACCGCGTCGGAGACGGCGGGCGCGGCCGCGCTGCCCTGGCTGGCAGCCGCAGTGGCGCCGCCTGGGCCTGCCGCGGCCGCGGGAGGGACACCTCCGCGAGGAGGAGGAGGCGCGGATCGAGGAAGACTGCCGAAGCATGCTGCCCGTGCCGCCGAACCTGGCGACGCAGCGCATCGATTCCGTGCGGAGATGGGGCCCGCCGCCAACCCACTCGCCTTTTTTCCGTGTCTGCGTGTCCTCGAGCTTCAGCTCTCCTGCCCCCGCTCTCCCGTTCCTCTCCCTCCCCAGCTCCTCCTCCCTCTGCCCCGCCCCTTCCCCCCTCGCTGCGTCACTCCCTGCCTCCTCCCTCCCCCTGTCCCCTCTCTCTTCCCTCCCCGTGCTCCCCCCCTCCCTCTTCCCCTCCAAAGGTGCTCCCACATGTCTTTCTTCTCGCACACCGGCTTCCACTGCGTGGTCTTTCCGGTGTGTCTTCGCAACTGGAACGCCTTTGGCCCGTCAGAAGTGGTCTTCCAGCTGCAGCGTTGGCCACATTTCAACAGGTCGAATCCTGCAACTGCCATCCGGGTCCTCTAGGGCGCCTCAGTTGGTGGGTAGGAAGAGGCAGCGCAGTGGGGAGGGATGTATGTGGGTGGTGGTGGTGGTGGTGGTGGTGGTGGTAGTGGTGTGGGGGGTACTACGCACATATCCAATGTGGCGCGATCGGGCCAAGCTTGCCCTTCCCATCTCCTCTCCTTTCCTCTCCTCTCCGCTCCTCGCCTCTCTTCTCTCCTCTCTCCTCTCCGCTCTCCTCTCCGCTCGTCTCTCCTCGCTCCCATCTCCCCTCCTCTCCTCTCCTCTCTTCTCCTTCCCTCTCCCCTCCTCTCCTCTCCCCTCCCCTGATCTCCCCTCCTGATGCGCTCTCCCTCCGCCGCCCCTGCCGGCGGGAACACGTTCCAAGACGCTCCGCACGCGAGGAGCTCGCACGAGAGAGGGGCCCCTCCTCCTCTGGACCCCGGCCAGGGAGAGGCCATGCGGAGAGAGGAGGAGGAGGCACGGAGACGACGCGGGGGAAAGGAGGGGGGAAGGGGAATGGGAATGGGAATGGTCAGTTCGCGAAGCGAAAGGAAAGAGCAGGAGGCGCGGAGATGACGAGGGGGAGACGTAGAGGGCAGAGCATCCACCCCCTATGATAATTAAGTAGTCAAAACATATTCAAACATGGTCAACAAATACTAAACACATTGTCCCCGGACTATTTTTTGACTATTTGTGAATCTCCCCCCTGTAGCGGGACAGGCCCGACTTAACCACAATAACCACCCTGACCAGCGAGGCCGTTCCATAAACGCACGCGGGGAAGGGATCGAGCAGGGCAGGGCTGCCCAGGAAACGCCCAGGGCCGTTTGGCAAACGCCGATTATCAAGTCCGGGTGGTTCGTCCTCCCTTGAGAAAAGGAGGGGGCAAAGGGTTTGCTGGGTGGTCGAAGCCAATCTGGCGCCAATCTGGCAGGCCCAATCTGGCAAACGGGGGCAATCTGGCGAGGGAGCCAACGCGAGTCCAGTCTGGCGAATAACCCAAATCATCCAGTTTGGCCGGGCCAGATTGGCCCTTGGGGCCCAATCCAATCTGACAGTCTGGCCTTCGACTACCCAGCATTGGACTGAGGGCACCACAGCCCGCCCGCACCCCCAGCCAGGACCCCGACTCCCGGCCTGGTGGTCCAGGCGGTCCGGGCTGGGGGCGGCGGCGGGGGATCGGCGGGGGGCGAGGTCTGCCGTGGGTCGTGGGGGCGGCGGCGGGCGGCGGCGGGGGTGGCTTCTGCACCAGAAAGCGACGGAGATGATGAGGGAAGGGGGGCATGGGTTGGGACTGAGGACGCCTCAGTACATCGTACATTCGTCCTACAACTTCGAGCAGCTTCAGCAGTGGGAGGGCGGTTCGTGTTCAAAATGGAGCTCTCGCCTCAGCACCACGCGCTCTCGTCTGAAGATGCTGCAGCAGCTTCCAGGCGGCCCGACTTAAATCTAGCTCTCCCCACCCAGGACCCTCACCCCCGATCTGGGGATCCAGGGGGTCCTGGCTGGGGACGGGGGCGACTTCTGCGCCAGAAGACAACGCCCGCCCCCAGCCAGGACCCCCTGGATCACCAGATCTGGAGCGGGGGCCCTGGCTGGGAGTGGGCGGGGTGGTGCTGCCCTCAAGCATGGGGACGAGGACGACGAGGACACGGCAGGGCGTTCTGGCACAGGCAGGTCGGCCACTCGTGTGCGCGTGAGGAGACTTCAAGGTCCACGCCGAGTTTGCGCCGGCGCCCACTGTCTGCAACATGCTGGCTCACCCGACATCAGCCCTCTGTCGGTCGGAGGGCGAATCGGCGAATGCGAGGAGGGGGGGAGGGGGAGGGAGAAGGAAAAGGAGGAGGAGGAGAGGAGAGGAGGAGGAGGAGGCCTGGGATGGATCGTCGGCTCAGGGAGCCACGTCTGCGCCCCAGGGACACGTGCGCCCCGAGGGCCGCGCCCCTCCTCGTTGCCCCCTCCCGCCCGCCTCAGCCCATCGTCCCTCCTCCTCCTCCTCCTCCTCCTCCTCCTCCTCCCCTCCTCCTCTCCCTCCCTCGGCCCCTCCTCCTCCTCCTCCTCCTCTCCCTCCTTCGGCCCCTCCTCCTCCCACAGATCACCTCCTTCTCATTTCTCCCTGCTCCCTCCGTGCTCCTCCCTCCTCCATCCTCGTTCGCCACTCCCTTCCCCTCCCTCCTGCCCCCTCAACGTCGCGGAGGGGTGTGGAGCATTGGGGGAGCCGATGTGTGTGTGGGGGAGGGAGGAGACGAGGGCTGCGGAGGAGGGTGGAGCGGGAGCGGAGGAGGGGGGGGGGGGGGGCAGGAGAGAGGGGATGTGCGCAAGCTAGGTGCGCTCGCGCTACATCTGACATCCGGTCCCTCCTTCCCCTATCGTGTTATACGCAATGGGAACAGGGGAGCCCAGGAGGAAAAGGGGGAGGAGGAGGCGGGTGAGCAGGACGATGAGCAGGAAAGGAGGAAGATGTGGAAGGAAGAGGACAAGGACAAGCAACATCGGCGGCTAGAACTTATCGGACCTTCATGCTCTGCGCACCCATGCTCAGCCGAAACGGCCAGCTCTGTAGCGATTTTGATGTCTGCCTTATGGGGTCTCTCGCAAGGTATTTCGGTCTTGCTTCTAAGCCTTCTGATGTTGGCACAAGTGACCATGAATGCACTAGCGGCCGCCGTAGTGAATAGCTACCCCACTTCCGCTTCTTTCTTTCTCATCCTCGGCCTTACTTCAATAAATGGTCCAGAGGGTATGTCATAGCAATTTCTGGAACAAGAGATGCTGGGACGTCCGTGGTGCTGAGTAAAGCGTCTGCGGCGCCGTTGGCCCAGACGCAACCCCTGAACGCAGAGGGGCTAGTGCGCCGGATCGGCCTCCTAGGAGTCGACAGGGGAGCGACAGAGAGGGCAGCGTAGTAGAGGAGGAGGAGGAGGAGGAGGAGGAGGAGGAGAAGGAGGAGGAGGAGGAGGAGGAGGCGGAGGAGGAGGAGAAAAGATCGATGTCCTGCCTTCACTCACTCCCTCTCCTCTTCTGTAGCCGTGCCGCGAACCAACAGGAACCGGAGTGGAAGGAGCGGGAGGAGCAGGAGGACCAGGGGAAGACGGAGGAGGGGAAATGAGGGGGGCGACAACGATGAAAAAGGACTCGGACCCAGAGCAGTGGCCCAGGCTGGCTAGGGCAAGAACGCCGTTCTGAACGACGGGAGCAAAGCGACGACACGAAAATGAGGCCCGCGCTGCAGCGGGAACACCACCCTGAAACACCGAAAGCAATCAAATTTCACAACGAGCCATAAGACAAACCAATGACTTACATCCTGTGCAGGAAACAATGCGCGGAGAGGCCCGGACACCTTTCGCGCAGAGAGTCAGGGCAGATAGAAGCGTGGTGCTCATGCGTAGCTGTAGAGGGCGAACAGGGAGGGGAGGGAGGCAGGGGAGGAGGGAAGGACGGTAGGGAGGAAGGCAGGGCAGGGAGGGCTGAGACGTCAGGAGTGGGATGCCGAGGGCCGCACTAACACGTCGGGCGAGAAGAGCATGACCACGGATGGAGTTCAGTCCTGGCGCGGCGGCCGGACACGCCCGCCCGCCCGGCTCGCGCCACAGAAGCGCCCCCTCTCCGCGCAGGCCCTCCCCCTCTCCCCGGACTTCTCCACCCGTTCTTGGCGGCGCGCGCAAGGGGAGAGGGGGAGGGGGGAGGGCTTCTCAGAAGGAGGTGGCTTCTTAGGAGGGGGCGCCCCTGCATCCGCAGGCAAAAGGCCAGCGCCTTCTGAGAGGCAGGGGCGCTTCCAAGAAGCCTCTCCCCCACCACCTCCCCCCCCCCTGCGCGTGGCCGACACTCCCCGGGTCAGGCTCCTCACCCCGAATCGCTTCTGTTCACGGCCCTGGGGCCCGGCGAGGGCCCCCCGAGGCCGAAATCTGCAAGAGACCGTCCTCCGCTGTGCTCTTGCCGCGGCGCGGGTCTGGGCCTCCCCTCGCCATCGCTCGGACGTCCATCCCCTCTGCTTTCTTCGGCTTCGTGCGTGGTTTTTTTCGCCAGATGCTCAGGGATGCTCCTCGATGGCCCTTGCCGAGAATCCTCGATGGCCCTCGCCGAGAAAAAAAAAGCACACGTCCGAGCGATGCCGAGGCCGTGCTTTTTTGCCACGGCGCGGGTCGGGGCCTCCCCGGCCGGGAGGGCAGCCGCCGGCGCGGCGGGGGCGGGGCCCTCCGCCGCCGCGGGGAGCGCGGCGCCCTCGCCGCGGCGCGGAGCGCGGACGGGCTCGCGGTGAACGCCCGCGCCAGGGCGACTGGAGCCGTTGCGCAGCCTCAACGTGCGTGTGCATATACACATACATATATACACATATATGTATACACACACATATATATATAATACACACATATATAACGTGCGTGTGTATATACACATCTAGGTATACACATACACATATAAGGTGTATATCTCTATAGGTATACAAATATGCGTACACGCGTATCCATCCATCCATCCATGCATGCATCCATCCGTGCCCATCCACATACATAGATGCATGGCACATCATCTACACGTCTACGTTTACAGCATGCTGTGCATGCTCGGGTAGCGGAGCCTTCCTTTCCCGAGCGGGGCCAAGATGCCTTGCTGGGGCCCTGAGGGACGAAACACAAGCGTCTGTAAAGATTCTGATTGCCCCGGGAGGCGGCCCACAAAGCGGACAGCACAAAACAATACGTCAGAGGCCTGGGATGCATGGGCGGGCGTCTCGGCCGTTCGCAGAGCACCTCCGAGCGCGCCGAGAGGGCTTCGAGACGAGTTGCTCGTATCCCTATTCCGCCCGAACCCCTCCTCAATCCTTCCTCCTCCCTCCTCGCTCCTCCGTCGTCCGTTCTCCCTCGGCTTCCCCCTCCTCCTTTCCCTCCTCCCTCCTCCCTGGAGATCTTTCTGATGGTATCGCATACCGTTCACGAGCGGAAATCTGGAACATCTCAAATTATTCTGGCCCAGCCCTGTCTTCTGCTGGAGATCACCAGATCCGATGTGAAGGGCCTCCTGACAGAGGAGGACAGGGACCTCCAGCATACATAATCATTTTATGGGTAGCGCTTCCAACATCCTGTTGCTGAGCTGCGGGGCCAGGCGCGGTTTTTGCGAGGTGTCCGAGTCTGGTGACCTGTGGATGTGATGGCGTCTCTGCAGGCCATAGGGGCAGCGTGAAGGGCTTTTTGATTGCATGTCAATGGTCAGTCAGCGCTCACCTTCCTCCATATCGGCGCCTGTCGTTCGAGCGCAAGTACCGCGGGTTCGCGTCGTGACGACTTGCGCGGTAGTTTTCGTTGCTGACGCCGTGTGGATCGCTCAGCCTTGAACGATCTCGGGTTCCCGATCGTGCAAGATCCTCCGAGGTCGACCGATTATGCGCCACAGGCAGCGCTAAAATTTTGCACGGCCGCGCTGAGGCCGCTGCCGCGTCGACACGGCACGACGCTGTCATATGCTGGGATTTCCTGGCGCGCCCACTCGTTTTGAAAAGCGGAAGCCCGTCTCAGCGCCCCGACGAGCCCGGGCTGTCTGGAGAGGAGGCCTTCCTTCGCCGCGGGAGCGGCCACGTCGACGAATCGGCCGAGGGCTTGAGCTATCGATCATCCCATGGCTTCGTTTGACGAGCCTGCTCGCGCCGACAGGCTGGTTGAGGTTGCAGGAGTTGGTTGGACGTCTCTCTGCGAACCTGCTGCGCCTGTGGTTTAAGCTTCACCTGGCGGGAGCGAAGGGACACCCAAAGCAGAGTGCCCTGGAAGTAGGGCCCCGCCACGTGTGGGCCTGGCACTCTAAACCTTGGAAAAGCGCTGTGTGTTCCAAAAGCTACCGCTCTGCTGCCGGACCTCCTCCTGGACAATGCCGTTGGAAAGGCGGGCCTGGTTTTGCCCATGCCGCTTGTCTCGAACACGTTTATATTGCGTGTAATGTTTACTCGATGTGGACTTAGCCCTTGCGGTACGTTCGAATTGTTGAATCAAAACTAGTTTCAGACCGCGTCCTCGCCGAACTATTGCCAAGTGAACAGTCCTGGCAGAACAACTTATGACCAGCTCCTGCGAGGTCTGGGTGCAAGGCCGACTTACCTGACAATGAATTGAGCGATTTCCAACGATTAAGCACAAGACCCATGGAAACTCGTGGTGGGTCTCGCGGGCCCTCTATGTCAATCATCATGCAACTTTTCACTGATGTACCAAAACCATCCCGCCTCCTCCTCCCTCGTCCTCCTCCTCCTCCGCTTCCTCTTCCTCCTCCTTCTCCTCCATCCTCCTAGTCTTGCTGGCGTAAGCTCTGGTGATGACGCATCAACTTCAACGGAGACCATTAAACGTCAAGCGCCGTTTGGGGCCAACTTGACAGGCCCCCCCTCCTCCCTTCCTCCTCCTCCTCCTCTTCCTCCTCCTCCGCGAGTTTGTCTTCGAGGCCCATGGCTCGGGCAGCCTGCGTGGCGCCTAAGTCGGGAGGAAGTGGGCCAATGTGACGCTTCCGCGGGCAATGCCGCTGTGGCAGTCCGCGCGGCGCCATCGCTATAGTTCCTGACCATCTTATGGTGTTGGGTCCTGGTTTTGAAGACACAACGCCCCGTGTTCTCCTTGTCCTCCCGCTGCCCTCTCCTCTCACCCACAATCATCATCACCACCACTAACAACACCACCACCATCATCACCATCACCATCACCATCACCATCACCATCACCATCACCATCACCACCACCACCACCATCATCATCATCATCATCATCATCATCATCATCATCATCATCATCATCATCATCGTCATCGTCATCGTCATCGTCATCGTCATCGTCATCATCATCACCACCATGATCATGATCATTATCATTATCATGATCATGATCATGATCATGATCATGATCATCATCATCATCATCATCATCATCATCATCATCATCACTATGGTCATCATCATCACCACCAGCATCATCATCACCATCATCATTAGCCTTGTCATCATCCTCATCCTCATTCTCATCCCCATCCTCATCCACATCATCATCCTCATCTTATACTCATCTTCACCCTCATCCTCATCCTCATCCTCATCTTCATCTTCATCCTCCTCCTCCTCACCATCACATCCTCCTCCTCCTCCTCTTTCTCCTCATCATCAGCATCTCCACCTTCATTTCATCGTCAGCTTCATCTGCATCTTTCCCCTGCTGCTGCCTGCGCTCCGCGGAGGGCCTCAAACTGCGCGCGGAGGACGTGATGGTCTCCGCGGACGCGCAGGGCGAGACTGTAATTGCGCTCCGCCTCGGCGTCATCCAGAGGGGCGAGCGCGCCAAGACCGGGGTGCACCGGGGAGTCCTGATCGGCAGGCCGCACATGGCGGAGATGGTCTGACGCCGGGCCGCCTCGGCGCCCAGAGGCGGCCAGGCCAAGATGTTCGACATCTCGGTCGAGCGCTGTCGGAGGGCATTGAAGCGGGCCTGCGAAGAGCTGGGGGTGCCGAGCTTCCTGGCTCACTCAGCTCGGCACTCGGGCCCGAGCCACGATGCGGCGACGGGCTCCCGAACAGTGTGGCACATTCAGAAGCGCGGACGCTGGGAGTCGGAGAAAGGCGTCCTGAAGTACATGAAGACGCACGCGCTGGTGGCGGCGCGCTCGCAGGTGCCCAACGGCATCATGCAGGAGGGCTCCAAGCAGATCCAGGGTCTGCCGGAGCGCCCGGAGCGGGCCAATGAGTACCCTTCGGTCGGAAGAAGCAGGTAGAAACATGAACTCCATGGTGGAGGGGGTGCGAGGGCCCGCGCCGATCGGCAAAACAATGCATAAGATACGAAAACGATCACCTATCCTCATCCTCTGCTGTTTTTTCAAAATCAAGTCCGGTCGAGGAGCCTATGGAGGCACCTCGATCCGCAAGCGGAGCGAGGGAGTCGCAGCGAGCGAACCCTGCAGGGTCCAGGGGTCTACAGACATTGCTGTCTCGTGCGTCTCTATCTCGTGAGGGGATCGCATTGCGCGAGCCCTGTAGGTTCCCAGGGGTGAGCCTGCAGACTTTGTGTTTTTCGTGGGTCTCTCTGCTTGTTTGGACTGGCGTCTCCGCGCCCGACCTCCCCCCCCTGGCCCTGGTGAGTAAGATGTTGAGCCTCTCGATCTACAGACATGCTTTTGGCCAACAGTGGGCCTGCAGAGGCCTCCAGAGGCCTTGGGAAAAGCTCTGGAGGCTTTCGGGGGACCCCCAGGGACGACCTCCTCCTCCTCCTCATCCTCCTCCTCCTCCTCCTCCTCCTCCTCAATTTCCTCGTCGTCGTCCCCTCGATTTCCTCGTCGTCGTCCTCCTCCTCCTCCTCCTCCTCCTCCTCCTCCTCCTCCTCCTCCTCCTCCTCCTCCTCCTCCCCCCCCTACCTCCAGCTCCTCCTCCTCCTCCTCCTCCTCTGATCTCAGAACCACGCTGAAACTTGTTATACTCTCCCATTTGATATTCCAGAACATCGTGAAACCCTTCAGAACCAACCAACACCCCGTTCCTATACCTTCTAACACCTCCCACCATCCCTCCCTCCCTGGAACTCCATAAGCCACCCCAAGGCCTTAGACATTTTCTGCGCCTCATCCTGAATACCTCCCAGACCGCCTATTCCCGTTTTCCGCCCTCCTTCCTCCCTCTGGCAACGCGGCGCGCTCCCGTGAAGACAAAGACGCTGACGACGACGACGAGGACGCTGACGACGACGAAGACGACGCGAACGACGACGACGACGACAACGCTGACGACGTCGGCGACGACGACGACAACGAGACTCGAATCAAAAGTTTTGCGTTTTGAGCCGAGTCGCTCGAGTCAAAACCTAAAACTAGAACCTACGACGACGACGACGACGACGACGACGAGGCTCAAAACGACGAGCTTCCTCCATCTAACCACACGGCGCGCTCCCTCTAACGACTGGCACCCCACTCCATCACGTCACACCCATAGGGCCACGACCACAAAAAGGGGGGGGGGGAGCGATCCCATTCGCGAGGCCCTGCGACCTTGAACTCTGAAGGGGGGAGGGGGCAGCGATCCCATTCGCGAGGCCCTGCGACCTTGGTCTCTGAAAGCTCCCGGCGAACGCAGCGGAACGTCCACGCTCCACTACGCGACGCGGGGGGGGGGATCGATCCCATTCGCGAGGACTCGAAATCGTCGGGCCGAACCCTCCCTCCCCTCCACGCCCCTCCCCTCCTCTGCCCCCCCTCTTGAGTCTCCGGCGCGCTCTTTCCTCCCCCTGGCAACGCGGCGCGCTCCCGTGAAGACAACGGTGCCACGGTCCGGAGTGAAGTCGTGGCCCTGACGCCCGGCAGCCAGCGAGGGCAGGGCTGTGGCCAGGGGCCGCTGCACACAGGCCACCTCCTCCTCCTCCTCCCTCCTCCTCCTCCTCCTCCTCCTCCTCCTCCTCCTCCCTCCTGCACCGGATCGGAACACCGAATCGAATTGGCCGCGAGACAGATCGGGCTGCGTACGCAGGGCTGGGGTCGGCGTCGAATCATGTCGGGCGGAATACGTAGGGTACCACACGTGCGCACCAGAGTGAGGGGTATTCCCTGTCCACGGCTCCGCTCCTATCCTTCCCCTCCCGTCTCGCTCTCGCGTCCTCCCCCTCACTAAACCTTCTTCGTTTCCCCGCTGCCTGTTCTCCTCCCTCCTCCCTGCCTCGCGGCTTGCACTCGCTGGCGCTCCCGCCGAGCGTGCCCCCTCTGGAGCCGACGTCCGATTCTAGTCGCGCGCAGAACAGGCGCAGAACATATTTCACCTGTTGAACTCATCAGGCGCCAGACAGCGGTGGGTAGACACTTTAACAGCACTGGGGGCAAGACTCCTACTCCTCCACTCCTCTTACCCTTCATCCCTCCTCCATCTCCTCCTTCCGCCTCGTCCTCCTCCTCCTCCTCCTTCGACTCCTCGCGCACCCCCGAGCCCTTGCGCGGGAGCACCCGTGCAGAACCACGGCAGTAGAGACAAGGGAGAAGGGAGGACCGAGAGGAGGAGGAGGAGGAGGGGGAGGAGGAGGAGGAGGAGGAGGAGGAGGAGGAGGAGGAGGAGGAGGAGGAGGAGGAGGAGGGGGAGGAGGAGGGGGGGGAGGAGGAGGAGGAGGGCACGCACGCCCACCCCGGAGAGAGGGGCGGTTCCTCGCATGCTTCTGATTTCTTGAGATGTTGGCGTGTAGTCGCGGCTGGAAGCGAAATTGAAAAGACAGATGACGTCGTAAGCAGCGTCGTCGGCATCGATAGTATCTGTCAGGCCACTCTATCATCAGCGAGGTTATCGCGTTCTCTGCCAGAGCAGTTCAGCATACCCCAGAGGAGGATGATGAGGAGGAAAACGAGGAGGGCGAGCTGCAGAAGCAAAACATCATGCAGGCACCCGACGACAAACACATTCACTGTGTACGCCGTCTTCTT
>CAUYUJ010017925.1:133119-146702 GCA_963575745.1 Prorocentrum cordatum
GCTACTCACGACATCGTTGGGAGTGGGATCACGGACGAGGGCCGACTGGGTCTGAGGGGGCTTCCCGCAGCCGTCGAGCTCGTCCCCAAGACGCCCAACCCATGAGCCCCACACCTTGAGGACCTTGTGACGAGCCTGCAACAAATCAGTTGCAACATCAATGGCACGCGCGAAAGCAACAACACTTTGGCAACCTCGTCGGTCTTAGCATTACCGTAGCGGTGGCGTTCCGTGGTACGCCTGGGCTCGACGTCGACAGCGGTCGCATGCCCCTTGATCTTAAAGACTTCTAATCCGCCCCAGTCCTCCACCAACCTCCCAAACTCCTTCCACAGATGAGCGTGCGCGGAGGTGCAAAAGGTGGTGGCTTCTCGTCCTCTTTCAGAGAAGCCATCGGCAACAACCACAGAGTCTGTGAGCACTCTGGCTGGCGGGGTCGCGAAGCGTAGCACCTGAACCTGAATGACGACAAAGGGCTCAGCAGCATTGATGCACTGCAAAAGGACCAGCAGCAGCCCAGAACAAGACGACAAAACCTCACGACTGTCTGAGTGAAGCACCACGCCCCCCCATCCAGCACTGGCTAAGCTAAGATACTCGGCTTCAAACATGGGCCCGCCAGTGTACATGTCTCCGCTGGACTCTGAAGGGCCTCCACCCCCCCAGCAAGCTGGAGGCCATGGAGGCGGCCGACTCAGAGCAGGGAAAGCAATCATGCATCTCTTTCGGCAAAAACAGTGGCTAGCGCAGAGTTGGCAGCAGCAGCTGCGGCCCTGGAACGAAGAGGCGGCATATTCTCCATGACGTCGAGCCTGGAGCAGGAACAATGCCCTTGGCCCAGCGTGCCTTCGGCGGTGGGGCGTGACAAAGACGTGACGGCGTGTTGTCGTACCCCAAAGCCCACTGCCGCTTCTGAGGCCACTCCCACGATGGTGCTCCTGAGGTGGGCCTGCTGCACAGCGGCGAGCTTACTCTTACTACCCAGCAAGGCCTTCGGGGGGCCGATGAGCACACCACTGGAGAACTCGGGAACCTCGAGATGCTCAACCACTCTGTCATACTGTCAAATCTCGACGTCCCTGTAAACGAACTCTTGGATGGTGACGGGGCAGAAATCGGACGGGTTGACGTCAACCCCATCGGGCCAGATCCAAGATGTAGCGGAGGTAGCCGTGATAGTTACACGCCTGAGACGAGGCCTACAGAGCGCAGAAGGATTTTTTGAGGGGGGACCAGGGGCCCCTCCACCTCCCCCTCCCCCTCCCCCTCCTCTTCCTCCTCCTCCTCCTCCTCCTCCGCCTCCTCCTCCTCCTCCTCCTCCTCCTCCTCCGCCTCCTCCTCCTCCTCCTCCTCCTCCTCCTCCTCCTTAGGAAGGGGAAAGGAGGGGGTGTCCAAGAGTAGCACACCGGTGGCAACACAACCCTCGACACAGACAACCTGCAGCGGAAACTGGGTGCGAAACAACCTCTGCTGGCATCTGTGCCAGCCGCTCCTCCTGTTGTTGCCCTTTTTTTTCCTCCTCCTCCTCCTCCTCCTTCCGAAGCGTCCTCTTGCTTCTCCTGCTTCACCCTTCACCCCCCCTCCTCCTGCTTCTTCAAATTCTCCTGCTTCTCCTCCTGCTCCTCTCGACCCCTCTTCCTCTCGACCTCCTCTTGCAGTCCTCCTCCTCTCCTTCACTCCTCCTCCTCCGCCTCTTCCTCCTCCTCCTCCTCCTCCTCCTGCTCCTCCTCCTCCATGTGTCCCTCCCCCTTCTCCTCCTCCTCCTCCTCCTCCTCCTCCTCTCGACCCACCCCCCTCCCCGCTTCCTCCGCAGAGAGCCCCGCAGGAGCCCCGCAGGAGCCCCGGCGCAGCGGGCAAGCGCCGACGCCCCGCCGGCGAGCGGCGGCGGCGCGGCGCCGCGCTGGGCGCGGCGCGGGGCGGGCCTCGGAGGCGCCGAGGGGCCACGGGTCCCCGCCGCCGGAGGCCAGCGGGCGGCAGGGCCGCGCCCGGCCCGCCGGCTCGAGCCCGGGGCCGGCCGCGGCGCGAGCACGGCGCGTGTGGTCGCTCGCCTCGCGCGCTCCCTCCGTGAGCCCTCTCGCGCCCGCCCGGCGAGGAGGGGGAGCGGCAGCAGCGGGAGGAGGAGGAGGAGGAGGAGGAGGAGGAGGAGGAGGAGGTCCTTCCCTCGCCGTCCTCGAGACCACTCTCGCGGGTGCTTCTAGGCTTCTTTCGAGATCCCCTGAGACCCCGGCAACAAAGCATCGGCCCGCACTGTGACCTTCTCACGCTCAAGAATTACCAACCCTCATTTCTCTCCCACGTACCCTCTCCTCGAATCCCCACGGGGCATGGCAACCGCTGGGGCACAGGCAGATGCGACTGCCTCGTGCCATGAGTCCTCTGGGCGCGACGGAGGCGCTCGAGAAGGGCGTCAGTGCGGTCGTGAACGTCTCGGAGAGTAGCAGCAAGCGAACTGGCCCACTCCTGGAGGGTTTGCACTGCCCTGCCGCCGCACCAGCTGCAGCAGCGGCAGCGGCCAGAGAGCCGGGGGCGCGGCTGGAGCGCTGAGGCAGACGGGGGGCGTCTGGTGGCCCTGGAGCCACGGGGGCCCTGGGGCCCTTCTTGACTCGGGGGCCACATGTGAACCCTACCCCTACCCCCCACCGATTTCTGAAGGGAGGGTGGGGTTCACTTCGCTCGGGAGCTCCCGAACGAAGTGAAACCCACCCTCCCCCTCGGAAATCGTTAGGGTAGGGGTAGGGTTCACATGTGGCCCCCTATTGACGCTCCTTGACAAAACCACCCGGGTCTTCCGGACCTCTGCGGATCCCTCCCAACCCGTGCAAACGGCCCACTGGCGGTGCCAAGAGGCCCCCGAGGCCGTCCAAGAGGGCCCCGAGACGTCCCAGGAGCCTCCCAAGAGGGACCTGGGTGGCCGCAAGACGGCCAAAGAGGCCCCCGAACGCCCCAAGACGCCTTCTCAAGGACTCCGTAAAAGCAAACATCGTTCCATTCCCCGATGGAAGACGTACATGTTTTGCATACACTTTTTTTCAATATTCGCAGCGTCTAAAGACCGCCCAAGAGGTCCCCGACATCACCCCAAGGCGGCCCAAGCAGCCCCCAAGAGCGCACCCACACGTCACAAGAGGGCCCCAAGACTGTCCAAGAGAGCCCCAAGACGCCCCCAAAAGGCTCCCAAGACGGCTTCCAGAAGGCCAAAAGGACCCTCCTCAAGGCCTCGAGAGGCCATACTCATTGACGGCCCAACAAGCCCCCAACATTGCCCCAATGGTAGGCCTTCAAGAGGGCCCCCCGACGGCCCAAGAAGGCCTCCAGACGGCCCACTACCTCAGCGACTTCCGAAGACCTCCTCTTGGGGAGGGCCGTTCATCCCGACAGAGCACGGCACACGATCGAAGTTCGAGGTGCGACGATCGAGGTCTTCCGACCGACTTCCGTCCCTGCGGAGCCTCCAGCGTTCTCGTCGCCGCATGGCAGGGTGCGCCTCGCGCTTCGGATCCAGCGCAACCCGAGAGTACTCGGGGGAGCCCGCCGCAGTTCATCAAGGCTACGGCGGAAGTTGCGAAGAGCCACATTGCACGAAGCTCGAAGGACCAAGGTGCACGGCGCGCCGCGCCGATGCAGTCTTTCATATATATATATATATATACACATTACACATACTTAGTTGCATGCAGAAGAGGGTCTATATATGTATATGTAAAGATAGTAATATACAGAGAGACATGTAGAAATTCGCCGGCCCAACGGGCCAGGGCGTGCTAAGATCTCCGGTACCTGGTTAACAGTATTTCTAGTTCGCGCGCGCGGGGCGGCCCCTGGGGGTCCCCGGACGAAAAGTACCCCGGCAAGGTCCCGGCAAGGTCGGGCCAGAGATGCCGGAGCCCTGTTACAGGGCCCCAGGACGGGCCAAGAGGTCCCCAAGAAGCCTCCAAGACGGTCCAAGAGGGCCCCGAGACGGCCAAAGATCGCCCGAAGACGCCCAACAGGGCCCCAAGACAGCCCAAGAGGCC
The DNA here is from genome assembly GCA_963575745.1 of Prorocentrum cordatum. Lineage (NCBI taxonomy): Eukaryota > Dinophyceae > Prorocentrales > Prorocentraceae > Prorocentrum > Prorocentrum cordatum. The sequence goes on from CAUYUJ010017925.1 coordinate 137,133, forward strand.
TCCAAGACGCCCCAAGGGCCTTCCAAGAGGCCTCCGAAGAGGGCCCCAAGAGGCCAAAATCGTTGATTTTCATTGTTTTTTTCGATGTTGTTGCGTTCTGGCTTTTTCGGCTTCCGGACGCTCCAAGACGGCCCAAGAGGCCCCCAAGACCGCTCCAAGACGGCCCACGAGGCTCCCAAGACGGCCCCGGAACGGCCCAGGAGGGCCCCAAGACGGCCCAAGTGCCGCCCAAGACGGACCAAGAGGCCCCAAGACGGCCCAAGAGGGGCTCAAGAGGGGAACCGAGAACTGAAAAATCGAGCCCTCCGCCCCAGAAGGCGCCCAGGAGGCCCCAAAAAGGCCCCAAGAGGCCCCCAAGAGGCCCCCAAGACGCCCCAAGAGGCGCCCAAGAGGCCCAAAAGAGGCCCCAAGAGGCCCCAAAACGGCCCCCAAGAGGCCCCAAAACTCGGCTAGCCCACAACGGTGCGACAATATGGGCCGGCGGAATGAGCGAAGCGATTAAATTCGCCGGCCCAACGGGCCAGGGCGTGCTAAGATCTCCGGTACCTGGTTAACAGTATTTCTAGTTCGCGCGCGCGGGGCGGCCCCTGGGGGTCCCCGGACGAAAAGTACCCCCCCCGACCAAACGCCCGGTCGCGGCAGCCCGCGCCCGACCAAGTCTACTCAGAGATGGTTTTCCTTCTGGGTGCGGCCTCTCAGGCTCCCCCGAGCGCGCTCAGAGTGCCCCAAGAGGCCCCCAAGACTGCCCAAGAGGCCCCCGAGACGCCCAAAGTGCGCTCGAAGACGCCGAAGATGACCCCAAGACGGCCCAAAAGGCCCCCAAGACAGCCCAAGAGGCCTCCAAGACGCCCCAAGAGCCTTCCAAGAGGCCTCCGAAGAGAGCCCCAAGAGGCCAAAATCGTTGATTGTCATTGTTTTTTTCGATGTTTTTTGTGTTCTGGCTTTTTCGGCTTCCGGACGCTCCAAGACGGCCCAAGAGGCCCCCAAGACCGCTCCAAGACGGCCCACGAAGCTCCCAAGACGGCGCCGAACCGACCCAAGAGAGCCCTCAAGACGGCCCAAGTGCCGCCCAAGACGGACCAAGAGGCCCCAAGACGGGCCCAAGAGGGACTCAGGAGGGATACCGAGAACTCAAAAATGGAGCCCTCCGTCCCAGAAGGCGCCCAGGAGGTCCCAAAGAGGCCCCAAGAGGCCTCCAAGAGGCCCCAAGATGTCGCCAAGAGGCCCCAGGAGACTCCCAGGAGGCCCAACAGAAGCCCCAGAAGGCTTCAAACATGTCTCCCAGGCGCCCCCGAACGGCCTCTCAACAGACCCCAAGAGGCCCCCCAAAGAAGCATCTTGACGACGACTCTAATTCGCCCCATCGAGAGACGACCCCCAGGGAACTGCTTCACCATCAAAACTCCCCCCGCAACGCGTCCGAACGACACCCGCCCCCAAGAGCGCAACATGGGCAACGAACACACAGACAAAAACCAGCGATGCCATATCACGGGCCGGCGGAATGAGCGAAGCGATTCAATAAGAGAGAGAGAGAGAGAGGAGAGAGAGAGAGAGAGAGAGAGAGAGAGAAAAAGAGAGAACGAGACAAAGAGAGAGAGAGAGAGGGAGAGAGAGACAGAGCGAGAGCGACAGTGAGAGCAAAAGCGAGAGCGAGCGAGAAGAGAGAACGAAACAGAGAGAGAGAGAGAGAGAGAGCGAGACAAAAAAACAAGAGAGAGAGAAAGAGAGAGAGACAGAGAAAGAGAGAGAGAGAGAGAGAGAGGAGTGAGGTAATAGGGGAGGGAAAGGACGGGCACGGACGGGCAGGGTAGAGGTGGGGGACGAGAGGGGGGGTGAGGGGAGGGGGGGAGAGGAGGAACACGAGGGACGCATGGGAGTAGTATGAGGGGCGGAGGGAGGGAGGCGATTGAGTCTGCCGTCGCTGCGAGGCGACCCTACAAGGGCGGCACGCGCGCCAAACGCGCTGGCCACCGGGAAAGCCTGGGGGGGGAGAGATGGGAACACGGCATTGAGGAAAGATATTAGAAGGGGGCAGGATGAGAGTCTGGATATTAGAAGGGGGCAGGAATGATATTAGGAGGGGGAGAAGGTCATGAGAAGGAGGGATACTAATGATATTCGAAGGGAACAGTCGGTAGAGGAAGAATGATAGGAGGGGCTGAGTAGACATTGCGGCTCATTGGTTCACGAGGCTCGCGAAAGTGGGACCCACCAGAAATTTGCACAATGGTGCCAGAGCGCGTCTTCATAGCAAGGTCGTGGCTGTGCGGCCACGCTTGCGGCAAGTACAGTCAAGCTTGAAGGAATGCTGCTTGAACGACACAGTCCTATGCCCGTCTGCTCTTGCAGGATCGTCTCCTGCTGTGAATGCCACCCTGACCATCCACTACAATTCCGAGCATCGTCCTGCCAAGATTTCCCGCCAAAGAGTTTTTTACGCCATCGCGGCCTGTCAGAACGCCGCGAGGTATGGAGCTACGGCACCAACAACCTCCAGATATCGTCTGGTGGCCCTGGTGTGGAGGCGCCCACCATCCATCTACGTCGAATCACGCTGCGAATAAGAACCTACGCCGCGCGCGCACTCAGCACGACGCGTTCTACAACATAGCCGCCCTGCCGCCTCCCCACGAACAGCTGCTGAGCCAGAACATGGGATGCTCCTCCCTCGAGGGGCAACGTCGGCGGGGGAACAACTCAGGGGGAGGGGAAACACATCCAACTTGAATCGGCGATGCCTCGCCGGTAGATGCGCGAAAGGCCCCCGATAGCGAATGCGCGCGCTCCTGGGCGGGCGGGCTATCGGGCCGCTTTCGGCGATCTTGGGCGATAGGGGGTCGGTGCATCCACCCCTGAGCCTACTCCCCCGCGACGTTGCACCTGAGTCCAAGAAATCCGCGCGGAGCTCCAAAAGTTTATGCGTATGCAGCCTTTTGTTCCTTCATCGATGGTCATCCTCCTCCTCCTCCTCCACCCCTCGAGGTCGACACCCCGACCTCGGGCGCGCCCTGACCCGGCGTCGGGCGTTAGTTAAGGGGGGGGCGATCAATGGGGGGGAAGCGTGCACTTTCTTCTTCTTCTTCTTCTACATCTGCGCAATGCGGGTCGCGCACGCGCTTGCCTTCCTCATACCTCATACCCACAGCCCCTACCGCACAAGCAATTGGCAAATATCTCCACCCCCCACTCAAGTGCAAGTGCCTCAGCCATACATCAAGAAGACCGATGCCCGTGCACATTCCCCTGCCCTGTGAACAAGACGTCCACCTTTCGTGCCCCCTTTCTTCGCCACCCCCGCATTCGGCGTGCCCCCGTTTTACTCGACGCCCGACCTGGGCCGATGGGTCGTGGACCCAGGATCGTTTCTCATCCTGGATCGTTTTTTTTGTCCTGGGTCGTTTCTCGTGGACCGGTGTGGACCGCTTCTTATCCTTGATCGTTTTCGTCCTGGATCGTTTCTCCGGTGTGGGTCGTTGTATCGTTTCTCCTGTGTGGATCGTTCTCGTTCTCTGGTGTGGATCGTTTCTCCGGTGTGGATCGTTTTCATCCTGGATCTTATCCGGTGTGGGTAATTTCTCGTTTCTCGTTTCTCGCTTCTTATCCTGGATCGTTTTTATCCTGGGTCGTTTTCCTTCCTGGACGGGCACCTCGAAGATGGGGGCCTGAGACATGGGCGCCTCTGACCCTCCTCCTCCTCCTCCTCCTCCTCCTCCTCCTCCTCCTCGTTCCCTCGTTGCCCTGACCTCCTCCTGGCCAATGCCAAAGGGGGCCAACACTGTAGGGGGTCGCCACTTCCTGGACCGGTGTGGACCCAGGGGCCCAGGCCAGCTCTCGTCTTGGATCGGTTCTCGTCCTCGCGGGGCCCAGGGGGGGGCCGGGAAGCCGAGGGCGAGGCACCCAAGGACTCCCATGTTCTTCCTGCGACCCTCTCCCTCCTCCTCCTCCTCCTCTCCCTCCTCCTTCTCCTCCTCCTCCTCCTCCTCCTCCCCTCCTCCTCCTCCTCCTCCTCCTCCCTCTCTCCTCCCCATCCTCCCCTCCTCCTCCTCCTCCTCCGCCTCCTCCTCCTCCTGCTCCTACCGGCTGCTCCTGCTGCTCCTCCTCCTCCTCCTCCTCCTCCTCCGCTTCCCTGCTGACTCTTCTCCTTTCTTCCTCCTGCTCCTCCTCCCTCCTCCCTCCCTCCTCTCCCTCCTCCTCCTCCTCCTCCCCTCCTCCTCCTCCTCCTCCTCCGCCTCCTCCTTGTCTCCTTGTCCTCCTTGGGTCCTCCTTGTCCTCCCTTGTCCTCCTTGTCCTCCTTGTCCTCCTCCTCCTCCTCCTCCTCTCCTCCGCCCGACCGGGGATCGGGGTGCACTCCTCCTCCTCCTCCTCCTCCTCCTCCTCCTCCTCCTCCTCCCCTCCTCTCCTCCCTCCTCCTCCTCCTCCTCTCCTCCTCCTCCGCCCTCCTCTCCCTCCTCCTCCCTCCTCCTCCTCCTCCTCCTCCTCCTCCTCCTGCCTCCTTGTCCCTCCTTGTCCCCTCCTTGTCCTCCTTTGTCCTCCTTGTCACTCCTTGTCCTCCTTGTCCTCCTTGTCCTCCTTGTCCTCCTCCTCCTCCTCCTCCTTGTCCTCCTTGTCCTCCTTGTCCTCCTCGTCCTCCTTGTCCTCCTCCTCCTCCTCCTCCTCCTCCTCCGCCTCCTTCTCCTCCTCCTTCCATGCGAATCCCGCCGGAGCGACGATGCGCTTCCGGAGGGTCCGAACGAGAGAAAAACTCAACTGTGGGTCGCATGGAGATCCCGTCGCTCTCCTCGCAACGATCATCGTGCCTCCTCCCTTCAGCGCCCCTCCAAGGGTGACTCCACTAACAAGCGCTGTGGCAAATGGCCTGGCGAACCCAACTCTCCCTGATGTGGACAACGCTGCAGTGCCAGGAAAAAGTCCCGAAGTGACAACTTTCGCCAAATCTGCAAAAGTACCCCTTAATGAGTACCCGTTATGGTGCTGCTGCTCCCTGGCATGAAAGGAAAGGCCGGGGCTCCTGAGGGAAGCGTGTCCTGGACCCCGTGGCTCTTCATCTTGAGCAGTCGTTCACGCTCTCAGGACCAGAAGGGCTCCGAGAGGCTGAGAATGGCGACGGGTGCCCTGTTGTACAGGACCCCCATCCTTCACTCGGCACCTCGAAGATGGGGGCCTGAGACATGGGCGCCTCTGAGCCTCCTCCTCCTCCTTCTCCTCCTTCTCCTCCTTCTCCTCCTCCTCCTCGTTCCCTCGTTCCCCTGACCTCCTCCTGGCCAATGCCAAGGGGGGCCAACACTGTGGGGGGTCGCCACTTCCTCGACGACGCGCCACTTTCCCCAAGAGCCTCCCAGACACGACCCCAAACGTCCAAAAACCTGCTCGAGCTTAGATCCTGAAGTTCGGAGTTCCAGGAGAAACTGGTGACCCCCCCGGTGGTGACCCCCCTTGGCAGTCAGAGGCCTCCCAACTGGGGTCCGAGCAGGTGGGGTCGGAGGGTCGCGCCGCATCGCCGATACACCGCCGATGCATCGGCGTGGGAAAAAATCGGGCTCCACATCGAGCCACATTGCCGATGCATCGGCGATGCTGCCCGATCCTCCGACCCCACCTGCTCGGACCCCATCTGGGCGGCCTCGGGCAGTGTCCGATCGGCTCCCCCCCACTGCCCTTGCCGTCGCTCGGACCTCCACTCCTCGTGCACGCTTCGGCCTCGCGCGTGCTTGCTTCGCAAGATGATCCAGGATTAGGGGGACAAAAAGTGACATAAACATAAAAACTCGGAGGTCCGCGCGGATTTCTCGGATCGGCGCTGGGGCCCCCCAGCGGCGCCTCGGGCGCCGATCCGAGAAATCCGCGCGGACCTCCGAGTCTTTATGTTTATGCCACTTTTTGTTCTCCTAAGGATGCCTCTCGGGGGTCCAGCGGTGCCAAGTCCCCCCCATCCCACGGAGGCCAGCGGCAGGGAGCGCCGCCGACGCCCCCGGGGCGGCGGGCGAGCTCGGCCGCGGCGCGCGCCGCCGCCGCGCCGCTCTCACGCGGGCCGCGCGCAGCAACCGCCGCGGGCCTTGTCCAGGCCGCCCCGGAGCACCACCTGCTCTTTGCGCGGGCGAGGGTGGGCCATGCAGGAACACGGGCCTCGTCACGTCCCTCCGCCCATTCCTCCTCTTCCTCCTCGTCCTCCCCCTCTCCTCCTCCTCGTCCTCGTCCTCGTCCTCCTCCTCCTCCTCCTCCTCCTCCTCCTCCATCTCCTCCTCCTGCCTCCTCCTCCTCCTCCTCCTCTCTCCTCCTCCTCCTCCTCCTCGTCCTCCATCTCCTCCTCCTCCTCTCCTCCTCCTCCTCCTCCTCCTCATCTCCTCCTCCTCCTCGTCCTCCTCCTCCTCCTCCTCCTCCTCCTGCTGCGGCTCCTCCTCTTCCTCCTCCTCCTCCTCTTCCTCCTCCTCCTCCTCCTCCTTCTCGGTCGATCCGCATCACGTGACTGATCCAAGTTGCCGACAATAAGGCCCTCTGATCTACTATACACATCCTCCGCCCCTTGTCGGGCGCACGCTAACGTGGATTAAGGATACGCGGATCTGGCGCACGGATCGCGGAAGGCACCCTCCCGAAACTGAAGCCAATGTCGCCTGATTTGGCGACGGCACGCGTCGAACACGTGTGGAAGCGGGACTCGTCGCTAATGCACGCGCCCGAATCCATGCTCACGTTTTCCCGCGACATGGCGACGAGACCTATACTGATCCACCCCCCCTGGCCAGGCCCATCCTGGGCTCAGGAGCGACGTATGCATTCCCATGGCTTGGTCAGGGAGGCAAGTGCACCGCTCCGCGGTGCATGTGCATAGAACTCGTTGCCAGATGCTACTTTTTGTCGGCAGGGGCAAGCCAAACACAGCAAACGGGGAGCTAGTTGCCAGATGCCACGGGGAGCCTGGACATCCTCGCGCGGCGACAGAAGCCAGGACGGAGAGCTTGTGGCAGTCTTGGGTCTCCGGGGTGGCCGTGTCGTACCTGGTCCCCGAGTCCGTGCGGGCGGGTGGCAATGGGGGGTGCCCGAAATTGTGGGTGGAAAAAAACGCTCCAAAAGGGTTTTTCTTCACCCTCCATGTAACTCACCCCCCACTACCACCCGCCCGATCCGCAGAAAAACGGCTCGTGATGTAGAGCCCGTCTCCTGGGACGAGGTCCAGACCTCGGGTCTGGGGAACCACGCTGCGAAACAGAACACGACGTCGGCTGTCTGGGATGGCGAGGGCGAGGCGGAGGCGAGGCGGGGGGGGTGAGGACGAGGGGACTTAGAGGTTCCTGTCAAATTCCTCTCGTGGCCGTCGTCGTGCTCCCTTCCCCGGTCTCGCCCATGTTCTTTCTCCTCTTCGGGCTCCCTGACCCGGAGTGTGCCTGTGCAACCCTTGCACTGATGGGGAACGGCTCCCCTTCAAGCTGGGGCTCTCGCTGTACACCTCGCTGAAAGTTCCAGTCTTTCGGTCGTGTTCCGTAGAAGTCGCCAGAAGGATGCAAGGCAGGAGGAGGAGGAGGAGGAGGAGGAGGAGGAGGAGGAGGAGGAGGGAGGAGAAGGGAGGAGGAGAAGGGGAGGAGGAGGAGGAGAAGGGAGGAGGAGGCGGAAGGAGGGAAGGAGGAGAGGTGAAGGAGAGGAGGAGGAGGAGGAGGAGGAGGAGGAGGAGGAGGAATCTCTTCGGGCGGGCCCTCTCGCTGGGTGGCAGGCTGACAAGGGTGGCCGGCTTTCCGAGAGGGGCGCTTCTCCGTGGTGAAGAGAAGGCAAAGGCGTGAAGTGACTCATGAGGAGGGGGGGGGGGCTAGGACGGGGAGGGGTGCCAAGGAACAACCAGAAAACTCTTTCACAACTCTCAACCCACCCTGTCACGTCACTACTCGTTCCTCGGTTCCCTCGGCTCTCCTTTCCCCCCCCTTCCCCTTCCCCCTTCCCTCATTCCTCTCTCGGCCACAATCTGTCTTGATAGCAATAGGCGGAACAGGCGGCAACCAGTTCAGTACTCGTAGTCGATGATGCAGCCAAAGCTGCAAGGTCGATATCACCAGTACCCTTGTCCCACACTAGATATTGGCAGGTTTGAGCTTCTTGGCACCATCGAAGCAGAGGAATTCAACGACAACTCGATCATAATCTCCTCCACATGCAATCCCACAGTGTATCACAGCATCTTTGATGCACTGTGGGCTTACGTTGGTTTCCCATATTCCTCCTCTTCTTCCTCCTCCTCCCACCCCTCTGCGGTTATCCTCTCCCTGGCTTCTTCTTCTTCTTCTTCCTCCTCCTCCTCCTCCTCCTAAAGAGTCGGCCCGGGTGGCCGCCTCATGAAGAAGCGGCAAAAAGGCGCTAGCGGCAGACGGCAGACGATCTGCTTACGTAGTATTCTAGACCTCGCACCCGACAGCAAAGAAACATGGTGGGTGCACAGTTGTCAATTGTCGTTTTTCTTCTCCTTATTATTATTGTTGTTCTTATTATTCGTATCAGTATTATTAGTAGTATTATTATTATGATTATTATTATGCTTCTTAATATGCTTATCTATATTATTGTTATTGTTATTAGTATTAGTATCAGTATTATGCGCATTCATATGTTTATCAGTATTATTATTGTTTCTCTTCCTCCTCCTCCTCATCATCCTCCTCGGCCTCCAATGCTTCTACTTTCCCAAGGTATGACAGAAGCGCAACAGCGTGGATTGGCAGGACGGGCCGCAGCAAGAGAAACCCGCTCCTCGGCCCGAATCCTTCTGGCGCGCTCATAGGCGTCCTGGGGCGGAGTGCAGCGTATGGGGGGAGCCAGGGAGAAGGATGGAGGGATGGAGGAGGAGGAGGAGGAGGAGGAGGAGGAGGAGGAGGAGGAGGAGGAGGAGGAGGAGGAGGAGGAGGAGGAGCGGGCATGGAGGAGGAGAGGAGTGAGGGAACAGGGAAGAAAAGGCAGGGTAGGGGGGACGAGAGGAGGGGATGAGAGGGCGGGGGGGCAGGATGCTCCCGGCTGCTTCTGGCAACTGCTGCGTTGCCTTCGGCAGTTCAGGGAGGCGTGGGGGCAGGGCGGGGGAATCGGGGAGGCTGGCTCGAGGCCCCGGAGCGCGCATCGACACCTCTGGGCCGGGGCCACGGGAGACGCCCCGCTCCAGGCGGCGGGGAGCTCACGGCGGCGCCCTCCGGGCTCCTGCGTGCGTGCCCCCCCTGCCGCCGCGTCCGGGCAACGCTCTGGCGCAGCGCCGTGGTGCCGCGGCGGGAGCCTCACGCCCGTGCAGTCACGCGCCGTGGCCCCGCGGTCTGGCAGAGGGGGGCGTGGTGCCGAAAGCCGCCAGCCTGCAAACGGCCACGGCGTCGGGCCTGGAAGGGCTTCCAAAATGCCAGCCACTTCGCCGCAGCGCAACAGTTGAAGGCGCCCCGGGGATCTGTGTAGACGCCGCAGACTTTTGTAGACGTGATCCTGGCCGTGAGAATGCGCAGCAGTCGCGCGCTTGGAGCCCCCTGGCGTCTACCACAAACTCTTGCCGACGCCAGGACGTAGCTGTAGACAAATTCTGGCCATCGCTCGGACGTCCATGCCCTGTGTTTT